>VZSC01001140.1:38617-307957 GCA_013398225.1 Steatornis caripensis | reverse complement strand
GGCCCCCCACAGCCCCGGGCCAGCGGAGGGCGCGGAGCCCCGCGGCCCAACGCCGCCGTCCGCGCAGGCCGCGCGATGGCGGGGGCCTGGAACGCGGCGTTCTGGGGCGAGAGGGCGGGAAACGCGCGGGAACGTCCCTGGGCCGTGAGCGGCGGGCGGCCAGCTGCGCGGCGTGGGGCGCGCCCCGGGGGGCCGGCAGTGAATGTCCCGGAATAAACGAGGCTACAGGTTGTCCCGGGTGGCGCTGCGGGCTTTGGGGCGAAGAAGGATGCCTGCTTTCGTAGAAGCCGCAGGGCTCCCCGCACAAACGAGCTTTGCTCTTTGCTCAACAAGTTCCACCTCAGAAAGTTTTTTTTCCATTGACGAGCTCTGATTTTATTTGCGAAGAAGCCTCCGAGTGGTATTGTCTGACGCGGGGTAACGTTTCAAGGGACTCTAACACGGAAAGTCCTGATTATTTTGAAGCCCTGGACTGCCGCGAGGAAGTGCCGAGTGCCTCGGCAGGTTTAGCGATTCACTGAACTGCGATGGCCCCGGGTTTCTCTCCCTCTCCCTCTCTCTTTTCAAAAAGCTCAAAACTACAGAGAATGCAGTGCATCGGTGGAACTTGGGAATCACTCGCGGGGCTTTAGTTTGAGGTTAAAAGCAACCCACGCCAGGTTCTTTGTAAGAAATAGCCTGTGGCGGAGCTCATAAAGTTCTGTCCGCTGGTGGCACTTGCTGTGGTGGTTGTTTGGGTGCTCTGAAAATGAAGGAAAAAATTATACAGAGGCAGCAAGGTGGTTGCTGCTCGGATTGCCTGGTCACTCCTCGTTACAGTAGAGCATGCAGCCTTCACGTCAACGGCATTTAAATGTGAGGAACTCCAGGCAATTTTCTGTGGCAGTTTGTGGAAGCAAGGTCTTCGCAACGCGTGTTTGGCGCGGCACCTGCCTGGCCGTGTTAAAATGCTGAGGGGTTTTCTCGAGGGTCTTCAGTAAAGTGGAGATCAGCTGTGGGGAAGCGCGTCTGCGTCTGAGAGCGTTTTCGGTGTTTGGTCCCAACATGGGGAAGGGATAAAGGGTTGACTGTGGCTGTTGTGTTTGCAGGTGTAATTTCAGGCACGGTATGTTATTTTACTGAATTTTTTCTGCAGGAAAGGCTTGCCTTGAAAAAAACACGTTTAGAAACTTGCTGGAAGAGGCTAGGAAGTGGCATATAAAGAGGTTTGGTTTTATTCAAAATAGGCGGAAGATCAAGCACTGAATATGGCAAGCAGCTGCTTTTTCGTCTTTAAAGTCATGCTACAGGAAAAGGGCTAGGGAGTGGGTGTAACTCCTCTCGTGGAGCAAAAGGCACACGCAGGTTTTCGTCTGCAGAACGCGTTCTGAAATTTTTCATCCTTGCGGCAGCTCTGGGGTTCGTTTAGCAGACTCCTAGCACTGGTGCTGTGGTGCACTGGTAGAGAGGTGGGAGAAGGAAAGGCTGGGTCAGAGCTGGTTTGTGAGGGTCCTGGGCAGAGTAGGCTGGGGGGTGGATTCCCCGGTCATGGCGTAAATCATTTATGCTGCTGCTCGATTGCTGCTGTGGCCCTGAGGATTTGCCCTGATTGTTTAACCTAAAGCCATTTCCACACCTGCCCAACCCAAATAGCATGCTTCTTTCTCCTTGCAAGCTTTTCAGCCTTGCTGGGACAGGACACCGGGTCGCACAGCGCTGGCGGTCTGCGCCTCAGCGGCAGCGACGGGTTTCCCTGGTGCTGTACTGGCGCCAGTGCCTGGCTGGTGTCACGGACCAGGAGGCTGGCGTGCTTGATGCTGTGCAAATACTAAGCAAAAACGGCGGGGGGGAAAGATCGCCATCCACACTAGCAGCTGTTTCTTCCTGACCTTCTCTGCGATTACCTGATTGAGTGCACCAAGGCGGCTGACTGCCTGCAGCTGTGTCCCAGGTCGAGTAATTGGGAGATTTCTCCTATCTGCAGCAATGCCAGTTTTCTTTAAGCAAAGAAGCAACTGTTGAAGTGTTTATACCAGCATCTCCTTGCAGTGACTTCTATCACTTGTTTATATTTCACATATAGCACTTCTTTTTGTGCATTATAAACTGATAGCTTTTAATACTGTCAAGTTTTTTTTCTTGCGTAGTGAAATAAGGCAACAGCAGACCCCTGGGATTCCTTGCCTTGTCATTCAGTACCGAGAATATCTTCTAGTCCAGCTGAGCTGTAGGGAAGAGAGGCAGCCTCCCCGCCTTGGTTCCTCTGCCTGTGAAATGCCGACGGCACCTAAGTGCTGCCGCTTCTTTTGTGTGTGCCCCGTGCGGTGTTACTCATGTCTTTGCTGCCTTGAGGTTGCTCAGCCATAAACACCGTGTCCAGGATCTGTGTCGCGACAGGAGTCGGAGGCTGAAGTCAGTGCCAATGCAGCTTTCTGCCTCTCGGCTGGCGCGGTGTGGCAAGCCCGTTACACCAGCTCTCTGCAGCCTGTTCCGTTCTCCTGGTAACCTTTAGGGAAGGCGGTGCTGTCTGGGATGGCTTTAGCTCTGCAGTCAAAGTTTATGGAGAAATGACCCAACGGAGGCCTTCCTACGCGGGTAGGGATGTGAGCTGGGTCGAAGGCTTGTTTGCGTTGGTTAGTGTTACGCTGCCAGAACTGCTTGTGTAATCGTAGTTTGTGAATCCGTACGTCCTAACGTTGGGCTGTCTGAAGGACGAGTTCAATGATACAGCTTGCCTTAACCTGCGCTTCACACCCCCGTGTACATTCACACCTGTTGATAAATTTCCTAGCTTGCCCCCCCCATGCAGAATGTAACTTGACTACCGCTCAACAGCGTGTTAAAGGCTGAGTGGGAAGTGACTCTCAGCCTTTCCTTTGGCCAACAGTGTGGCAATACTTCGCTCTGGTGTACGTATTACTTGCGTACCTCCAGCTTGCTCTCTTAAGCCCGGGATGCTGATACCCGGTGGTAAACGTTACCTTTGGTGATGAACTTTGCTGACTTTGCCCCTTATAATAGGCCAGAGCTTGGTCCCACTGTGGATGAAGGTTGTGGCAAGGAGCGGGTATCTGCCTTTCCTTTGGAAGTCGCTGGCGGCTCTTTCACCTGCGCGTTCCTTCTAAACCGCAGGACACGCCATCCTTCCCCGTAGGAACGGCTGCTGATTTTTAGTGAGCGCCGAGTGTCCTTCTGCTCCCTTGCGCACCCAGGGCGGCTCTTGCTGCCCAGTCGGCACGGGTAACGCCCCTGCGCGGCCCCCACAGCCGGGCCGGACCGGGGGCGTTTGCACAGGCAATGTGTTCTCTCCCGCGCGATGCTCATGCCTCAGCGGGCACGGCCCACGCCGTGAGCTGTGCCCCGAGCTATCCTGCAGTCGTAAATGCATTGAGAGCCTTTTTGAGGGTGCAGCAAGGACAGCGGAATGATGGGGAGACTTTGGAGGCCTCTGAGCACTGAAGGAATTTCGCTTACATCTACAAATGCTCATCGCCAGCACAAACAGAAGCAGCGTCTGGGATACGCCCGAGTTCCTTGCCTGGCCATGAAACAAGGGTGCGTGAGCAGGAGAGGATTTCGTGGATAATGGGAACTGCACACTGCCCACAGCGTGTGCCCCTCAGACAGGTTTGACACCTCGCTGTGCCGGAGGCCCCAGTCCGGCGTCCGCTGCGACAGCTGTTGGAGGGGCCGTGTACCGGAGGGCTGGACCCGGGCTCTGCAGGGGAGCCCTGGCTTCGGTGTGGTCCGGGGTGGCTCTGTGTGCCTGGAGGAGAAGGGCAGGCGATGCTGTTGGCGTTGCGCAGCTGCCGCGCTGCCTCGCAGGTGCCGACGCCTCCGGATGCTCGGACGCTGCTGGTGACCGCTCTGGAGTGTAGGAGGAGAAGCGCTTTCGGGTGGCTGCGTGAAGAGCACGGAGCCTCTTAGCACCGGGGCGGATAGCGCTTTAGCTGGGTCGTTCCGCTTGTGTGAATGACCAGCGCGATAGATCTTAGCACGTCTGCCTCTCGGCGGCTCTCTGAGCCGAGTGGAACAGCCCGGTGCTCCCAGTCCGCTGTTCCCAGCTGCCTGCGGGCTCAGCGCAGTGAGGTGGCTCGGTTTTGTCCGTTCACGCTTTCAAGGCTGCCTCGACACGCTATGTTTAGCAGAAAAGTGAGGATTCTTAACAGCATTTTGAAAACAAATTTGAAGTTTTGACAAAAATACAATCTTCGCGATGCAAAGAGAGCACCTGATAGCGGTGAACTTAAATTGTGGAGTTTTAAAGTTTGCTGATTTGAAGATCGAACCCAAATAATCAGGAGTTAAATTCTACGTGTACATGCGCGTTGCTTTACTCCTTGCCTCCCTGTCGGTGGAGCCTTCAGGGAGAAGCTGCAGCAATGTCTCTGTGATTAGACCACATTCCTCTCCCTCTGCCCTAGGCCTCCGCACGTGAAGCACTACTACAGGGGCGTAGCTCTGCGCGTGGAGCGGTCCCGTTGCAGCCACTGCAGGGAGCAGTCACCATGACAGGCTACGAAATGGTTTGCATGCCTAAGGCTCTTTTCACGGCCTGTCTGGGTTTTTTTGGAGCGTTCTCCCTAACAGCGAGGCCTGCGTGCTATTCTGTGAGCTGCTACCCTCATACAAATAATAAATAATAAAATGACAGGGAGCCCTTCTCACAGTAATAAACATGTGCTCTTGAGCCAGCGGTGCCAAGTTGCAGCTGGCTGTGGAGCCAACGCTCTCAGTCGTGTCCCTGTGGACATCAAACTGGACTGTATGGGGAAGCGGCTGTCACGCACCGTTATCGCTGTAACGGCCCCCGCTCCTCCTGGGCGCTGCGTGCCATCTCACCTTCCCTCCGGCTGTGCTGATCTGGAGGCTGGCGCAGCGGGGCCGGCTGTGTGCACCAGGGCCGATCCTACTTCGGAGCGGCCGTGGCTGCCAGCAGAAGCGGTGCCGGTCGAGCCCGAGGGTGTGTGATGAGACCCCCCTGCAGCATCCCTTAACAGCTGTTGGACAGCAGTATCTTGGGGCCGTTTCAGGCTCGGTCCCACACAGCGTGACCCTCGCTGTGAACTGTAATTGCATTGCTGGGTAATGCTTGTGCCTCTCCGATCAGCTCAGGATATTCAGAAAATCAAACCACTTCCATCAGCGCTGTGAGTCTGTGCTGATGGGCACTCCAGGAACACCTACGGTGGACGGATAGATCGGGGTTCGCTGCTAATGACTGGCACCGCTGCAGATGCCTGGTAGCTCCTGTATTTCACTGCAAAAGGCCTTCCCAGTGTACTGTGCCCTCTGCACTTCGGCTAACTTGGGGAAAGCGTATTGATTTTTTTTCTTCTGGGACCTGCTGTGAGTCGGCTTTTGCTGAGATGCAGTGACTCAGCTGCCCTCCCTCCTCTGTGGGGCCAGTGCGTTGGGATTAATCTGGGTTGAAGACTGTGCGAGTGTTTCCATGTAACGTAGCTCTTTCAATACCTTGTCCCCTTCACCTTTCCTAAACCTTTAGGTCTGCGTTAGATGCTATATGTGCACTGTTTTTTCTAGCTGAAATCTTCCACGCAGGGCAAGCGCATGCGTGCAGGACTGACGTCCTGTCGATGCCAGGGTCCGGCTCTCTGTAAAGCTGGTGGAGGGTCTCGGCTGAGCCAGATTACTGGAGGCTGTGAGCAGAGGGCCTGGCTCTTCACTGGTCATGCCTGTGTTTCACCCGTCTGGGAGCTGGAGAGGGGCCGTCCAGCATCAGACATGGATTTTCTTCTGCACCCGGAGCTGCCAGAGCGACCCCACCGTGTGCCGGAGCTGGGCGTCTCCTGGCCTCTGCCGCTGCGCCGTGTGCTGGGCCAGGGGAGCCCCCTGCACCCTAGCTGGGCAGCAGTCTTCCTCGGGTCTTGCCACTCAGTTTCAGCTCAGGGGATGGGATGCAGGAACGAATCGGGCCTCTTTGCAGTGTTTTATCACCTGATGATGGTTATCCACAGGCTGCTCGACTGTAGCCATGGGAATGACAGCTGCCTCCGGCACCCGCGGCCCCTCCACACTGTGCTTGCTCTTCTTGCAAAGAGAGCGAGAGAAGTGCGAGGGGCAACACGCTGGCGCAGGAGAGCTCCGGAGCGCCCGCTCCCGCAGAGCCTGTCGCTGCTTCTGCCTCCAGGTGAAATGTACTTGTTAGCCGGCGACGGGGGGCACGCAGTGCGGAGAGCCGGCGGGAGCGGGGAGGCAGCGCGGCCGCACGCTGAACCCCCTCGGCAGCCCATGCTCAGACCCGGCAGGGCCGCAGCTGGCACCGCTCGCTCGGCGGGACGGAGGGGGATGCACCAGCGCTGTCCCACCAACGCACCCAGCTGGGTCTCGCCCTGCTCCCGCTCCGAGCCCCGGCCTGTGCCCAGACCCCACAGACAGGAGCAGCCCAGCACCTCCCAGCAGGCGCGCTCGGCAGCGTTATGAACCCAGGGCTCAGAAAACCAGCCGAGCAAGGCGGGGGCCTCTTGCAGTGACTTTCGGAGGATCCTTTGGAGCGTGTAGGGAACCATCATATGTTGCCAGGCCTGAAATAATCTAACTGTTGCGTTGTATTTTCAAGAACGCTTGCGCTAGGATTTTGCTCAATAACCCACTAAGTAAAGGCCACAGCGCTTTGCTGCTAATGGTTTCAGTGTCACTGTAGTGTCAAAAGTTTGTGAGCTTCGCTCCGTGTATGAATGCAGTATCGCTCAAGCATGTAGATGCTACAAAACCCCCAAAATAGGCCTGGGGAAAAACACCCACCTTGGAGAAGAGAAAGGCGAAGAGTCAGTTGGCTGCGTCCGTGGGTTTAAATGATGAGCCTGACCCCCGCTCGGTTTCTGATTCCGTGAGGCTCGTTCAGCTCTGTTCAAAGCCCAGTCTAGCGAAGAAGGAACAACAGGTTCTCAAAGAAAGTTATGGACAAAGGCTTTTGATTTTTCAAAGTGAAAATTCCAGCACAAATTGGTGACACCTTGTATCGAGAGAGAGGTCGGAGTCTTTTGCTTTTCATGGTTTTCTCTTACCTCTTGTTGTCATGGGGACTCCTGTTCCCCGAGTCATTATATCATCCACTTCAGCAGAAATCTTATTGCTTTGGGGGCTGGAGAGACTCATGTGGGACGTTTCTCACTGCTTGTGGTGTAATGCACAGAGGTAATTTTTTTCAAATGAATTTTGCTTGAAGTGGTTTCAATGAATTGAGAAGGGTACGAGTATGAATGAACGGCCGAAATGTTCGTGCTGAGTTCAGGCGAGGGACGTGCACCGTCAAACTTTCCAGAGCACTAAGTGTGGACATCGTAATTTCACTGTGATACGTATGTAGGCAGCAGTCCATTTCAGCCTTTTTATTCGCTCTTTTCTAAGTATTACTTAGGATTTGAAGTTTTGTAAATGTTTCCTCTCCCTTTTAAAAAGTTTTAAAGAAATTAAGGGTCTTTTCAGTCACAGTGAGAAATCAGTGTTTAGATCAAAGGCATGGGGTCAGCCCTGCGAAGCGTGGCGTTGCCTCTGCTCCTGGGGCGTGGGAGGTAGAGAGGCCCCGGCAGGATCAGTGCCCTGACCCGTGCTGGGAGCAGCTCGGCCTCCCCACGGACAGTGAAGCCGGCAGTGAGCGATGGGGCTGCAGGGGCTGCTTCTCAGGCTCCGCTGTACACATAATGGCACGTGGGCACCGCTTCCACTTTTTCAGGGGACGCTGGTGCGTGGGAGCACGTGGCCGGGGTCCTGCGTCCCCTCGCACTGGGGTCCTGTCCCCCGCCGTGACCCGAGGCGAGCATCTCCGGGGAGCCCCGCGTGCCGGGTAGCTCCTTCCCACGCCGGTCCCTGCCCGGCCGTCTGTTTGTTAGCTAGCTGCCGTTTCCGAGCTGAGGGAGGGTGTTTAAAAGCCAACTGTTTGAAGGCTGGGGAAAGGATTTGTATTTATGGAAAAAAAAAAAAAAACAAAAAACAAAAAAACAAAACCAAAACCCAACCCCAAAAAAACCCTCCAGCCTGTTTCCTGAAATCTCCCATTTCCATCCCCAGAGTCAGCACACCAATTCAGTAAATGTTGCAAGGCGCGCTGTTTTCCCCCTTGTCACATTACACATCCCAGCATCAAGGATGGATCATAAACTTGCTCTTTATGGCTTTAACATTTCAATTGCTAGTCACATTTTATGTAAATGAAGGTATTTACCTTGACAAGCTCTCCTGTGAAGTACAGTACTTCTTTAAAGAATTTATTTGTCAATATAAACAGGCCAAATGCTGAGGGTGGATGCCAAATTCACAACTGGTTTTTACAGCTAAGTAATGCAGGATCCGCCCAAAATGCTCCCGCGGCTGTCTGCTCCAATCTCGTCAGCGCCTTGGAGAAACTGAGGCGGGGGACCGGCGGGGAGAGGAAGTACCGAAGGGACATCAGTTATAGCCACGGACCTACTAAACAGAACTGGCTTTGGATAAAAATAACTCCATCTGCCAGACTTTATTTTGTATTACGGAGATTGCTGTAACACATTCCAAGCCAAAATGTGATTTCCGTTCCCTCCAGAGCCAGGCTGCGGTGGACTTGGCCCCCTCCTTTATTAGCGGGTAATCATTTTGGGTCCAAGCAGAGCAACGTTACTCTGGTAGCCCAAATTCGCGGCTCTCCTTTGTTTGACAGCGTATTTCCTTTCATCTTGCATTGAGATGGGTACAGTAATATAATATACTTTCTATTAGTGTTCATCCACATCTGCAAGTAACTTTATTTCAGCCTCAGCTCTGCCCTTTCCGTATTTGTTCTTGATGGACATTCATATAATTAAGCTGAGCAGCGAGCACGCTTGTGGAAAGCTAAAGTCAGCGTCAGAAGTGCGTGTTCAGTTCGCGTTTGGATTCAGCAGCTGACAGCACGAGCTGCCGTCGCCCAGCCAAGGAAAAGACAAAACCACCCGATCCGCGTAAGGCCGACTGCGAGGAGGCACCAGCTCCAGAGGCTTATCAGCTCCTCCGGGTGCCCCTGCGCCCTGGGGGCTCAGCTGCCCCCCACGTTCAGGACCCCCCTCTGAGCCCCCAAACGCAGCGGGAGGCGTCGCCTCCTGGCTCTGCCGTGGGTGGCAGGGGCTGCATCCCTCGGGCAGGTTATTAATTGTGAACTACTCGTCTCCAGTCCCGCTTGTTTAAAAACAGATCGACCCTTTTGCGTCCAAAGCACTGACTCGTGAGATGCTGATGGCAGACCGTGGGTCCTGAAGTCGTTGCTGCGGGAGGTCTTTAACTGGCCTTGCGTTCATCCCCACTTGGTGTGTCCCCTGGGGAGCGACGGCGTCGATCCTGCTGCCGCTCGCCCGCACCGTCAGCACTCGCACCTCCCACTGATCTCTAGGCTATTTATTTGGACCGCGTTAATCCCAAATCACCAGCCGCCACCCCTGCCCTGCTGCCCCGCGGCGCTGGGGGCCTGCAGAGCCGGGGGATGCGCAGAGGGGACAGAGGTGCCCCAGGAAAGGACTCTGCCTTCTGCACCTGGGCCGTTAACAACATGCAGAACGGCAGGCTGCCGCAATCAACAGCCGGGCGAGGGCTCGAGAGGCTCTAGGAGCCGGGCAGTGCGATGAGGAGGTGTTTTAGCTGGCGTGAAGGAAGATGTAAGCGTGGTGGCTGGTGCTGGGCCGTGGGCAGGAGGGGATTAAACCTGCGCAGGGCCCGGCAGTAGAGGGGGGGCGCTGGGCAGCGTTCCTGCTCGCCAGTCTTCATTAATGGCTACCCAAGATAAATTAAATGTCTGGCCCAACGAGAGCAGCCCAAGGCCGGCATCTGCTGCGATTGCTGTGTGACCACGTGTGCGTGCCCCGGCCCCGGGAGCTGGGCCTGACGGGGCGAGCTCTCGGGGGGGCTGAGGGCACCAGGGGAGCCCTGGAGGTCCTGGAGGTCCCGGCCGGCAGCGCGGGCAGTGCCCGCCCGCCCGTCCCTCGGGAGGGCAGAGAGCCCGGGGCTGGGCTGCGCCGACCCGAGACGGGGGCCTGGTCCTTTCTCGCAGCCGCTCTGTGGGGTGCTCGTCCGTCCGCTGCCCCCGGTCAGCGCTGCCCACGCATTGGCACAGGAGGAGGGCACGCCGGCCGTGCCGCTGGGTCTGCTGCGCGCGCCTGGATCAGGAACAATAAAGGTTCCTTACTCAGCCCCAAATCCTTTAGAAAATCCTGAAAAAATCAAAGCATTGTGGAAAAATGCCTGAGGCAATAACTTCATTGGTAAACTAACACATCTCGCTGAGAATTTCTAAGACCCAGCAAATTGTAATGCAATTTCCTATGCAAAAAGGGTTTATCTCTATCTAAATATTATTCTGCATCGTTACTCATTGTAGGGAAGCTATTGCTCTCCTAGGTTAACTGATTGAACTTTGGAAATAAAGCTCGAAGCTTATCATACAGACGGGAGCTTGACTTTTATTGCTTCTAAATTGTAGTGATATTCTTAGATGTGAGTAAATGTATACTCCATTACAAAATATTAAAGTTTTGTGCTACTTTAGAATTAAAAGATTAAAAGAGGCATTTCTGCAGTCTAGCCCACCATGAAATTGGAGTCTATTTGGTATGTAAAATGTGTAATACAAATAGCCTAACAATTAATGACAAAGGAAGAGCCAGGATGGATTTAGGGCTCAAACTACCCTGGATTTCTTGAGGCTGGAGTGGCAGCAGGGGAAATGTGTTATTAGATCATTACAGGCTTTTCTGCTAGAACCACTGCTGGTATAGTTACATCAAGGTGTTTTATTATTACCCTGTTCCCACATGATATTCTGAAACATTCTCGTCTTGGGATGCGGTTGTCTCTGTGGGAGAGCATCCGTGTCTCTGCTACGGGCTGGTTCATTTGGAAAACCTGAACAGAAATTCTTCAGCCATTTTTGCAGTAGGCAGCGGTGAGAAAGTGCTTTCCCGTTGCCAGAGTGTTTAAGGAGCTCATTCATTAAGGTTTAAGTTCAAAGCTGCTGACTGCAGTCAGGGTAATGTATCCAGGAGCGGGGATTCCCGATGGCCAAGGTCCCCGCAGGGCACCGCAGCGGATGCAAGTCTGCTGCTGCCCGGCTCGAGGTCCGTCCCCAGGGTCGCCCGGCGAGGCGCTCCCCGGCGCGGCTCTGCCAGTGCCCCTCTGAACTTTAGGTAACGCTTAGTGCGCGTCGCAGGCGCAGGACAGCGTGAAGCTCTCCGCTGTGCCCAGCGGGCGAGGGTTTGCGATGCTGGCGTAGGGAGGGACTGGGGGGGCTCTGCAGAGGGGCAGATTTCATCCTCTGGCTCTGCCCGGCAGCGCGTCTGCGGAGAGCTCAGCCCATGGTTACCACTAACGCGGGGGCACGGTGCTCTGCAGCCGCTCGGGGGGAAGGCCCCCTCCTCCTGCGGCCCCGCGGCAGACCGTCCCCTCCCACGCGCGGGTGTTGGGGTCCGGCAGCAGCCCGGCCACTGTGCAACCCCGCCGGCAAACCCGCGCAGCCTTGTTGTGCCTTGGCTTTATTCCAGGCGGGAAAAGGTAGACGGAGGTCCGGCGGGCCGTTGGCTGTGCCTTTGGGAGGTGGGTTCGGGGCCTACAGTTGCGGTGGTGCCGAATGAGCATTGTGTGGCCTTTTGGAGGTTGAATTGCGTTTCTAATCCAGTTTTTCTGCCAGAGCCCCCCCTTGCACTTCATGCAAAGAGTCGTTTTGTACGTTGGTGCCTCTGTGCTTAAACGTACAGTGCAGAACGTGCAGCTCCTTCTTCATTAATGGGATTTATGTCCTCGGTGTTTCTTGCTGAATGACTTAGTATTGTAATGAAGAACATGAATGCTGCCTTAATTAAAGTGCAACCCGGTGCGTTAATATATATGTTGCCACTGAAAATTAAGGCTCACTGAGAACATCGAGTTTAAAAGCTCGTGGCAGGTTTAACTGGCGGCACGTGAAATGGGAGGTGGTTGGGGATGAAGCGCCCAGCTCTGCAGCCCGGCCATGCAGGACCGCGCTCAGCCTGCGGCAGGGACGGGGGTCACAGCTGCCTTCGCAGCCCCCGAATGCCGCAAGCAGCTGCCCGGTCACCCGCCTGTCCCCGGCGGGCAGCAAAACCGTCCCAAGGGTGCCCGCCGCCCACGAGCGCGGCACCGTGGGGCTTGGTGGAACTCCCCTGGGCGCTGCTGCCCACCTGCGGGCAGGATGCGGGCAGCGTGGCCGCCTTGCCCTGCCCAGCGTCGCCCTGCGCTCAGCTGCCCGTGGGAATCGGCGCCAGGCGCGGTGCTCGCTCCCAGGCCGGCTGGTTTTGCCAGGGAGGTGCAAAGCAGCTTAATGAACCAGAGAATTTGTTCTGTAATAATACTTTAAAAAAATATTGTAAATGCAAACATTCCTGACTCCCTCTCTCCGAGCACTGTGCATTCATCGCCGTTGGCAGTATTATCAGTTATGAAGATATTTTGCATTCAAGGATTTGCAGTTTCTGGGCCCATGAATATTCAGGCTCCTGTTCGCCCTTTCTGTCCGTGCACTGCACCGATCCTTTCCTTTCCTTCGCTCCTTTTTTTTCTTGTTCCAGCGGATTCAATTAGTTCTATTTGCTGCTTTAGCAATAAAACAATTCCCTCTGTGGCATTAAAATGAGTTTCTTTCATTATTTCATTTGGCTTCTTGTTGTATGTTGAAGGAAAGGGGGGGGGGACTCTGCTTATTGTCTGCCCCGTGTCGCAGGGGCGGGCTGCCAAGCCGAGGAGGACGCTCGATGTACTTGGGGCAGCATTAAGAATTAATGAAGGGCACTTGCTAGCGCAGAGGCGCAGGATCCTCACTGACGGAGCCACGGGTAAAATCCGACCGATCCCAGAGACTTTGAACAGGACCTTGACACCCGAGTCGCCGAGCTAGCCCAGACCGTGCTGGGCTTGTGAGCACGTCCAAGGAGTTGGGTCTGATCGGTTCCCGAGCACGCAGAGCCTTTGCCTTAGCTGGTGGTAATGAAATGCAGAGGCTGAGCCCGTATTTGTTTTAGCTAAGGCACAAGTGAATCTGAGCTGAAACATCAATTTAAGCCCAGCAGATCGGTTCATGGAGACAGCGTGGGCAGTGGCCGGTGCGTGGCGCGGGGGGCTGGGCCTGGCCGAGGGTCCTGGTCCTGTTTTCTCCCAAAGCAGAGCGCAGCGTGGCGCAAGGAAAGCACGCAGGCGTCGTGAGAGCCAGAATAACAGTGATTATGTGGGCAGGGTATACAAATAATTGCATGTAATGCCAGAACTCTCTCGTCAGTCTGCTCTTGGAGTGCCCTTTCGGGGGGCTGAGATGGCGTCAGGTAGCCGTGTAGTGCTAACAGACCCATAAATCATTCTTGTTTCACACTGTGCTAAACACAAATCATATTAGGTACAACACTGAAGAGCATCTAAGTAGAGAAAAGAGAAAGGCAAGGTAGAAAGAGGAAACTAGATTTAAATCTAATTGCTTTTCCGTGTGTGTTTCGCTGCTGTTTGGCGGGCACACAACGGCACGCTGCGGAGAGGGAGCCGTGCGGTGTTCCTCCTGCGCTCCCCCCGCGCAGCGACCAGCCAACGCGGGTGTTAGAGGTGGGTGAGAGCAGACGTGGCTTTGTGTATTCAATTCTTTAAAATAAAAATTACATTTCCTCCTCTTTCCGTGACTAGGGAAGGTTAAAACAGTTGCGCTGGTTCCAATTCCCTTTTCATTATGAGATTAAATCTAGAACCAAACGAGAATTTCCAGGCTGGCGGAGTGGCTGCGACCCGCCTGGGTCTGAGAGGCGCCCGACTCTTCGGAGGAAGAGGTTCGTGCTTTTCCTCTCCCCACGGAAAGCCCGAGCCCCGCTGCAGCGGCACGTGGGTGACGAACGGTGTCCGCTGCCCCAGAAGGACGCGGGACGGGACGGGCGGCTGCCGGGCAGGTCCCAGGGAAGCCTTTGGCCGGGAGGATCGGTTCCTGACAGCGAGTGTCAGTGGGACGAAGTAAAGCGGCTTGGAAAAGGAAATGTGCCCGTTTGGGATGGAGAACCATTTTAAAAGGGAGAAAAATTAGAGCGTACAGCAGGGTAAGCAGGACTGCGAAGTTAAGTAATTAATCACACTGGTTGTAACTTGGAGAGGAAATAAACGCGATAAAAGGATTTGTCTGAGTAGATTACAGGCAAATTAGAAAAAAAAAAGGAGGGGTCATCGCAGACTTGGGAATTGCGCTCTTCAGAAATCTTCAATCATCCTCACAATCAATTCTGCATTTCTTTAACGGCAGCGTGAGCCGCGGTTCGCTCTGCATTGTCCTAGATTAACCGCTAACTGCAAGCCATACATTAAATGAAGTATTGAATATTTGTCTCTCAACAATACACTTGGAAATTGTTTATTTCCCTACTAGGTCTTCCGCAACGCATTCAGGTACTGTAGCCTAAACTGTAAAATACAGACTTGCAATGCCTGCACTCGATACCCTGACGGCACCGGCACCGACGACCCGCAATTACGGGAGTTCTTCCTCGTAAACCGATTGTTTGTTTCTGGAGACAATTACACTGACTTTATTATACGACGTATGTTTCTCTGCAACAAACAATCTGCTTTATGGGTTTTCGTAGTAAAATACCAAGTCGCTACGCTCACTAATATGATTCAATTGTATTGTGCTATCTGACCTTTAAGGAACTTGCAATCTATAATAACATGCTTCTACAGCAGATCCACTAGTAAAAAGCCTTGGCTTCTGGGAAATTCAGTCTGCAAATAAGTGGAGCCCAGGTATGAAAGGAATAACAAGGCACTTTAACTCCTTGGCTGCCGGCCTGCCTGGGGCGTTTTTGCCATCCCTGCGGCGAGGTGTGTGGGCACGTGTGTGCACGAGGACGTGGGAGCGCGGCTCGGTGTGTCCCATCGCAGAGCGCGCAGAGCTGGCGCATTGCGTCCCTCTCCCCAGCGGCGTGGGGATGCGGAGGGGACGCAGAGAGGACCCGCTCCCGGCCAGCGGAGCCATGGAGGGTTGGCTGCACCGAACGGGCTGCTTTCGCAGTGAGCCGCTCGCCTGTGCCTTCGTCCTCAGTGCACAGCGCTTGGCAGCGGGGCGGCGCGGGCTGTGCACTGCTGCGTTCGTGTACGGTGGCACGGAAATGATTAACACTGGTATCATCCCCGCCCGCCCACCCGCTCCCGTCTGTTCGCTTCGGGCGCCCTGCCACGCGCGGAGGCACCGGCGAGCTCCGCTGCAGACGTGAGCCCGCACGCGGCCCCTCGCCCTGCCTGCGGCACGAAGGTTCCGTCACCACCAGTGCCGGCTCTCGGCTGCGGCCACAGAGCACAGGACTGCCCTCCTGATCCGGAACAGCCCGGCCTCCGGCCCTCCCTGCTCCCGTCCGCATCTGCCGGGGCCCCGGAGGGACGCGGCTCTGCAGCCAGTTGACCCCACAGCACAGTGGAAGCTCTGGAGCTGTGCCACCACAAGCCCACGTTGTCCCTTAGCCCAGGCTGTTGTTCTCGCACCTGGGATTTATCCACAAGGTGCTTAGAAGAGGTCTGCAGGTCTTGGTCTTGGCCAAGGCTGGAGTAAGCCCCTGGCTCATAGGTCAAATAGCCCAGTCTCCTCGGGAGGAGGTTCCACCAGCTCAGCTTGTGCTGCTGGTCCCTCTCTGCATCTCTCCCGGCACGGCCAGAGGGACCTCGGGCCCATCAGGACACAAGGCTGCCGAGCAGGCGTCGAGGAGCCCCAGCATCGGGCCCCGGCGGCTGGAGGGGTCCTGGGCAGCGCCGCCGCCTCGTCTGGCCCCGCAGACAGCCGCGGGGTCTCCATCGCACGCTCTGTTTGGATGCGTTTCCAGCCCACTAATCACTCTCTAATCATTCCGATTGCTTCCGTCTGACCTCCTTCCATGGCAGTAATGCTTCTCCTAAGAGGCATTCGAGTGATTTTATTTAGCTAAGTGAAAGATGGGGGATCGTTGGGAATCTGTTAGACCCAGGGACTTGGCAGCAGACTGGGAACCTGAACAGGAAAGAAATACTTCAGAAGTTTTTAATGACTGCTTTCTCAAAAGCTGGATGGCAACCTGTGCCTAACGCTAGGTGTTGTTTTTAAGAAAGTTTTCTCAGCCCGCTGCACAGACTTTTGGCAGAGATCTTTGTGAAACAACTTTTCCACCGAGGAACAGGAGATCAGAGAAACCTTCCCTTTAACGCTCGAGTGTGCATGAACTTGCAGGGATATCGTTTGAGGCTCTGCTAACCTCGTTAAAGGTCTCCTTTTGATCCCGTCAAATAGCCTCTTTACCCGGAGATAAGATTTAAAAATGAAAGACGAAAGAGAAAGAGCTTAAGAAAGAGGGAGAACCTGGAAGCTTGCTGAGCACACCCGTGCCTGGGTTGCAGCAGAGGAGAGATTAAAGCGAGCGCCGGCACAGCCAGGGCAGTGGCCGTGCACGGTGGGAACGGAGTGGCTGGGGCGTCTCCGGGGCCGTTGGGCAGCCCCGCAGCATGGCTGGGGCCAGGAGCACCGGTCACCCTGCCGGAGTGGCTGCCTGTCGCTGCTGCCATCGCTGCGGTGCGGAGGCGCTTGCGAAGGAAACCGCGCCGGGCCAAGGTCGCGGCTGAGGTCAATAAATAATACATGACAATTAATCTTAGAAACCCGCGACTCGGGGGAGAAAGGCGAGGACACTGCGGATCCTGGGCCGGGCTGTCAGGCGGATGCTTTGGCTCTGTGTCAGCCCGGGCGAGTCAATGAAAAATAAGTCCGTGCGGGATGCTGAGGCTCGACAGCGAGTCACTCGGCACGGCGGGCACGCTCCTGGTGCCGGCGCGAGCGGGGTGCCACCAGTGCCCTCCGCAGTGTGCAGGGAGGTGGGTGGCCATCGCTGCCCTGGCGGGGGGTGCTTGTCCCAACTCCCCCACAGGGTCCCGGGGTGCCCACCGCGGGAGCCATGCAGCCGTCACGCGCGCCCGCTAGCCGTGGGCCCTCTCTGCTGGGGCTTTCGGCGATTGTTTGCCTTTTACAATCAATTCCCATTTGAGATGTTTTAAAATGTATAACTGTCTCCTTGAGACTACAGCGTTCAGCAGGTGGTAACACTCAAAGCTTTTTTTTCAATCTGTAGTAAGGATTTACAAAGGAAACCTTGACTTTTAGATTGATTTTTAAATAAGCATATATTTAGCTGTTAGTGCTTGAAGTGCATATTGGATTATATTCTTCTGCAAACAGAATATTCTAATTGATCTTGCTAATAAATAATGAAAGCCAGCCCTGCTACATATAATTCAAGGTTACACTGCATTTGTACCAGCAGTACTGGGGCGGTTTTTTAATGCTTGAAAGATTATTTCTTTAAAAAAGAGAAAAAACCTGCGTGGGGCAGGGGTGGGAAGACTAAACGCTGAGCTTTTCTCTAGAATTTCCTTTTGTTATTTTCTAAAATGCAATTAGCAAGCGTCACCGTTTGAGACCCTCACCTACGTATAAAACTAAACCGGAAAGCCTTTCCTGCGCCCCGGCTGCTGCCCGCAAGGGAGCGGCTGCGGGCGAGGGAGCGCGGCTCAGCCCTGGTGCTGCGGCGCGGGCTCCGTGGCTGGCTGGTGGGCTGGGATGGGGCCAGACCCCTCCTGCTCACACGCCTCGTTGTTGGGTACCAGCAACAACGGCAAGGCTGCAGAAGCCATCGGGAGGAGGGCGCTGCTTGCCACTGGAACGTGAGATCGGCTGGAGAATCAATTCTCATGTTCAGCCTCGTATCGATCAGCGCCGTGATGGGTCGCTTGGCTGTGGCATGAGCAGCTTCAAGGAGCCTCTGCTCTGGCACAGGCACGGGCGCCTGCACGCCCCAGGGACGCAGAGCTGCCGGGGCCGCGGCTGGGGTCTGGCACCGCACCCGGAGTTCTCTGCTCCAGGCCCCGGGGACCAGCCAGGGCTCTCTGCAGGGCCGTGGGGAGCAGAGCTGTCCCCGCGTGCTCCCACGTCTTGCTGCGGGCCAGGGGCCGGCCACAGGTGCTGTGCAAAGCTCGCAGCCAGCGCAGCTCAGCCGCCCGCCCCCGTGCACCGCAGCCAGGGGGTAACCTTCGGGCTAGGTCGGGAGTCAGGCACAGCCACAGCTCGCGACCCTGGGGCAGGGCAGCCTGTGTTCGTCAGCTCCTGTCCTGCTGCAGGCACGTTCTGGCGAGTCTGGAGACCAGCCTTCGTGTCGGCGCACCAGAGCCCGGCAAGTGACCATCGACGGGAAAGCCATGCGGAGCTCGCTAACTCGGGGGAGCTGGGTTATTACGGTTTGCAAATGTGCAGATTCTCAGCTTGTAGAGCAGGCATTAATCATGCAGTGACATTGCAATTACCATACAGGATAGGGCATTTATTTGGCATTTAACTTGTAATTAGGGGAAATAACTATTTCTTCCCCGTGCTAAGAAAGTGCAAATTGCAAATGGCCAGATTTGACCTGGTGCGTTCCTGCTGCTCAGCTGCATTGGCTTTGCCACAGGGCAAAGAGCTTTTTTGTCCATCTGAGGTGAAGTCTGCTATTAAAGCTGACGTTCGTAGCAGTCATCCCTGCTCTGTACAAAAGCCGCCCACTTGCCCGAGTGACAGCAGTGACCGGAGCGGTGGGCAGGGCACGCCGCCTTACTAGGGGCAGGTCACCAAGCCCAGTGTCCTGCCTGCTGACAGCGGCCACCAGTGCATGCCCAGGGACGCAGGGCAGCGCATCCCTGTGTGTGTGAGGTATTGCTCCCTAATGTGTACGGTGTTTCTCCCCAGTAATGTCAAACATCCTCAGCCCCAGCATTAGGCCCCAGCACAGGACTGTGTGCAGCTGGGTGGCTTTATCCTTTGCTTTCTGCTGGCTGCTGGAGGAAGGGAGAGATCTCCAGGGACAGGGCAGCCGCCCAGCCTGCCAGCTGGGCAGGGCTGGAGCGATGGTGTGATGCCAGGGCTACATCCAGTGCCGCCCCTTTGAGACCAACAAAGCTCCTCACTTCTGATCAAAATCCTGTGTACCCTGCGGGTGGGACCTGCCGCTCCGCTCCGCTCCGCGTTGGGGACAGGGCAGCAATCTGTGGCTGCACACGTTGGCGGCTGACCCTGTCACTGCCGTCCTGCTACCTGCTGCAAGAAGCCGTTGTTTTGCAGAGCCAAGAGTGGTGCCGGAGGATGAGCCAGCGCAAGTCTTTCCAGGCGCGAGAAGACGTCGGTATCTTCCTTTTCCTGTAGGCAGCTGGCAGCCACTCTCCCTGCCAGCTGGAGTGACGACAGGATCAGCCAGCAAAGGCAGCTTAATATTAAAGAGCTGCTGGCGCCTCGTGGGAAACTCACTTTAAAATATTTTATTTAGTGCACGTCTGTGAATCTTTCTGCTTGTCTCCCCCGTGGTCCGCACCGCAGAGGACACCGCCCGGAGCGCAGGCACCTTGCTGGATGGAGTCCTGTGGCTCTTGGTGGGGAGAGGACAGGGACGCAGGGCCAAGTGCACGTTGCATCCAGGACCCGCGTGCTGTCTCCTGCCTCTGCACGGCTGCCTCGTGCCCGGCACACGCCGGCTGCTGGGAACATGGACATGGAGCTGCAGGGCACCACGGGTGGCTCAGGGTGGGTGCACCGGGCAGGAGCAGAGGCATGGACACAGCGGGGGAGTGAGGAGAAGAGGACAGACGGACTGTGCTGGACCCGGGCAGGACAGAGGGCTGCCGCTGGTGGCTGTTTGTTAGCAAAACTACTCGTCATGGTTGTGACTTGTGTTTGTTCGAGGCAGTCGTGATGAATACGGATGAGAGTGTGCAGGGAGCTGGGATGGGTAATTAGAGTGGAGTCGTGGGAGTGGGATCTCCTGGGCTGTAATCGCAGCCCGGGGAGGGAGCTGGTCCCCTGGGTACTGCGAGATCCCCCAGGTTGTACGTGCTGCTTCTGCGCTGCCATGCCGTGGGACCCAGGGCTACTGACTTCCCCTCTCCGTGGATCTAATTGTACCTGCCTCACAGGCGTGTTGTGTGAGTCTGAGTTAATTAACGCTCATAACGCCCCTCTGCATCCTTGGAGAAGAGCGAAGTATCATAGCTGCTGTTACGATTTCCTGGGCAATGCAATTAGTTTGACTTCAGAAAGTTCCCAGCCAGCCAGCCGTTTCCCCAGCCACCGCGCTGTCCCTGGCTCCGCACTGCCACGTGCATGCTCACGGAGAGCCAGCTTGCAGTGTCAGCCGGGGAGGAGGCAGCAGCACTCTGCGTCTGCTCCTTGTGACCACCTCTTCCCCTCTGCCCCGTCCCTGCTCCTTGAATCATCCCCAGTTGTCACTCGTTTGTCCCGTTCGCGGGGTGATGTCATCGTGACCTGTGGCTCTGGTCACAGCAGCCACCAGTGATATCATGAACGGATGAAGAACGGAAGTTGTCCCGTTTATCCTCAGCTGTTTACCTCGGTGCGAGCTCTGGGGTTTCCGGTCCCTCTCCTCCAGCCGCAGAGGGGCCTGGGTGACACTCCCATGCTGCAGCCCGAACTACTGGGCGCCCAGACGAAGGATGTGAATCCAAACCAGCCTCTGCCCCGGTGACAGTCTCCTTTTTCCATGCTGCCTCTGGCCAGTACGTATGTGGGACAGACTCTGTCTCGGGCTATGCCAGGCTCTTTGTAGGGCTGAAATGCTCTGTGTTCCACAGACTGGGGAAAATCAGAGTGTACTGGGCAACAGAGAGAGACGTCCTTCCTCACGTCGCCCCGAGTGCGGGACGTATCGCCTGGGGATCGCCATTTTTGCCAGAAAACCTAAGCTGGGTAAGGGCTGCAAACCGGGCTGTCGCAAGGCAAACTGCATGCTGCCTCGCCAGCAGTGCCGTCAGGTCAAGGAGCGTTTAAAGCAGTCTGTCACGGAGAAGGAGCACAGCGTGTGCGTTGCTGGGGAGCGAGGCGGCTCACGGCGCTGCTTTGCAGCCGCCCAGCCCGGCCACGCGTGCGTGCAGGATGAGGCGGGTGGGGGGTGTCCAGTCGGGTGGGTGTGTATTTGTATAGATACGCTATGTATGAACACGTATGCGTGTATGTATGTGTTTAATAGGTTAGGAACACGAGGACCATCTGTTCCAGCTTTTCGGGAGGCTAAAAGCCGTTTCTGGCACATGCCGAGGCTGTAGGTAATAAATCACCGCGGGCTCAGTGATTCATTTCCGCAGACCGTGGTTTTGCTCTGCGCTGGCTCCGACGCCCCGGTAGCTGCCTCTTGTGCAGCTGCAGCCGGGGCGCCGCTGGGCCTTGCAGCCCTCCCCGAGCGGTCCGGGCCAGGCCCGGGGCTGGCGCGGGGCTGCGGGGAGAGGAGCGACCCCTGCGCACAGCGTCGCGGGGCGACGCAGCCCCCAGCCCCCTGATGGCGGGCAGGGCTCCGGCCCGTCCTGTTCACCCTGAAATAGTAGGATTGCTGCTTCTCTCCAGGCTGCGCTGGGAAGAGTGCCCGGCCTTTCCCTTTGTGCCCCATCTCTTCACAAACCCATCCTTTGTTACTGGCTCTTCCTTCCTCCCAAGACACGAGGCCTGTCGTCTTTCCCTCTACCGTTGCAGCAGATGAAGATGTCAGGGAGCCCGACTAGCCGTTTAAGAGATCTGCCATTACCTTTTTTCCTCCTCCAGTTCTTGAAATAAATTCATAAGGATCCAATTTTCTCTTTCATATTCACTCCCGCAAACAGATTTGAACAACTCTTTGTTAGCTGAAATAGTCTCTGAAATGTGCTGCTGTATTTCTTTTTGCTATTCTAATTAGCCTTTTAACTCAGTGCTGCTTGTATTTATAGATGGCTAATCCTCCCTCTTCAGTCCTCCTCCATAGCAGAACATTTCCAATGTTTAAACGCCGTTTGCTCTTTCCTGTTTTCTGTTTCCCAGTTCCTTTGCTATTGCTGTTTAAGCGCTCCAGCTCTCGACTGAGCTTCCTGATCAGACGCAGGGTCTCCTTTGCTGCGGCACCTTTCCCTGAGCGAGATTCAGCTCCAGGCTGGCACACGCCTTTGAGCAGCTGCCTCGCTTCTCTCCTTCAAGATTATTTCAAGACCGCCTATTTTAGCTGTTCAGCTCCCACCATCCGCGCCTGCAAAAATGGGCAACCCAGGGCGGGCACGAACGCGGATCTGATTCACTTGCACCTCTCCGGCCGCGCTAACGCGGGCAGGAGCCTCTTGCACGTTTTCGGTAGCCGCGGTCTCACGTCCCGCTGTTCTTCGCGGCTGTGCGAGCCGCGGCCATCCAGAGCGACGCCTCGTTCTGAACACCTCCGATTCCTCCGCTCAGAACAGCTTCTGCGCCTGTGCAAAGGAGGCCGCGTAACCAGATTTGGGTCCCCATCCATCATCCTAATTAATCACCGTAGTTTAAAATACATGTTTACTTTTCGATGCTTTTATGTACTGAGGAGCTTGGACGGATTGGTTTGCGCAGTTTCTCAGTAAGCCCTTCAGCTTAGCGCTGGTGAGCGTGTTGCGGTTTTCCCAGGGCGGGGGGGTGTAAGCGTGCACTCATCCCCCCAAAGCCAGCGGGAGAGTACCCCGTAAGAACCCTTTTTGCCGTGCGCCTCTAACCCTTGACTTAGGAACAATTCCCCTGCTAATGCTTTAGCGCTGCGTTTACGAAGCTTAAGATATCTCAGAGCTCTTCTGGAGCAATGCCAGATTCTAGCATAAAATATCAAAATGTCTTGTATGGTGCAAAGCTTTATCTGTAGGCTGGAGACGTCGGGCTTTCCCTTTATGTGGCCCTCCTGGCCCTAGCATGGTTTCAAAGAGCAAATAAGCAGGAGATCTGCTGGCTTAGTGCAATTCCTAAATGCAGATAAAGCTTACGTCCCTCGCGCCAGGTAGGAAGATTCCAGCGATGGTTAAATGTGCTCGGTTGTGCAAATCTCTGGCTGTGGCAAGGAGGGGTGGGGAGCACAGACAGATGGTCTGGCACAGCAAGCGCGCTGGGAGCCTGCTAATGCACACTTTCTAAAAGGCGTCCCGATTGCCTCATGGCAGAGTCCTTTAAAGACGAGAAGGTGAGCGTAACGGGAGTCCTGACTCGCAGTCACACCGCAGGCTGGCTCCTGCCATCACAGGTCATGGTTTTCACAAGTCCCTCAGCGTGTCGTCTTCCCCTGGGGCGGACCCACACAGTCTCGATGTATAGTAACCACCCAAGCATAAATAACTGACGCTACTGAGCTGAAGAGCATCCCCCGCGTAGGGAGAAATGCCCTCGGCAGCAGAGAGCAGCGGGCACGGTGCAGCAGCAGGCGCGGCGGGGCGGCCAGAGCCCGTGGCCCTGAGCACTTCTGCACACAAAGTCTAGGCACGGGGTTGTTGGTGTTGGTCGTCGGGAGAAAGCGCTCCTCCGCATCGGAGCAGTGATGCCGTCTCCGCATGCCAGGCTCCAGCGGGGAGAGGAGAGTCGCTGGGGCGGGAGGATGGCCGGGAAGAGGAGCATGTTTAAATCCAAGGCAATGCTGAGTGCGAGGTGAGGAGGTTTTACTTGTCAGGGACTCTGACGAGAAGTGGGGAAACCAGGACTTTCTTCCTAACACCACATCTCAAAATGTGTGTATCTGTTACTCGTGAGTTATTTGCTCCACAAAAAATATGAGTCTTTGTCAAGATATATCCTTCCTGTGCATGAACTGCCTATTTTGATGCCTTGTTTCTTTATTCAGTCTCTCTGCTCCCAGAAATTCATCTCTCTTTTATCATTTGCGCAATCCTCTTCGTGTTTGCATGGCATTTATGAGATAGCCGCGGCATTAATCCTCTGCCTTGAGAACCTCACAAAGCCCCAGCGGCGGAGAGGGGCTCACAGTGTCACCAGTCACGGGTCTGCGCGCTGGCGTCAGGGTCCACACGGCAGGCGCTAGTACCCACAGATGCAGCATGGAGAAGCAGATGTAGGTGGGTGGCAGCTTCCCAGGGACCCTCAGATTTGTTCCCGGAGTGCTGCTGAGAGGCTCAAACGCAGGCTCCGGCTGGAGGCACAGAGACCAGCTTGCTCCAGCTCACCGGTGCGCCAGGGCACGGTGACCTGCGGTTTGCTTCTCAGCAGCCAGGAGCCGAGGACAAAGCACCAAAAGAGTTAGCCTGAGTGAATGTGGAAACCAGACTGTGCCAGCATCTCTCTTACCGCTGCTGCATAGCCACTGCTTCAAGGAAACCTTGGCAGACACTGGTGGCGGCCCTGAGTTTCACAGAGGCTTGCTAAGGAGAAGCTAAGCGGTTTCCAAAGGACGGCGCTGCGGCAGTCGCAGAGCGAGCGGTCTAGGGAGCCCACCCTGCCCGGCGCCTCCTGCGGACACGGCCCCCGCGCGAGGCGCCTCTGCAGCTCGTGCTCTGGGTGGTCCCCCCGACTTTGCTGAGTGCAACCTCTTTGATAATCCTCCCCTCCCAGAGGGAAGGAGGGTCCAGAGATCTCAGAGACCGTTTCAGGATGAAAAATAACTTTATTCCATGTAACACTGGGTTATAGCATAGGAAAAAGTTTAAAAAGATAAAGCAAGAAGGCCTGCTAAGAGCGGGTTTAGCTGCCAGGATTAGCCTTGGCTGCCTCAGTGTCTCCGCTATCGCGGGAGCCTTCAGCTTCACCTCCCCAGAGCGGATGCAATGCCCCAGCCTCCCTCCCCCAGCCCCCAGGAGATCTGGCGTCTCAGCACCTTGTGTCCGGCCTTGGGGCATCACACGGACCTGGGGGACGTGGGACAGACCTTCCCTGCTTCTCTTCCGCGGGTTCAGGTGGCTCCCAGCCCTTCCCCAGCCTCCCCAGATTTGCCTTTCGATCCTTCCCCCGAACTGGCATTCCCTTAGCTGGCGTTCCCTGCTCACAGCCTTCTTAAGACCTTGCAGTAAAACTTTACTCATCATTTATCATGAGATGTATTAACGGTACAAACAATCTCTTAGCTTCCTTTTATCTCAGCATGCCCACCATGTGGTCTACTCATGACTGTTAGCAGCACAGATGACAGACTAGGCAGCCAGAGGATGTTTTCTAATTTGCTTCCCTCACCCCGTTGTACCGGGGGGGTGCTAACACCAGTCTAATCTGAGAACGGGCTGGAAGTAAGTTTGCTGTATGCAAGAGGTTAAAGTTTTGTGTGTCGTTACGCACAGACCGAGAAGATTTCTGTCTGTCTCCCAGTCCAGTCTGTATTTTCCAAGCATCATAAATCTGTCTCCTTGCTGCAAAAGCCAGCGAGAAATCACTCCTCGCTGTGTCAGTCTCCAGTCAGTCTCCTGTCCTGATTTAAGCAAACCCATGCAACTGGTTGCTACTGTACGCGAATGCAAAAGTAAGTGCCTCATCTGCTATGCTGCTGGTGGTTCTGCAATCATTAATCTAATGAAACTGATAATAACTCTTAGGGATGTGGTTCTGGGTGAAATCTCAACTCAACCAGAGACATGCTGTGCAGCCCGTACGTTCAGGGAGTGATTTGTCATCCGCAGGATGGAGGCACCTGTAACGAGCAAGACGACTCCTGGAAAATCTAGCTGCTGCTTCTTGGCGGGAGCAAACGGGGAAGTGTTTGCTGAAGGAGCTGCGTGCGCAGCCCTGAACCTGCGGGCTCCGCGTGATCCCTGGGGCAGGGGCGGTCAAGCACGGCATTTGCAAGAGAACCTGAAGAACCTTAAATCTCGCTGTCGGTGCTGACCAGGCACCCTGGAGCCCAGGCCGGCGCTGAGCCCAGGCCCTGTGTGTACCAGCACCCTTTCCCAGCGGCGCGAAACGTCCGTGCTTCTGGTATTTTCACCATCAGAGGCCAAGGGAAACTGCAAGTGCTCGTGTTCACTCTTGCTCTCGATGAAGAGCTGAGAAGGAGCAGCCAGGGGAGAGGCGGGAGGTTTCTGCTGTCAGGGAAGGGGCTTTCGTGATTTCGCTCACGCGGGAGGGTCTGCTTGGTGCCTGGGGATGATGTGCCCAGGCGTCCGTCGTGGAGATGTACTTCCATGGCAGGGGTATCCGAGAGCAATGGGGGCCAGCGATGGCCCCGGCTGCCAGCGCGCAACCCCAAGGACACGGAGCCATTGCCCAGAGACCTTGCTCTATTAAACGTGGCACCATTTTGTCTTCTTTATGGCTGGAGGATTTTACAAGAACATGCAGTTTTTGTCTGCACTCCAGCAAGAGGAAGAAGGATGCTTACAATCCGGAGCTGGAGAAGTTGGCTGAGGATCAGAGATCTGTGCCAGCCCCCTTTGCTCTCCCAGAATCTGCAGCAGAGATGCCCGGGAACGTTTCTTAACCATTCTTTTTGCCACAAAAAAGCTGCTAAGTCAAAACCTAAACAGTTTGCAAACTAAAGTTGATTACGATGAACCTTCAGATTTTAAAGCGTTTGAGGGAGAAGTTCCATTGTTGACAGAACACCTTCTTTCAGCTGCCCTAGTGAACAGGTTTGAGAATGAGTCAGAATTTGAAAGCTTAATTAATTCAGACCTAGCATGCGAAAAAAAGACAAAACTAATAGGGCTGAAATCCGGGAAGGCTGCGTTTCTGTAGACCCCAAATATTTCACCGAGAGATCATAACGTTTTCCAAGATGTAGCTCTTTCCTCCGTACGGGGAGAGCTTTTGATGTTTCAGAATCTCTTGGGGAGAACAGAACCGTTCCTGGCTGGTCTGCAGACAGAGCTTCCTTGCAGGCAGCCCCCGAGAAGCATCTGCACGAGCCGGGCAGGCTCTGGGACAGGGCAGGAGCCAGCCCTTTGTATGCGGAGGGCCCACGCTCCCCAGCACGTGCCCGGCCAGGAGCGTTGCCCGTGGGGGCCTTCCCAGGCGGCAGCCGCGGCCGTGGAGAGCATCCTTAACGCAGGGGAATCCAGGCTCCGTCGCTCTGCGCGTGCCCTTCCTTCTCTGCGCAGGCTTGTGGAGCGGGTGAGTGATGGGGGCCGGTCTGGGAGCTCCCCCCAAGACCTGCCCGGCGGCTGCTGCCCCATTTTGGCTGTGGCCTCCCCGCAGAGGCCTCCTGGGACGGTGCGGGTTATCCTGCAGGCTTTATGCACTTCCGAGGGGGCAGAGGGAGGAACGTTTATGGCTGCATTTATGAGGAGCATGAGATTATCTGCATACGCTGAAAGAATCACAGAGGCTGTAAAAAGAAGGGAAAGTACCATCCTTTGGCAATCGGAGTGAATTGGTATTAGCCTGCAGTCAAAGAGGATCTTAAATTATTGTTGTCTTTTTTGTATCGCTGTGCAGTAGTTTAAAGATAAAAGCCATCTGGGGAGAGTTCAGATAAGTTGTGGGGGAGCCAGGCAAGCTCAGGTGCCCTGACTGCAACGTGCTGAAACGAACCTGCTGCCTGCAAGGGTTCCTGCTTCGCCGCCCTGGGTTCAGGCTGATAAAGCTGAGATACCCGGGGCTGCGTAGGGCAGGTCCTACCCCGGTGCTTCGGCCTCTTCCCCGCAGATGTTTCCTGCCCCAGCATCTGCCTCCGCAAAGCAGCGTTGCCTCTGCAGATCTGCTGACTGTAGCTGCCGGTTGGGAACACCTGCTCGTTAGGCAGCGCTGGCTGTAAACTCGCTTTGCTTAGCGTGTATTACTATTGCACCTTCCCCAAAACAGGAGCTGCGAGCCCTGATCAGAGGGCTGCCAGCTCGCCTCTGTCTCAGTGTGGCCTGGGACGCCTCTGTCACCGGCACAGACCGGGTGAGGTGTTTGCTCCCAGTCTCCTGGAGCGGAGGCGTGTGATCGGGCGTGCGGTGAGCGCGGACAGCCTTCGGGCTGTCCCCAGGCCCACAGAGGTGGCCGAGATCCTTGGTGTGAAAGCCTTCCCGGCCGGGGAAGGGGTGGCTGCAGGGCCGCATCCCAGCCCATCGCAGCGGTACAGAAGGGGGGCTTTGCCTGGCCCACAGTTGGCTGCAGGAAGGCTAATGGAGCAAACGGCCTTCAAATCAGCTGGCCCCTGCCTGGTTCTGTAATTTAAACACGGGCTTACTAGAAATAATTAACTTAGCCTGCAGCAGAACGGCGCAGGGAGAGCAACACGGCTATTTGCGCAGGAGCTGGCAGCGCTGCGTTCGAGCGGAGGAGGCCGGGGGCTCCCCTGCTCCCCTGCCGCTGCCCGGCCAGCCCAGCGCAGCAGAGGCCGCGGCTCAGTCCCGCGGGAATGGTCCAGGAGCATCGCTCCAGCTGTGCCGCTGCCGGCTCTGCGTCCTGTGCGCGTGGCGGGCGGGTGGCCCCATGAGGGGCAGTGGGCTCTGCAGACCGGGGCGCGGTGGCGCAGTGCAGTGTCCAGCACTTTCCTTTCTCCCTGGGCGCATGCGGGGAAGGGGTCGGGCAGCACGGCCGGCCCTGGTGCGCCTGGCTGCGGTTGGCGCCTGACGGTGTAAGGGGCATTTCGGACCTTTCCTGGGAAGAGGATGTTTCTCGACGTCTCTTCCCAGGCAGTTTTGCACCAGTCCAGTGGAGCACTGAGACATGCTCGGCCCCACAAATGCCAGAACAGTTTTACTCTGCAGCGCCAGGCGCGATCGCTGCCTGCAGCGAGGGGCGAGCGGTGAAACAACCGGCACACCGTTAAGAGCAGCCACCCTCCCGGCACAGCGGAAAGGCAGCCGATGAAACGCCAAAGGCTCCTCTGCAGGGGAGCAAACCACGAATGAAAGCTGTGGTGGTTGCAGAGCGCTGGCAGCACTTGGTGGCCAGGGTGATGGCGGCACTAGGAGCACCGATTGTGTGGAGCACTCGATAAAGCCGGTGGCCTGAGCGCTCTTCTTTTGAGACCTTTCCAAGAGGGAAAACCGCCCCGGACCAGCCCCGGCGTGAGGCACTGGTTGATGGTGGCCTCGCTCCGCGCGCGGCTGTTGCACTGCCCTGCGGCGCTGAGGGCTAGTAATCAGTCCTCCTGGCAAACCGGCAAGCTGCAAGGCATTACTGTAATCTAGTCTGCAGGAGATAAAAGCGCGAACAAGCTTTGTGGAGTCAGACAAGGATAAGCACTGACAAACTCTGGAATGTTTTTTCAAATGATAATGGCTCTCCTTAATAAAATGCTAAATGCAACACTCCGGCAGGGCTGAAAGCGGCAAACAGCAAAGGCTGCGCGGCCACGCCGCCCGGGGAGCGCTGCCCGAGCGGGCCAGCCACAGGCCGGCTGATTGCAGCGGCTTGTAGCTGCTCACAGCGCTGATCTGGCAACCTGCAGGCTCGCCCCACCTGTGCCGCAGCCGGCGCACGCCCTGGCACCGCTCGCCCCAGCACCTCACCGGGAGCCTGCTGCCACCCTCCCTCCAGCAAGGAGCCAGCCCTCGCGGGCACGGTGCCCCTGGGAAGTCCGAGTGCCGCACTCTGCAGGTAGTGCAAGGACTTATCCCTGCGCCAGCTGCTAAACGCAAAGAGCCGCGAGGGACGTTAGACCTGCGCTGGCCTTGCTGGGGCTAAGTCACCGTCTTGGGACGCGCGGTGTTGGAGCGCAAGCTTAAATCAGGCAGGACAGGCGCAGGGCGAATGAGTCTTTGAGAAACTGTATTTCTGATTCCCCAACGGCTTCAAAATCTGTCTTTGTGTGGTGCTGCTTTTTGAATTGCTTGTGTTCACACAGCAGCTTGAGGGGAGTGATAAGACTCATGAATATGGAAATTTTCCTCGGAGGGTGGGAGGGGGTTTGCTGGGGACTGGGGTGTTTTCCTGAAACGCTCACGCTTACGTCCCGGCTTTCGTCCAGCACCATGTGCTGGAGCGACGGGCAGCTCGGGTCTGAAACAGCCCCTGGGGCAAGCGCTCACACAGGCAGCGCCCAGCCCTCCCCGGGTCTGCGGAGCCAGCGCAGCGCTGAACCAGGGACCGAGGGGCGGCTGGGCCGGTTCCTTCTCAAGAGGAGGAGAGCAGGGGCCTGAGGAAGCGCCCGGGGTTGCTCTGTGAGGGTGACGAGGTGTTACCTGTGCCTGTGCAAAGGCGCTACGTTCTCCAGCGGTCGCTGTGGGGCTGGGATGCACCGTGCGGTCTGCGGAAGCGGGCGCGTTCCGTTCAGCACGTGTCGTCCCCGCCAGCAGCGCAGCCCAGCACCACGCCGTTTGCCCAACGCAAATGAAGCGGTTTTCCAGTTTGTTGGCATTGAACAGTCCCCTGCTAATCTGCCTGCCAGATGGAAGCTAAACTTCCCCTTGCTCCTCACAGACGTCCGTGTGCCTGCAGCCTGCCCAGGAAGCGGGCAGCAGGCAGGGCCTGCGGCGCACGACGGGCACGTGGGAACCCTGGTGCAGCTGGGGCTCCGTGTGCCCCCAGCCACGGTCCTGTGCCAGCAGGACTTGCTGCACCCTGGGAACCCCCACCGCGACTGGCTTAGTGCTGCCCAGGTCCCCTGACGGCCCCTGGACTCGGTGCCAAGAGCTCCCAGTGCCGTGGAGCTCAGCATCCCAGCCCCCCGAGCCCTCGAGTGCCGTGGTGCCCCCCAGCCCCGAGCTGCGGGGGACGGTCACCACTGTCCCCCCCTGCTCGGCACGGGCGCTCGCTGTGCTGGGAGGCGCTGCTGGATGCCGCTCCGGAGTGCTCTGCATGCATCCACTGGCTATTGATCACTCTCAAAATCTTTAAAGATTAACTTCTGGGAACAAATATAACATCTTTATGGAGCGCTGGGAACAAACCGCTTTAGCATTCGGGTGGCTGCTCTGTTGCACAGAGACATCTGTTTGCAACAGGACGCGCAGAGCAAATGATCTGTCAGCGTTCGAGGGGACGCGTCCTACAAGCGCTGCCTCCCCCGTGATGGCAGGTAGAGGTAACCTTGCCATCCGTTGCAGCTGCACAAGGCGCGCTCCAAGCCTGCGTTAGCAGCACTTGTTACTACACCGAGTTCCTGGCACGTGCTGTAACATCAGCTGGTGCCTTCTCTGCCTTCGACCTCCAGCATCACGGCAGGTAGGGCACAGCCTTCTGGAGGTGGTGAGGGAGCAGCCGGCAGCAGCTGAATATGGCCCGGCCCTCTGGATTAATTTCTTTGCTGCAGCTATAGAGAGCTTTTTCTTGTTTCCACGATTGCAGGGCACACCAGGAAACAGGGTGCTCTGGCTCTCCCGCGTACAGGCACCGCGGCGCAGGACAGCGGAGTCTCCGTGGTTAAAGGAAGGCTGGGAGGAACACCGGGCATGTTTCGTCATCTTGAAAAATGCACAAAGCGCACGGTGGCGTGCAGCAGGCAAGGCTGTGCACGGCACCGTGAGGGCGGTGCGGGTGACGTGGGCAGGGAAGAGGTGGGCTGCCATGACCAGTGGGTTTGAGCTTCGGCCGAGATCTCTGAGTCCAGCGAGGGGTTCACTGTGTCTACAGGCGTCTCCTGGGAGGAGGTCAGCGCAGGTGCAGCAGTGCTCTTGCACTCACTACAGTGTGCCCAAATTTCTGGGAAAGCTGCTGTAAAAATAGGATTTATGACTTGGGGTAATTTTATTCCTTCACCTTGCAGTTTTTGCTCTTTCAAAGGCTGGCGAGAGCCCAGCGTTCCTGCTCGCAGCTGCCGTGCAGGAGCGGGTCTCTGATGCGGAGCTGCAGGATGCTCCGGGCAGCCGTCAGGCAGATGTGTGGTTTGCCTGGAACGCGTCCACCCACTGCCCTTTCTGTGAGCTCCGCTGCCAGGCAAGGCTGCAGCTGCACCTCCTCCACAGAACTGCAGTGACCTCTGTTTCTGCCCCCGAATATTAGCATACGTGCAGAAAACTATCCTTGTCAGGCAGGCAGTGAATGAATGCACCTTTCCCCAGAGCACCGAACTATCATTAGAAATCACTGAGTGAGTGGTCTTAGGGAAAGCGAGTCATACGCTGGATCATCCCGTCCATCTCACGAGCCAGCATTTGTGCATTCCCTCTGGGACGCTTGCCAGGATCTCTGACCTGTATCACGCCGTGGAGTTTCCCCCTTTCCCTGGGATGGCAGTCCTCCGATTAACATGGTTTGCTGCCAGAAAACTTTCTCTGATACTCCGTCTGTGTTTTCCTTATGTTAATTTCTTGCCATTACAGCACCCTGATTAATTACTCTGTTTATGCCTCTAGAATATTTGCAGGCTGCTGCCATTGATGCAGGAACGCTTTATAGAGGAGAAACGTCTGTACATCTGTAATTACTTAATGAAGTGCTGATAGACAGGCATCAAGAATATTCACTGTTATCCTGGGGTTTGTGGGACCAAGGAATGTGCTCGTGGTCTGCAAAAGATCTGGCTGTGCCCCGGTTTACGATCAGCCCGTAGCCAGACGGGGCTGGGTCAAGCCTTCTGCTCGCCCTTGTAGCCTGTTCCGCAGCCGTTTGGCTTTGCTGCCATTGCTTGGGCAAAGTGATGCCCGTAAGGACTCACACCGCAGGCTCCTTGTCCCAGGAAACACCGCTTCAAAAATGCAATCCAAAAATGGGACAGGGCTGCTTCTGTACGGCTTTACTGACGTGCAGACTAGGGTAAGAAATGACTGGGAAGATGTCTTGCAGTGAGTGCACCAGCGTCCGGATTCCTTGGCCCCGCTACCCGAGCGTGCATGCGTTTCGCACTGCCTACCTCTCAGAGGAACCTGTCAGGTGTCTCTGTTTCCCAGCTCTGGCTGTTGTTTCTGCTCCCTGGCACTCAGCAGTGCCTCCTCCGCAGACACGTGACGCCGTGCATCCCCAAGCAGGGGCTCAAATCCATCCCGCTGCGCGTTTCACAGATTGTCCCGTTTTCTCTTGTGGCGTCGCTGAAACCAAGCTCCCTGCACATCCCCGGGCAGCAGACGTGCGCTGCTGGCACCTGGCTGCCGCGGGATCAGGTGCTGCTCCTGCCCGGGCATCTCCTTGGCAGAGGGAGCTCACGGGGCAGACGCCGGCTCGGCTCATCCTTCCGCAGCCTCAAAATAAAAAGGTGCTCCGAAAGGTCTCCTGACTCCCCTGCAAGGCTCCCCTGCCTTCTCCGCTGAGAAGAAAAGGATCCATTAATGTTTAGCTTCATTTCTGTTTATCAAAGAAAAGAAAGCTTTTGTCAAGCATCAAAGCCAGGATTTAGGACACAAAGCAAAGTGCTTTGCTGCGGACTTCTGAGAAACCAGAGGAAGAAAAACAGTTGTTTGAAATTACCAACTAAACTGGTGAACCTGCAGCCTGCAGTTTGTGTTCCTCAAAAAATTACCTGTCTGCTGTGAGCCTCTCTGAAGGCTGGAGCTCCGTCCAGGCCTGAAACCCGGGGGCACCGAGGACGCAGGCTCCGCACCGAGCGGGTTTTTGGGGCCGCGGGCTGGGGAGGGTCTGCAGCTGGGGGCGCAGAGCAGCCCCGCGCTCTGCAGGGGCTGGCGGCAGTCGGCCTCGGAACGCCCAGAGCAGGGTGAGGCAACTGCAAGGGAAATGCAAAATAAACGTGTGGCCCGCAGTCCGGATGTGCAGTTTGTTTTAAAACCTAATAACTCCAGATAATTGATAGCAGAGTGCAGTATTTCCAACGCGTTGGATTACGAGCGTCTGTCGCTCACAAGAAGCTGTAACCTTGAGCTATGAGACATTATTGGCAGTATTTAACACAAATCTGTTTTCCATCATTGTCAAATCCCACTTCAATATGCACCGCAGGAAGAAAGCCGAATACTAAATTGATTTCTTTAATGGGAAGTGTTCTTCAGGAGATACCAACCTGTGTGGAGATGCATTAATAGGATTACAATGGAACCTTTTTATTTTGCTTTATTTTTTATGGAGATTTTAAATGGAGATTTCCTATCCTGACACGCCTGCGATACGCTCCTTGGCCACACGCGTTGCAAGGCAAGCTGGTGAGGAGACCCGTCTTCCTCTGGAGATGGAGCTCGTGAACTGGGACCGTTTCTGCGGTGAGTCTGCAAGGCTGTCGCTGCAGGGAATGGCCGGGGGAACAGCGGCGTTTGCCACAGAAGAGCTCAGCAGGCACTGCCGAGCGGGACGAAGCACTGCACCCACGCGGACCTGGGAGCACCCACCGTATCCCTCCCTCTCGTCGCCCGGAGCCCATTAAGCCGCAGGCTGCGGGGACAGCAGCCCTCGGGGAGAGCGCGGAGAAGCGTCTGTGGAAAAGCGGGAGAGAAACGAGCACGGGCACAGAGCAGGACCAGGCGCGGGAGCAAGCGGCTCAGCACAGTCTGCGTCCAGGCCTGATCCAGACCCGCCGTGAGCCCCCCTCACCAGCAGCCGGTGGGGTTCGTGCCGCTGCCGTGGAGCAGAGCGGGGCATCACGCTGCAGGGCTCTTTCTCACTCTTTTCTCGACTGTTGCAAGTGCTGAAAGCCTGACCTGCCGGGGAACAGCGCGGGTTGGGGCGCGTTGGTGCCGTGCCCGGGGCAGCCCGCGGCCGGGGCACTGAAATCATCAGCGCTGGCCGTCGTCCCCGCAGGCAGTGGGGCGGCGAGGCTGGCAAAGCGCGGGAATCATTTGTGCCAGGCAGCGAGGAGGACAGTTTGCCTTCTCCGGGAGTGCAGGAGCGCTGTAAGTGATAAGATAATTACCTTTTCAGCGTAAGCTAATTGACAGAGAGCTAATTGACTTTTTAAAAGTCGCTGTTTCCCTTCCCTGGGCAGGGCAAAAGCCCCTTGAGCGTCTCTCGGCTGCTCCTGCTGACGCGGCACGAGCTGCCCGGGGAGCACGGGGCCGCTGTGAGGCTTGGCGGGGAGCCCTGAGCCGGGGCAGCTGCCACCCCCCAGCTGCGTCGGGGGGGTCTGGCAGGCGAGGTGAGGAGCCAGGGAGCTAAACCCGCGCTGAAGGGCTTGTGGCCGTGCCACAAGCCGTGGAACAGGGCGTTCAGCAATTGCTGACTCAGGCATAGCTTCAGCACGCAAATGGTGCCGCATTAAAACGTCTGTGTCAGAGTCGTGGGCTACTGTAAAGTGGTTTACAAGTCTGGCTGGCAAAGCTGAACCTTTTCTTGTGATGTGCCGAGGATTTATGTCTGTAAATAGAGGGGAGATGTGTAGGAGGCGTAACTGGTAAGCGGGCTGCGAGGGGTGGATCCTTCGCAGGCTGAAGGTTTCTCCTCGCAGCGGCTGTGCATCCACCACGGGTCGTTGCTGCCCAGCTGAGGGTTGCTGTGTGGAGCTGAGGCTGGGGAGCTTCCCGGGGGGCCGCGGCGTCGAGGCACAGAAGAGCCACCGGCGGCCGGTCGCCCCTCAGCCCTGCCGGGGCTGGGAGCAGCAGAGCTCCGGGACCCCCAGCTCCAGTGCAGACGGAGGCCAGCTGCTCAGCCGCCCTCCAGAAAACCATCACGGCCAGCTGGATTAATCGGGTGCTTAAAAGCGACCGGGTGCACAAAAGGTGCTGCTGCCTTGGCCACCCCTCGCCCTGCCAGCAGCGAAAGCAGAGGGAGGCTGGGGCTCCACGCCGCGGCCGGCGTCGAGGGAGGGAAGGGGGCGCAGGGGGAGGCCCCTCCCGACGCTGGATACGTTCCTTCAGGGACACTCACTGCGCGCATCTTGAGCAACTGCCGCCGCTGGACTGCTTGCCCTCTCGGCAGAGACAGACGCGTACAGACACGTGCGAACAAACGCAGGAACGTTTTCCTCCAGTGTAAAACGAGGATTCTAAACCTTCAGCCCAGTACGGAAACCGTTTACTGCTCCTTGGTGGCGATGTGGCTCGCTCGGAGTCTGACAGCCTGTTTGGCATCCCCAGGTCCCACAGCCATCCCAGGATCCAGGCTCAGCTCCTCAGACCCTGCGTAGCTGCACCGTTTCCCAGCCTCAGGATTACAGTTTAACCCCTCGGGAGATGAGACGGAGATAGCACGCAGAGGCACTGTCAGCGGATGAGCCCANGCGGACCTGGGAGCACCCACCGTATCCCTCCCTCTCGTCGCCCGGAGCCCATTAAGCCGCAGGCTGCGGGGACAGCAGCCCTCGGGGAGAGCGCGGAGAAGCGTCTGTGGAAAAGCGGGAGAGAAACGAGCACGGGCACAGAGCAGGACCAGGCGCGGGAGCAAGCGGCTCAGCACAGTCTGCGTCCAGGCCTGATCCAGACCCGCCGTGAGCCCCCCTCACCAGCAGCCGGTGGGGTTCGTGCCGCTGCCGTGGAGCAGAGCGGGGCATCACGCTGCAGGGCTCTTTCTCACTCTTTTCTCGACTGTTGCAAGTGCTGAAAGCCTGACCTGCCGGGGAACAGCGCGGGTTGGGGCGCGTTGGTGCCGTGCCCGGGGCAGCCCGCGGCCGGGGCACTGAAATCATCAGCGCTGGCCGTCGTCCCCGCAGGCAGTGGGGCGGCGAGGCTGGCAAAGCGCGGGAATCATTTGTGCCAGGCAGCGAGGAGGACAGTTTGCCTTCTCCGGGAGTGCAGGAGCGCTGTAAGTGATAAGATAATTACCTTTTCAGCGTAAGCTAATTGACAGAGAGCTAATTGACTTTTTAAAAGTCGCTGTTTCCCTTCCCTGGGCAGGGCAAAAGCCCCTTGAGCGTCTCTCGGCTGCTCCTGCTGACGCGGCACGAGCTGCCCGGGGAGCACGGGGCCGCTGTGAGGCTTGGCGGGGAGCCCTGAGCCGGGGCAGCTGCCACCCCCCAGCTGCGTCGGGGGGGTCTGGCAGGCGAGGTGAGGAGCCAGGGAGCTAAACCCGCGCTGAAGGGCTTGTGGCCGTGCCACAAGCCGTGGAACAGGGCGTTCAGCAATTGCTGACTCAGGCATAGCTTCAGCACGCAAATGGTGCCGCATTAAAACGTCTGTGTCAGAGTCGTGGGCTACTGTAAAGTGGTTTACAAGTCTGGCTGGCAAAGCTGAACCTTTTCTTGTGATGTGCCGAGGATTTATGTCTGTAAATAGAGGGGAGATGTGTAGGAGGCGTAACTGGTAAGCGGGCTGCGAGGGGTGGATCCTTCGCAGGCTGAAGGTTTCTCCTCGCAGCGGCTGTGCATCCACCACGGGTCGTTGCTGCCCAGCTGAGGGTTGCTGTGTGGAGCTGAGGCTGGGGAGCTTCCCGGGGGGCCGCGGCGTCGAGGCACAGAAGAGCCACCGGCGGCCGGTCGCCCCTCAGCCCTGCCGGGGCTGGGAGCAGCAGAGCTCCGGGACCCCCAGCTCCAGTGCAGACGGAGGCCAGCTGCTCAGCCGCCCTCCAGAAAACCATCACGGCCAGCTGGATTAATCGGGTGCTTAAAAGCGACCGGGTGCACAAAAGGTGCTGCTGCCTTGGCCACCCCTCGCCCTGCCAGCAGCGAAAGCAGAGGGAGGCTGGGGCTCCACGCCGCGGCCGGCGTCGAGGGAGGGAAGGGGGCGCAGGGGGAGGCCCCTCCCGACGCTGGATACGTTCCTTCAGGGACACTCACTGCGCGCATCTTGAGCAACTGCCGCCGCTGGACTGCTTGCCCTCTCGGCAGAGACAGACGCGTACAGACACGTGCGAACAAACGCAGGAACGTTTTCCTCCAGTGTAAAACGAGGATTCTAAACCTTCAGCCCAGTACGGAAACCGTTTACTGCTCCTTGGTGGCGATGTGGCTCGCTCGGAGTCTGACAGCCTGTTTGGCATCCCCAGGTCCCACAGCCATCCCAGGATCCAGGCTCAGCTCCTCAGACCCTGCGTAGCTGCACCGTTTCCCAGCCTCAGGATTACAGTTTAACCCCTCGGGAGATGAGACGGAGATAGCACGCAGAGGCACTGTCAGCGGATGAGCCCACTGAGCACAGCGTTTCTGGTCACACTGCTAGCTAACAAACAAGAATTTGTAGACTTAGGGGAAAATGTTGCACGTTCCCAAAGGCAGTACGGTGCGCTCTGGAGCTCATCTGGAGGAAGGCATTGACTTCAGAGACGTGTTGCCCCAGGTTTGATTAACAAAGAAGGGAAGAATCACGGTGGAGTTCCATTCACGTCCCCTGGTGTGCAGTGGGGCCACGCAGTGGTGCAGACCCCCATGCCCGCCTTGGCCTCCCCTCATCGCTGTGCCCACACCTGCCCGCGTCCTGCACCGCTTCCGGCAGCCCCCGCGCTGCCCTGGCGTACCCTTCCAGGCTGTGGAGGGTGACAGCCAGTGGCGCTGTTGCCGTGACAACTCCCCAAATCTGCTCTCCCACTCTTGGAACTCACCTGGGCCTCCTACCGTCCCCCGAGCGGCCGAGGCCTCGCCCATGGGTGCCTGACTCTGGCTTTGATCAGCAGGACTCATCCTGCTGGTCCTGCCGGTCCGGCTGCAGCGGCGGAGGGCAGGGGGTGCCCGTCAGGTGCTCCCACTGCCCTCCTGCCAGCTGCTCCACTTCTCCACTTCCAGAGCAGCAACGGGCCCCAGGAGGGTGGAAATAACCTGCCAGTGCGACGGCCGAGAAAATCACAGCAGCAGTTAGGGGGGATTATGGCTCTTTTCTTCTCCCGCAGGAAGGAGTCGTCTCTCCATCCATATGAGCCTGGGCTTGCCCAGGGCAGCCAGCACCACCATCCGTCACCGCTGGTCCCCAAGCACTCCCAAACTGGAGATGCGTTTCGTCTGAAGCGCGTCCGCACAGGACGAGGCTGATGAGCATCCTCATGGTGCCCAGCACCCGAGCAGGTCAGAGCCGACGGAGAGTGCTCTGCCCTGGAGCTCTGTCTCAGGCAGGGAAGGTGTCCTGCTGCCTCCAGCAAACGCTGCTGGTTCCTGCGAGCTGCAGAAGGTGCAGCAAATACCTGGAGTCTGGAAAAGCCCCAGGTGACGGCGGAAGAGCCGCTCAGCCCCGTCTGGCTTGGCTGCCATTCCCGTGGGACACAGGGCATGCGTGGGTCAGGCAGCAGAGAGCTGGGGTCTGGCAGGGCTGCCCTTTGCTGGGTACCAGGGCTGCTGCTGGGACCAAGCGGCTCGGCAGCCAGTCAGCAGCGGGGTCACCATTAGTGCCCAGGGCTTCGGCGGCTTTTGGGAAGGGTGTCGCTGCCCCCCTGGGTCTCCGGTGGCCCGGCTGGCCAGCACGTGTGCTCAGACTGGCCACGGCTCACCGACCCTCTCCTTGCTCCCAAGCCCACCGCCGGCTGGGACGCGGTGTGAGCACCTGCCCGTGGGCAGTGGTGACCAGATTTGAACTGAGTATCGCTAGCTGGAGCCAGCAGAGCCAGCTCTTCCTTAGAGCCAGGTGTTTGTGACCGGTCAGATAACACGGCAACATCTAGTGGGATTACCTGCGATGCCCTGCGTGTTAAACGTGCAGGTGGCTGTGTCCTGTGCTAAGCGCAGTAACGAAAGGGCAGAGATGCCGAGAGGCCTCTGTGGCAAAGCCGCTCGGAAGGCAAGGAGTCAAACAGAAATAACAGCCTTTCCGGAAGGGCTGGGACAGTGTCGGGGTTTATCGTTCCTGGCAATGCAAACAAGGTCCCCCGGGAGGCTGGTGCCTTCCCAGCAGAAGCTGCGTGGGGGGAGCGGTGCAGACGAGCGGTGTTGATGGGGCAGCGCGGAGCCACGCTGGCCCGGCCGCGCTGCAGACGTCCCTCCCCACAGCGCACCGGGGACATTTGGGTCACCCGGCTCTGGGAAGACGCCCTCCTTGCTGGACAGGAGCGCTCTCCGAGGCGCACCATGCCGCTCCGCGTTCCCTGCTGTGGCATCGGGGCACTGCAAAGGCCCGGCAGCGCCCCGAGGCCCCACGAGCAGGCTGGCCGGCAGTGCATCGCCTGTCGAACAGCATTGATCCAGGCTCTGTCTTACCTGAAACAGCCGCAGCCCCTGCCAAGCGCAAGGAAGGCACTCCACTTAAGCACACTCACGGCGGCGCGGCTGTGACACAGTGGCAGGACAGGAGCTTAGCCACGGTGATTAATTCCCTGGTACCACTGTGTGCCGCGGCAGGGCTGCACGTCTGCCTCTGGTGCAGCATGGGCTGACCCCAACTCCGCTTTACTGTAACCCCAGTTTGCTGGAAACTTTCAGGAGACTTTCAAGGGCGGACGGAGAAACATTTCCTCTGGAAAGGTTGTGGGAATGCAGCGCCCGCTTTTGGAACCAGACCTGGTGACGTCGTCCCTGGCAGCGGGGAACCAGGGCAGGCACGAGCTCGGATTGGGGCAGGGGTGACACGGTGCTGCCCAGTGATGGCAGTGCAAGAGCCACGGTGGGACACGGTGCCCCAGGACGGCAGCCTCGGGCAGGGAAGGGCACGGCACAGGGAGGCACTCCTGCAGCACTCATGACGCTGCCGGTTGGAATGAAGCTGCTCACGGCACAGAACCCATTTGGTGCCAAGGCCGTGGTGATTTTTCTTCCATGCAACTTCGGGCTTCTCCTGCTGCTTCCCGGTCGTGCTCCCCTGGGCCGCCGGCCCAGCCTCTCTGCAGGCAGCACCGCACTCACGCTGCAGCGCCGGGCCCCCGCTCTTGGCAAGTGCCGGGTATTTTATTGGCTGTTTGCTAACGGAGTTGGAAATTAACATGATTATTTCACATAGTAATTGGCAGCATGTGTGGTGAGGACATCAAAATGCAGAGAAACTCGAAGTGAAGAGGTTTGGCGAAGCAGAGCGCTTGGGGAAGTGAAGCAGGGTGTTCAAATGCCTTGAAACGATGGTCTGCAGCCAGGGTCCCGGTGACGTCTGTGGCGCTCGCTCCCCATGCTCTCTGGCTGGGGCAGGCGGGGACGGGCCTTCTCGCTGACTGCTGAGCCGCCGGCGCTATTCAGGGGTACCGGCCCCCGCGGCTGCCAGCCCGCTGCCGATGGCAGGTGCCCAGCGCGCCGGTTGGTATCCGCCGCAGACGATGGCGGGCGGAAGCTCTCCCTCCCACGGTGCCATATGGGAAGGCTTCTGTCACCGTGCCACCGTGGGGAGAGGAGTGTAAACGTGACAAGGCAGGTTCCTCTGAACTGCGTCCAAATACCCACCCCAGAATAGTCTCTCCCTGCAGAAGGGCGGCTGGTTCCAGCCTCTTGGCCCCACATGCTCGCAGCACCCCCGTTCCTCCTCCTGGTTCCTGCAAGCCTGCAGCTTGTTACAGCTGCTGGTGACCGATGTATGCGGCGCCGCAGTGTAACTTAGGAGTCACACAGAGAGCACGGTTCTTCTTCAGCCTAAATCTGTGCCCCACCTGCACCAGAAGCCCTGGATTTATTCACCGGCTCCTTCCACTGTTGGTAGCGGGCCCTCTGCTCTGCCTGTGGCACCTGGGCGTAGCAGCTTTTATCAGCTGATAACGCGGCTCAGCGAAGCCAGACGTTGTGTCAAACACACCGTAATATTCTCAAAACACAGCCCCAGCAGTGCGCATCCTAATGCCAGACCTGCAGCTCTCGGGATTAGGCAGCGGAGCCCCTGATGTCCTGTCAGTCAGGATACAGCAAATCCTGTACGAGCGGCACGGGGGGCGGCTTCTGATCGAGCAGCACTGTGGCAGAGCCTTCCTCCTCCCTGTTTGCTTTCCATTGCAGACGTTTGCCTTTGGACCAATATGCTGGGAAGGTTTTCTTGCTGATTATAGGCCCGGCATTAGTATGCAGATGAAAATGCAAATCGGCCTAGATGAGACTTCCTGGGTGGCAGTGGAAGTCAAGGATTTAATCCAGCCTGATCTTGGACATAATTTAAGCTCCTCAAAACAAGAACATAACCTGTTGCAAGGGTTTCATCTCAATAAACTCCCCTGTCAGCAAGCTCCAGGAGCCTTTGTTTGCTTGCGCGATGATGTTCAGGCAGAGGTGAAGTGCTTGGCTTCCCTCCAGAGAGGCTCGTTGGGGCATCCCGCTCGGTCCCTGAGCCCGAGAGCATCTCTGCTGCGCTGCCTCAGCAGCACCCAGCCCCTGGCGTGCCTCCATGCTCCCGGTCTGTGCCCCGGCACCCCCGGCCGAACTGCTCCTCCGGGACGCGCTGGCCCGAGCCTCCTGCCAGCTCCCCCAGGCCGTCGGTGACTTGGCTGGACCCTCTCCCAGGACTGTGGTCCTGAGCAAGCGTGCTTGCTGCTGCCCTTCAGAGACCTCAGGCAGCGCTTTCTGCTCTCTTCTGTCCACCTCGCGTAGCTCGTGGGAAACCCCCATTGCATGCTCTCCAGGTCCCTTCCAGGAACTCGCCCAGCTGTCTGCCGCAGACCAAGACGTTTACTCTGAGCCGTGCCGGCGTTCTGACTTGGGCGAATGAACCACATCTCTCTGAGTTTTAGTATTTAGTCGTAAGAAACTAATTGCCACCTCTGTGCCAAGTTCTGGGGTTTCTTCTGCCAAATCCTGCCCACTTCCCTTCAATATAGATGCCAAAGAAGCAGAAGAGGCAACCAAGCCCCGGATTTTGATCAGAGCTTGAAGTGGCTCGGGTTGCCGGCTATGAGTCTCCAGTTCCCGGGCTGCAAAGTCCGTGAACTGCCTAGCCTGCGGGCACTCGGGGCAGATGCAGCAGCGACGCAGAGTCCAGTGGCTGCAGGCGTCGACACTTCTGCACGTCTCGCGTGAGAGGTGCAGCTCGCACCCCACAGCACGGCAGAGCTGCAGCCAGGCGCGGGGCAGACGGTGGGTTTCCTCCTCACTGCCCACGACCCAAACGGCTCCTTTGCCAGGCTGCCGGGATCGATGCTGCCGTCTCCGTCCCAAGGGAACCGTAGGGACGACGCGCAGGGTTGCCATGCGTGAGCATTTGGGGATGGTGCCTCCCAGACAGCAGCCCCCAGGCCCCAAGTGCGATCAGGCTGCTGCTCTCCTGGCGGGCTGAGGAAAGGCTCGGGCGCAGCAGACCAGCCTACTTCATAAGTGAGCGCTTAATTAGCCTCTGTGTTAAAGGCCCAGTCCCCAGGAGCTGTACGCAGGAGCTGCGGGGAGAGGAAAACTTCAGCAACAACAAGCAGGGAGACTGTGAGCTCCCCAGACCTTCCTGCCAGAGCTGGAAAGCCTTCACACCAGGAGCACGAGCCAAGAAATGCTGGCAGCGCCAGGCAGCTGAGCGCAGCCCTCGCTGCTCCATCCTTGCACATAAATTACCTCCAGGCTCTGAGCTAAACAAAAGGCCCTGAAATAATTCTGCATTTTAATAAAGCCAGTGTTCGTGCCACTGTCCTTACAGAAAGGGAATTTGCGTTTCTTTCTGCCAGCTCGCTCTGCACAGCCTGCTGGCACCGGAGATCAGCCGCGCTCCCCTGCGCTCCCCACCAAGGGCTGAGTTACGTTTTGTTGCTTAATCACCGCAGCACCAGAAATGCAGGGAGGGCTGCTCCACGCCCCGGGCTGGAGAGCACACCCGTGCCTCAAAGCCCCCCGATGTGCAGGTTTGCGTGGGCAGCAGCACTCTCCGCAACCCTTCTGCCGGACACTGCGCATCTCCCGCAGGCTCTGCCGTGCGGGCAGGCTCCCCCCCGATTTACCCGGGAGCCAGGGGAGGACGAGCTGGCACTTGTGCTTCTGGTTTGTGTTTCTGTACAATCTGGAAAGAAACAAGCTGCGGCTTCTCCCTCCCAAGGGAAAGGCATCCCCCTGGGCTCAGAGCGTGCCGCCGGCTGTGCCTCCTGCAGACAGCACCGGCGAGCGGGTGAGGTACGTAGTGGTGCTCCCCTGCCCGCCGGCTGCAGCCCCCGGCCGGGCGGGCAGAGGAGCAGAGGACAGCCCATGCTCCCGTTCTCCTGCGACGCTCCCTTCGCTCCTCGCGGTTCGCTCCTCAGACCTCCGTGCGCAGGCCACGGGCGGTTCGTCCAGTCTGGAGGCCGCTGCCTTTCCCCGTGGGAGGTGAGATGGGAGCTAAAGCACGAGTGTGTCCTGCTGAGGGCTCTGGGGCTGTGAGGGGCACCCGCCTGCTCCCGGGGTCACCCTCTCTTTTGTCTCAGTTTGGTGAGAGCTCCCCAGCACACGGAGCTCTGTCCCTCGGGCACAGGATTGCTATGAGCTGAGCAAGGCGTAGGCTGCCCGAGTGGCGGCAGTCCCCGGAGCGTCCCCGCTCCCCGGGCAGGGTGGGTGCGCAGCGCTGGCAGTGCCTCCTCGTCCCTCTCCTGCCTCCCACCTCCGTCCCGCTCCGCTCCGCTGTGGCGGTCGTGCTGGGGCCTCCCGCTGCGGGGGAACGCCGCGATCCTAGCTTTCAGCACGTTCAATTACTGTCAGTTAATGATGATTAATTCACAATTAAGAGCCTCTAAAGGGTAGTGTGTGTGTGTTAAATAAATATTGATCTTTCATTTGTGGCCACAGATATATTACCCCAGTTACAGGAAGCACGGCAGTGGCAAGAGCTGGGCTGCCTGCGCGCCCGGCCCCGGTGCGGGGAGAGCTGCCCCGCAGCGCCTCGGGCTGATGGGGTCTGGCCTGGCTGCCTCGTGCAGGGGCTTCGGCTCGGCCTCGTCCCAGCCAGGAGTAATGGCTGCGCAGGGCTGCATGAGGATCGCTTCGCCCAGGGTGTTTCAGTATCGACTGCAACTGCTCGGTTCTGTTTCCACTTGCAGGAAGCGTATGAGAGCCGGGAGTGCTGGGAGCTGGCAGTTTTGCTCTTGCACGGCCCCTAATTGGCCTTGTAAAATGCAGAAACTGTCCAGACCCTGTCACAGGCTCGTTAGCAGCCGGACAACTTAACAAACTTGTCACTGAATGCACAATGTGTTTCTCAACCCGGTTTCGGCCGTGGTCTGGAGTCTTCCTGGCTGGCGTGGTCACGCCACGGCCTGCGCACACGTGCCACGTCGTGTGCCGGGGGGAGGGCAGGCGCCCTCGGCATCCTCCGCAAAGGCACCGTCGGAGACGTGTCCTGACGCCTGCTGGGGTCTCGGGTGGGGTTTGGGGAAGGTGGCCGGGAGGAGCCCTGTCTCCGCACGGATGCTCGTTAGAGGCACGCGAGGGGCTGAGCAGTGTGGGCTCAGGGCTTCAGCTTCCCACTGAGCTCCATCCCTGGAGTCGCCGTCCCTCCTCGGTCTCCCTTGCCCAGCCAAACCGCTCGGTCACCGTCTCCACGCCACGGCTCTGCTGCTGCCCCGGGCTTTGGCCGTGCCCTGTGGGAGACGTCGCCCTCGCGCTCGCACCGCAGAACCGTCCATGTTGCACAGCTCCTCGTTTCAGGCCTTGGGGCGCAAGAATTGCCACCAGTCCAGATGACTGTCGTTTTCTCCTCCTGTCAGGCACGTCTATAACGTTTTCTTTGTGCCGGAGTGTTTCCTGACATCTGTCTGACTTTTCTGTCTGTAATGAGTGCGCTCTCCAAGATGTACTTTTCTAAAAAGTTAGTTGTTAGTTACACAGCTCCCCACGTCCCCCAGTATTATCACTGCTTTTAACTTGCATGTGTAGCTGCTTTGTTGGGCTAGCAGTGGGTATCTGCGCTGAGCAATACCCACATCAAGATCCAGACTAAGCTTCTGGGCAGCCCTTTGTGCGGCACACCACGGGGCCCTTCCCAGGCCACCACCAGTTAAGCACATCTGAAGTGACAGGTAAGGCAGTGCCGGGGATCCCAAACCGAGCACCGTGCCCGCGCTGCCCTGCCTCCGGGGCGTGCCGCGGCCGGTGGTGCCTGGGAGCCACCCCAGCGTGTTACGCTGGGAGAGGGCGAGGAAGGAGCGTAAAGACCAGGGGCCGGCAATGGCTGGAAACATTGGCAAGAAGTAGAGGCATCTCCTTTGTATTATTTTTCTCCAGAGACACAAATTTAGTGTAGCTGCTGCCGTATCATACAGTGCTGCATCCCATAGGATGGCTGCATGGGTACAGCCATCCATGCAAATGCTTTTGCGTCCACGCAGAGCCGTGTGGAAGGGCATTCAGAGGCTCTGTGCATCCTCCCACACATCGGTGGGTGATGTCCACAGACCTGAGATCTTTTTTTTCTTTAAATAGCTTCTAATTTCTGAATACGCGGTCCTCAGCAGTGTAGAAAAATATCTGAACGTGGTGCAATCCATCCCAAATAAACGAAGGCCATTTCAACGGGCACCAGAGCCAGCACATCCTGGATGCTGGAGCTCAGCGGGGGTTTCTGCAGCAGCACAGCGCTCTTCCTTCCCGCCCAGGGATTCTTTTCCACACGCAGAGGATTCAGGAGGCGGGAACGCCGTCCAGCCCCACCGCCAGCCGTGTCCCACGCTGCTGCTTCATGATCTCTGCTCCTTTTCCCTGCCCCGTTCCCAGCACCGTCCCCTCGCCAGGAGCTCATCTCCCTTCCCCTCTGCAGTGCGCTTCTTGGAAGCAGGCTCACAAGAAGAATATTGTCTCTGGCCTCCTCTTGTATTTGAGGCATGTATTTAAAATGATGCTTTTGTTCCGAATGAGTGAGTTGATTCATTCAGAAGTGCAGTTTCTGTTTTTGAAGCGGCGGAGCTGTTTGTGCTCGTAGTGTCCATAAAACTGTTATTTTAGTCCTGACACTGATGCTTATGAATAAAATTTAGATCTCATTCAGAAGTACATTAGCTGTAGCTATTTGGTTTCTTGTTAAAGCATTAATTTTTATTGAGAAGACTACGTTGCCAAGCAGCTTCTTCTGCATCTTGCAGCAGACTGAGTACCTCAAAGTAGAGGCTTCGGTGAGGCCAGATTGCAGCCCATGCCCCCCGCGGTACCCTCGGGTCTAAGAGTTCAGTTTGCGCCTGGTTTTGTGGTGCTGCTGCTGGGTCGCGGTGGGAACGTCCCAGTTGCCCTGGGTGCCCTGGGAGACTGGAGCAGATGCGCCGTTGCTCAGGAGGAGGCGTTCGGGGTCTGCCGGAGCCATCAGTAAGCTGGCACTGCATTGCTTATTCATGATGGACTGGATGTTGGGTGTACCGGAGCCAATTAGCTCTCCTATGTATTTATTGCACTTTTTTTGCTTGAAGCAAGCTGTTAAATGTCAAAAATACTTTAGCATTTTAGCAGAAAGATAATTTTTTAATAGATTCCACCTACAAAAAGGAGCTGACTGGCAGAATATTAAACTCTGGGAGATTTATTTTTAATCCGTGCCTCCAAACAGCTTGAGATAACCATTTTTGCATCACTCCTGGCTGATTAATACTGCTGTCCCTTGCCTGTCCTCCTTACTTGGTGCTGTGGCAGCTGTGGCCTCTCACATCCCATTAACCTTGTCTGCAGAAGGGACACCTGGCCAAACCGAAGAATTAGCTCTTGTAATTAGGAATGTAAACATCACACACTGCCTGCTAACATCCACATGTCCCATCTCTGCCTTCTCCCGGTGCTCGTTAGGGCAGGATACCTCCAGCCGGGCTCTTCCCATCATCAGCTTCCAATAGTTTCTAAATTAACAGCCCTGTAAAAACCACACCACAAGTAGCTTTGGCCCTTCAGGGGCCGGGAGGGGTGTTTTGTCTGTCCTGGCTGCACTGAGCTGTACTCCAGAGCAGGGCACCAGCGGTGTTTGCTGGGACCGTGGGGTAAGCCTTGTCCTCTTCCTTACTGCAGCTGATTGATGCCCGTGACTTGTGCCTGGTACCGGCACAGCAATAGTATCCCCCTCCGTGGCCAAGTTAGTGTGCTGGCTCTTAAGCTGACAGCACGACGCTGGGCCAGGGTGCTGAGCGTTTCCGCAGTGAAGCTTCCTGAGGTGGCACAGAGATGCCCTCTTGCCATCTCTGCCTGTGGTCCTGCTGGGTTTAATTTTTAGGCTAAGTAGTATCAGTCTGTTCTCAGCATCGGTAGTGACTCCCTGGTGCTGTATGGAGCAATTAAGTCATTGCTCATAATACAGTAGGTTCTGAAAATTAAGGTGACTATTTGTTTCTCAGTGATATAAATGAGCTATTCTGTGATGCTGGATTTGATGGCTAAATCAATATGTGTATTTAGTGTTAGGCTTTATTCTAGCACTAAGTGACAGAAGATAAGCAGACTTAGAGAGTGTTAATTGGTTTGTGTTTAGCATTTACACTAATCAGAGTGTGCAGTGCTGCCCAGGGCTCTACAGCACTAGTAATTCTGTTTATCCAAACCAGGGATTGTTTACTCTGACTGGAGTGGCACCGGACTGTTTTTTCACTTACTTGACTGGTACGCTGCATGTGTGAGTTCAACAGAAAGTCCTGGCTAAATCTAAGCTGTACTGCATGCAGTGTGTATGGGGAAAAGATGGCTAAACAAACTCTGAGGAAAACAAAACATTAACAGGCACCTGTACCGACAGAGTCACTGGGTGAAGACTTCAGTATCGCGAGCAAACAGCATTTCTTTCCGCTTTGTGGCTGGCGTATTTCTCTGCCTTCGTTCTGAGCGTAGGGGAAGACGAGCCCACGTTCCCCTTCCCAGCTCACAGCCTGCTGCAATCAAGACGGAGCTCCCGTCACCCTGTTTATTGGATGAATCCGCGGACCCTGCCAAGCCCTCGTCGCCAGGGTCGCAGCACTTTGTTTTCATGAACTGGGCACAGGGGATGGGCTTTATCAGCTGAGATGCAAGACACCGGCTTCACGGTGCTGCCCGAGGAGGGATCCTGCCCAGGTCTGCCGGGTGGCACGGAAGTCGCCCGCGGGGTCTCTCTCCATCACAAAACCGTGTGATGTGCCAGAAGCCTCCTCTGCAGTCATCACTGAGCCGCCTGGCCCGGGCTCGCGTCTGTCTCGCACCAACGGGAGCAGATGTCTGTGGAAGAGCCGCTGGAGCATCCCAACAGCCGATGCCAGCAGCAGCGCGCCACGGCCAGCCTGCGCGTGTGGCACGGCTGCCTTGAAAACGGCTCGGAAACAGCCTTGCCGCTGCTGTGGTCCCATCACCTGGCTCTCTTAATGGAGTTGCTTTTGGATCATTTAATTTTTATCTAAACGTTTCCCTCCCAGCTGAGATCTTGGAGAGCGCAGCTCTGGCTTCCTGAACCAGTGCTGAGCCCCTGGAAATAGAGCTGTCTGCTGGAAGTGCTGACAACCCTTTCTGCTGCTGGAAGCTGCCTCTTGAGCCGTTCCCAGGCTCCGTGCTCGCTGCAGACCCAGTGCTCGCTCTGTTCCCACACCCCTTCCCCTCGCAGCACGGCACGTGCGACTTGGGCACCGGTGGCTTGCGCAGAGCCCGCGATGTTCCCCCAGCGAAGGTGCTCTGTGTAAGGAAGGTCAGGCACAGCACAGGCTGCTCCTCCTGGCCGCTCTAAGCCCTGCTGAGAGGCAGAATAGGATGAAATACCTTTTATTTTGCAAAGTGATACTTTATTGATTTCTGCCACACGGCCCCGAGCTCGGCTGTGGTGCCCCCGCAGCGCCGCTGCTCGGGAGGGCTGAGCATCGCTGTGCGCGGTGGTGGGGCGGGGGGACAGCCCGAGCTGCTGTTATCTGGAGTCGCAGCAGCGTTTTGACAGTTCCCGGGATGGACGTTAAATCACTTCTGCGAGGGAGAATGAAGGGATGTCACTTGGGCTCAGAGAGGAAGCTCTGCTGTACCGATTGCACTGGCTGTGTGATCCGAGTCGGAATGAGAATCATAAATCTTGATTATTCTCTGTCTCAGCTGATTTGAACCAAATGCCTTGGACAGGGATATAGTTCGCATCTCGCTGAAAACTGCAAAAAAACTGATTAAATGTACAAACTGATATAAATAGCACTCTATCTGTGTTAGTGCCCAAACTGTCACTGCTCGGGAAGAGGATCCTGCGTGGATGGGGCTCTGTCCCGGCCCGGAACAGCTTCCTGGGTGTTTTCAGAGGCGGCTTTTTCTCCGCTGCCATTTATTTCAGTGCTTTGTTCCTGTGATGCTGGCTGTTATTATGATGCTGTCAATTACAAATGGCATCTCTGATTCTGATTGCACTTTGCTTACAATTAAGCATCCTATAGAAAAATGGAAATGCTGGGTCATTAACATAAAGTAATAATAAGGTAAACCGTTCAATTATGGAGGGAAAAACATTTTGAATAATAAGGATATTGTATGCCTAAAAGACATTCACATGCCGATGTATTACCATTTTTGCATACATAATAAACGAACTTAACCCCTAAAATAATTGACAGAAGCCAGTGATAAATAGCTGTGCCCTCGGCAGCTGCCTGGCCGCCGTCGCTCCCGTCTGGGGCAGAAGAGCAGCTCCCCGAGGGGAAGGGAGGGCTCTCAGATCTGTGCCGTCCTTGGCAGTCACTTTGGGGGTGCCGTGGCCATCACGGGGCTCGTCTGAGGCCAGGACCAAGGTGGTGCAGCGTCACCTCTCCATGCCTGGGGGGTGCCCTGGGGACTTGGGAGCTGGTGCAGCCAGCTTGCCTCTGGTGCCAAGCAGGGGTGATCGGGAGCCACAGGGAGGAGGCGGTCGCGGGGCACAGGCGGTGGTGTTCATTGCTGCCTGGTGATGATGAGGGAGGGCAGCGGGGCTCTGCGCAGGGCGTGGGCTGGGCTGCGGGGCTGGATGCAAACACGGCCCCGCTGTGCAGGTTAAAAGGTGGGATATTGTGTTTTGGACAGCTGAGAGTTTATGGCGGCGGGGAAAATCTGGCCGTCCATGTGGAGGGATTTAGGACTGGCGCTGTGACCTCCAGCATCCGCTGTCTCCTCCTGGCAGGAGGCCGTGCTCCTCCCTGCCCGCCCCGTGTCCAGCCTCTGCACCGGCGGGCCTGCGCTGACCCGTCTCCTCTGCACCTGGATCTCGCACCAGTAGTTGCACAGGTTTGAAGGCGCAGAAGGGCCGTGCCTGGCCACCTGCCTCCGGCCGGCCAGGACCTCCTCTGGCAGCTTTGTGTCAGCCCCGTCTGTGCCGGCGGGTGGGAGGCCTTCTCCTTTCCCCTGGCTGCCAGCGGTGCGAGCGCTCAGCACGGGATGTGTGCAATTACTTTTGTTATTCAACCTGTTCTGCTGATATCGCTCCTCTGTTGTCCCTCCGTAACAATTCCCAGCCTTTTAGCTGTTGATGGCTTGCCTGTTACTCTGGCGCTGTGTTAGGATAACATCCAGATACGTCTGAAGAGTGGAATTTATTTACTGTTTTTCCCCGAAAAGCTTTTAGCATGATACAGCAGCAGCGCTTTCACTTAGGCAGCCATTATTGTCAGGGTTTTTTTACCTGGTAGAAGTAAATTTTCCAGAAGATGAAAAAGGACTCCTCACGAGGTATAGCTCCATACCTCTGCATTTTAATATTCTGTTTTCACGGTGAAACAGGAGTGGTTTGAACTGCCGGCTTGCGTCAAGCCAGTATTTAAAGTGAACTGGGCTGTGTGTATAGCTCGCTCTTCCTCGGCTGTATCTCGTCCATATCAAACGGGCTCTTCCAGGAACTGTAGCCTAGAATATCGATAGCATGTATTATTAACAGTCTTGAAGCTTCCACGGCCACTACTTAGCAATCAGCAAGGCAAAGATGGATGGAAGCACATCTGCTGGGTGCCTGCGCAGTCCCGCGCAGACGCCTGCCAGCCGTGTTGAGGGCAGGAGGGCGCAGGCGCTGGGGCTCGCCGGGCCGCGTGTCCCACGCAAGTTCCCACCTCGGGAACAGGCCCTTCCGAGCAAGTGGGAAGGGAAGGGCTGCAGTGGCCTGCTGCCAGCAAGGTGCGCTGCATCTAGTGTTTCAGAGAGGATTTCTGTCCTGCGCGTGTAGGCCAACATGTATTGGCATTTCATGTAGTTTGTGCCCATTGTATCTGCAGGCGTGCTGGGCACTGGCAGGCACGGCCGCGATCCTGCGGCTTGCGTGATGCCAGCGCGGGGACTGGGACAGCCAGGGGTGTGCGTGCAGGTTTGCATGTGCCTCAGCTTAGCCGGCCTCTCGCTGCCACTGGGACGCTGGCATGCAAGGGGAAGGCAGAGGCAGCCCCGTGGCCCTGCCCAGCCCCGGGTACTGAGCGCCGTCATGGGCTGCTCCTGCCTGAGCCAGGGGAGCAGGGCTGCAGCCGGCTTTCTGGGCAAGTCCCGGTGGCGATACCTCTGCAGCGCATGGTAGTTTGGCTGAGCTCAAAGACCGACAGTGAGGTTTGATTGCTTGTACTGGGGATTTTTTTCAAGTGGGCGTAGGGAAGGTGCTCCACCCTGCTCCGCTTCTGCTCTACTGCTGTCTGCAGTCAGTCCCGTACTGAGCACTCACACGTGCGTCCCTGGAGTCTGGATGTGCAGGTGACACCCTCAGCTTGACCGTGTCCTCTGAGAGGGTGAGGGGACAGGAGCACCCCCACTCTTCAGAGGACCCACACTTTGCAGAGCAAGGCGCACGTGACTGAGACGTGGGTATTGGGACACCCCGAGGTTTTCATAGCTATTTTGTATTTATTTGCGCATTAAATAGCTGCTCTTTGCCCCCCAAACTGTCTGAACCCCTTCTGCAAGACCAAGCCTCCCTCAAGTGGGGAGCTCGCCGTGGTTGCACGCAGCCCTCCGGGCGGGCGTGCTGCTTTCTGGGGTGGTTGGTTGCTTTCTCAGCCCTAGGATTTGCACCAAGTCGTGGACGTCCAGGTCTTTTCCCTTACTCCTGTGACAGTGGAAAATGAATGAGCTAGCACTCAAGGGACTCTTATCCGTATGTTGAAGGGAAGCCTGGACTCGGAACGGACTCCCTTGACAGTCAAAGGAGGCAGGACTGCCTGTCAGTGAGTCCCCGTTCCAGCACGTACGTGAGAGGCAGGGCACTCACAGTAGTGCTGCTTGGCTATAACTGTGATTAATACAGTAATTAAATCTGGTAGACAACACTGAGATATTCCCAGTGAATGGCACTGCAGCGCTTCTGTGGAGAACGGTAGCGAGGCTTAGTCAAAACAATTTTGACTGCAGAGCGGTTAGAAATATGCATTTCCAGCCTTTTTCATGACCTGTTTTGTGGCTGAGCGCTGACCAAGAATAAATCTTACACTAACATTGGAGAGTTCAGGCAAAATTTATCCCGTGTGAAACAATGCCACGCTGAACGTGGATCTCCATCCACAGGACTGGCGTGGCTTTGCACCATCAAAGCCGAGTGGTGCTGGGGGCCGTGTTTGCGAGCCAGCCCAGCTGATGCGTGCCCGCACAGATGTGCCGAGCGCTTCCAGCCGCGCCAGGAGCTTGCAGAGCTCCGTGGCTGTTCCCAGACGAGCTGCTGGGCCAGGCCAGGCAGCGCAGGAGTTAGCACACCGCAGTGCATTCGCCGTGGCTGCTGGTGAAGAAGGCGGTGGCTAAGGGCATCTTTATTAGGAAGGTGGTGAAATCATAGCAGCACCGTCTAATCTGAGACTGTCCAATGTGTGCGTGAGCTGCGCAGTCAGATGGGCAAGGGGTTTTGGCTCAAGGCGACAGCCGTATCCCAGAGGAGATCCACTTGAGGGAAGAACAGAAGAAAGCAAGATTTAGCATTAAGATCATAATTTCAGATTGCATTGTGTGAGCATCAACCATCTATATACTTGAGAATCTTTGGGGAACATGACGCTGTAATAGCGATCCAAGCCAGCCTGAACAGCGAGGGTTATTTTTAATTGCAGCTGAATGGGTCTAACCTTGTGATGTCTGTTCACAAAGCATTGCTGGATTAATACAGGTTCCATAGTTGCTTCTGCTAAAAGACTTTAATGGATCAGCTTAGTTCTCTGCTCCATGATTATAGCATTCTTACCCGTCTATCATGCATGAGCCAGATGGTCCCAGTGAAATTAGAGCATATTTATGTTTTTGTCTGCTACTCAGCCAGCTGCCCACTGATTTTGTTGCATGGTGGTAGGAGGAGAGGAGCCTTCCTGGGTGAAGTTCACCCACCCCTTCCCCTAGCCCTGGTGTCTCCCCCACCTCCTAAAACACGGCGGAGGAACCGCGGAAGGGTTCTCTCCCCAGGGCTGCCTGGAAGTCTTGCCCGGCTGGCCGTGGCGGGCAGCCACGCTCCCATGGCAGCAGCGCGGCACTGTCTCCTGGCACCGATTCAGCCACTTCCCAGAGCGAAGGGGGATGTTTTCAGTTCTGTCAGCGATGAGAGCCATTAAGAAGGTACAAGTACTAAAGAGATCCTGAGCAATGCCTATAAAACCTCTGAATCCCTGACAGAATCAATAGCGGGCTCTCAGGAGCAACTTCTTCTCCAGGCCAACGTAAGCACATGCCAATGAGCCATTAAAGATTTTGCATTTTATAGAGACACAGAATCCCTTTCTTTGCAATTGTTGGACTCCAGACTGGCGAGATGATGAAAAATCACATTAGAAGTAGACTGTACTCCAAAGGCATTTTCCTTGGCGTCTGGAAGAGCAGCTCGAATGATGCTCTTGGGCGACATCCTTCTTCCAGGCGCGTGTGCAGCCAGTGCCAGCGGTGCCCTGCGAGCCCAGGCTGCCTGCGCCATCGCCGGAGGGGAGCCCTGTCCTCTGGTGTTCGTGGCCGTGAGCGGCACAGACCCGCCTGGCCGTGTCTGCGAGGGAAGTGGAGGTAGCGGGGAAGGAGGGAGCAGGGGAGCCGTGCCCTGTGAAACAGAAGTCCCAGGGCCAGCACTTGGGACGCAGCCCAGCCTCCGCGACATCCTGGGCTGCTTCGTGAGCCCGCGAGCAGGGGCTGCGGGCGGCCTGGGTGGGCAGCTGCCTGATGGAGCTGCTGAGCAGCCTCCGGCCAGGCTCGGGCCCGGTGCCCCGCTGCGCGCGGTTGCCGCCTCTTGGATAACTTCGCTATTGACACAATCTCCAATTTGGCATTTCGGTTGCCGTAGCAACCCGATGCTGCCATTCTCTGATCAGATCAGCTCGCAGTTAGTCAACACCACGTTAGCACCTGCGTTGGTATGGCAACACAGGACCATTCTCCATCCTGGCTGACACTGCTGCGGGAGGGACGGATGCCCGCGGCCCGACAGGAGGGCGCAGAGGGGCACGGTCGGCCCTGCTGCGGGGCAGCGGACGCTCCCGAGCCCTGGCCGCTCCGTTCTTCCAGGGCTGCAGGGGGAGCTGGGGCTGCCCCCCACTCTGGCTGTAGCATCCTGGGCTCCTGAGTCCTGATGGCCCAGGAGAAGCGTGGCAGGGACGTGGCAGGAAGGGTGACAGGCGTGGAGCAAGAAAGCGTCCTCGCAATCTCAAACCGCCCCTCACGAGTGTTTTGCGTGCACACCAAAGGGCTTTGCAGATGTGGGACAAAGCAAAGCGGCTTGTCTAGGAGAGAGAAACCAACTGTCCCAGGCAACCCTTAGTTTTGGGCGTAAAGTCCTGCAAGAGCAGAGCTCGAGTCACAGAGAAGGGTGCTTCACCTCCTTCTCCCACAGCCGGCAGTCACACGAGCTTCCGAACCGTGAAACTCTTCTAGTGAGCCTCCCAGGGAAGATTTGTTTCACTTTAGCCCCAGTCTGAACTGGCACCCGCTTTCCTGAAAGTGCCTTACAATTTGCATTTAATGTTTTTTAACAGACATGTGCAAGCCGTTTGAATTAGAGCAGTATGAATCTATTAGGCAGCGACAGATGCAAGTTTTGTGTCTCTTATTAGAAGGGATTGGATTCTGAGGTTTAGTGATGTGCAAAGGATTGGACTTTGGAGAGATTAAAATTATTTTCAGCGTTAAGCACAATATTTCTAAGCTAATGCACTCAGTCTTGAATATAGATTTGCAGACCAAAAAGATTATAAAACATTAAACCTATGTAAATTCAGCTGTAAATGTATGTTTGAACAAATTCAACGAGAGATTTAACTTGGGGGCTTACAGCAAATAGGTTCTGCTTTTAATGCCTATTGCAGTCTTCAGTTGCAATGCCGTTCTCCCCTTGAAAGTCCCACGCCTGCTGAATTACTGGCAGGTCACAGTTGACAGCTCAAGCAATTATACCGGAATGTGTTAATAGTAAAAAGGAAAATGACTTCATGTTTGTCTTTTCAGAAGACAAAAGCAGATGTTTGCTCCACCCCGAGGAGCAGCAGAGACGAGCTCCGTGGGCCGGTGACACCGTTGCAGCACCCGGCCACGGCCTCTTTTGGTTGACAGTCATGCAAATCCGTGTCCTTCTCTGCAGTTCTCCAGGCCCTGGGAGTTTGCTGTGAACTTTTTTTTCTCTCTTGTTGAGAACATGAAAATACGGTTAACAAAGACTCCTTTTGAGCGGGATTGCAGGAAACCTGCAACATCGTGAACAAGCTGCCTACACAGAGATAAATGACAGCTGTGACTGAAGGAATAAACAAGATAATCTGGATTTAAATAAACCACAAGGGGATTTTGGCAACATGCAAATTCACAAATTTATGAAGTGTATCCTTTGAAAATAAAGAGCTTGTCTGAAGCCGGCAGTTAAGAGCAATTACTACAGCACATTTTCCCAATGAGGGCTTAGAGCTGGCCTTTGCCGCAAATAGGGGGAGACCGGGAGCCAGATGCCCTGCCCGTGGCTGCACAGCGGCCGGGGGACGCCTTTATGCACAGAGCAAAGAAGTCAAAGAAGTGACGGCAGCGAGCCCCCCACCTGCCTGGGGAGCCACAGGCGCGGCGAGGGCACGCAGAGCAGCCTGGCCCCCCTTAGCCTCCAGGCCGCAGCACTGGGGAACGCGTAGGAAAGCAGAGCAGTCTCAAAAGCCCAAGCAAGCACCCAGTAATGCATATTTGATCGTCTGCTGAGAAGGACGAGTAATTCCTGGATTCGAGCCCAGGAATGGCAATAGAAGTGCCGTTTTGACATCACACAGCGCGGGAGCGCTGCTAGCAACAGGCATGAAGAAATGACGCCCATCCCCGTAACCGAGTGAAGGAGCCATTAATGCCGTGTGGCGTGGAGCTCCTTCCAGGGAGAAACGGCTTGCTGTCATGGCCCTTCTTTTTGAGGCGGGTAGCGATGGAGGCAGAGGAGGGGTGGGAGGTGAGTCGAGACCAGTGGCAGAGGCGTTAGTAGAGGTGTCCCATTCCAGCACTTCATCTCCTGGGCTGCTCTGCAGAGGTAGTCAGCAGCACGGCAGTGCCTCTTCGTCAACCAGCAGTGGCTGTCAACCTTTCAGTGGCACTGAACGGGAAACAAATGCTGCCAGAAAAGCCAGAGCGTGTCCACGAAGCTAGGCAGTCCTCTCCAGGTGCAAAGCCCTGGCCCAGCGTGGCAAAGAGCTCTGCAGCAGCCACCGGAGAAGAGCGATTCGGAGCATCGCGTGCTGCCCAAGCACGCGGAGCTGGTTAGCATTCTGTTGGCACGCGCGCAGTTAGGGCAGAGCACATGGCAGCAGCTCTGTGAAGGTTAACTGCTCTGAGGAGTATTCCTGCCATACCAGAGGCTTGGCTGCTTCAGGTTTAACACCCTTGTTGTTCTCAGCAACGGGAGCGGGCAGTGCCGTGCATTGTTCCCCACTGCGTGCTTGGCAACAGCTATTGCGTGCAGCAGGACGCGTGTGGGACGCGCTGGCTCTTGGGGCTGACAGCTTGAGCCTCCTTCACAGCTGCCTTCGCACGGTTGGAGCTCGGCAGGGCGGTTTGTATGCCCGCCCGGGAAAGGCAGCACCCAGAAAGTAACTCTGAAACGGGGCAGAGTTTGGGAAACAGCATTTCTGCGTGTGCGTCCCAGAGCTGTGGTAGTTCTGGTGCTCGGCAGGACTAGGGGTGTCGTGAGGACACACCACATCTCCCAATGTTATCCTTAAAACTGTACAGCAAAGCTGAATCTGCTTTTCCTCCTCTTCCTTGATTGCTACTTCCCTGCTGTCTCTCCTCAGTGCCAGCCTATCTCTCCGTTTGTCTTTATTGTCCATGGAATTAAGCAAAGTCCTTAAATGTGGCAACACTTTCAGATTATTAGCTCTGCAATTTCTTGGCTCCTGTTTATTGCGATAACATCATCTGAAAGGGACGTTGTAATTAATAGTTTGTTCGTGCTTCTTTTATAAACCCCTGGTGTGTTGGTTTCGTACTTGAACATCAACCACTACAACTTGCTTCCAGTGTACTGTCTGAAGCGAGCCCAGCACAGAGAAAAGGCTTAGAGGTTTGGGGGGTTTGGGGGGGGGTCGTGTTTTGCAACAGCTTATTGAAACCATAATTTAAAGTAAAAACTAAGTATAATATTAAAGGCAAGACCATCGTCTTGCCCTGACCCTAGAGCAGAGGAGGCCAAAGTCCTTGTTTACAGAGCTGTCTGTGAAGGGCTATTGCCATGGCATCACGGTGCCTGGGAGGAGAGGGAGCCCCGCTCCCGGCTGTCACCCAGTCCTTGCCAGCAGCGGGGCAGGCAGGAGAGGCAGCGAGGGTGAAGGAGAGCAGCAGCGCTTCCTCTGAACTCTGATTAATTTTCATCTCTTTTAAAGCATTGTCATCCCACAAATCAGACACAATCTGTAATACAGAGCAAACGAAGGCCTGTGCAAGCGCCGGGTCCGTCGGAACCTGCCCGGAGGTCCCAGGGGCCGCAGACGGCTCGCAGTGCTGGGGAGATGCTGGTCAGGGGGAGCAGGAGCAAATGCAGCACCAATACCACCGGTAACAGCCCCTGGTCTGATTGCACAGCCCAAGCATCAGCACGAGGGGCAGGGGCCCAGCCAGCCCCCGTTTGCTCTGAGCTTTTAGTTTGAGAGTCCGCAGGCACTTACTGCAGAACAGCATCTTGTCAGCTAGGAGAGAGAACAGATACCGAGATGTACACAAAAAACCCACTAGGCTAGTGGCTGTGGCTAGACCAATCCACGCTGCAGCTGAGCTGCCAAGTAGCAGTGAGTGGTGTTACCTAACCCCGGGAGCTCCCCGGGGCCGCCCGGTGCCCCCAGAGCTCTTTGCTGCAGAGCAGATGTGCTGGTGGAGGCAGCGGCCTGGGTGGTCTGGGGCAGCCGGGGCAGGTCTGCGTGCGCGATGCAGAGGGTCAGAGCAGGCAACGGCAATGGTCCCCTCGAGCCCTGTTGTCTGAGAGTCCATCACTCGAGGTCCAGCAGAGCTTTTCGAATCTCATAATCGCCACATTTTGACGTTTGACAGCCTGCTGCGTGCTGCCAGGGTGTCTGACTCGGAGGAGCACACACCAGCCCATTCTGCCTGTGCTGGTCCCTCCTTCTGCTCAGACAATTGCATAGGAAGGCAGCTTATCCTGGCTGAGACAGCACAAACAAGTGTGCGGTGCTGCTGCGTGCATGGCAGGGTAATTGAACTCCGTGGGGTGGTGCTTGCCTGGCAATCCAGCGCCATTTACAAGGTAGAAGGACTTTTACACGCAGCTCCTTCTCCTGTTATCCAGGCCGCCACTCTCTCAGCTGATGCCCCCTTCGCTCAAAAATCAGAGCTGCCTCTTCCCGTTCCCCGTAGCGCCACACGCCACGGGTTCGCTGCAGTTGAGCACTGAATTTAACAAGACACAGGAGGGACTGGACACCTCTGTGCATGTTAACTGTATTCGAGTTGCCACTAACTACAGAGATTGGGAAGCAATATTAAAGCTTTCTACTTCAGGACTTCATTAAACCTTCAGTGATGGGAATCGGGAGGAAGGGAGCATGGGCACAGTAATCCCATCGTTGGCTGAGAGATTCTTGGTCCTTCCTCGGGGGCTCCCATTACTGACCAGTGTCAAAGACCGGCGACCTGGCGGTAAAACTCCCAGCCGCCCCCCAGGCTGCGGTAGCTCTGGGACCCCAGGGGTTAGCACAGGACAGCAAGCAGCAGGGTAAAACGAGGTCTGCGCTGGCTTCAGATAGAATCCCTTAAAAAGGAAATGCATACAAATTGCTAGCTATAACTGATGATGAAATAACTGGTTTGTGGAGCAAGGAACAGAAGAGTAACACATTGATTTTGGTAATTAATTGTTCGATAGAAACCTGTCCTGGGAGCGCCCTGGGCAGAGTCACTGGATTGTAAGCGCCTTTATTCCCTGGTCTCAGTTCTTTGCCTTACGCCTCCGCGTGCTCTCCGAGGCCGATCACACAGCCCCAAGGACAGCCACAGCTGCCGCTCCTCCTCGCAGGCTCCCACTCTCTCCTGGAAGCTCTTTGGGGCAGGGATCATGGCTCAGTCTGTGTGCAGTGCTTGTCCCAACAGGGCTGGAAACCACCTCCAGCCACTGCCAAAGTGGTTTCCAGTGCCAGTCCTTGGTGGAGGTGGATCGCTCCCCTCCTCAGCCGCCGGCAGCTGGCACCGAGGCTGCGAGAGCAGCCACGCAGAGCGGTGCTGCCTGTGGCAGCCCGCAGCAGCCGCCAGCCCTCCTCCCGTTCAGAGCCCCTGCTCTCCTCCTTCCTTCCAGTGCTCTGTCACATCAAGACCGAGACCTAATTTCCGTGCAGAAATTTTAGCATTTCAGTTCCAAGTTTGTTAAGCAGCATTTGGAAAAAAAAAAAAATCAAACAGGAATTTTTACACAGCCACGCTTGTGTTTTGTGGTCAGCAGAGAAAGGACTGGTGCACTGCAAGCTCACTGTGCGTGCGAAGGCAGTGCCCACCAAGGCCGATGAGCGGGACTCTGCAGAGGGGAGATTTCTGCAGTGGGTCACATCCTGACATTGAGGGCTATCTTTGGCCAGTCGCCTTCAGAGATGTGCCGCTGAGTGAATGCAATTTCCGTGGGAATACAAACACTGGTCAGAATCACGCAGAGACTGAGAAGTCGGGCGAGCTCCGGTGCAGCCCGGGCGTTCGGCAGGGTGCCCTTGCAGGGTCGGCTGTCAGCCACGGCTCCCTGCAGCCGGTGGTGCCTCTGCCGGGGTGGCAAGTGGGAGCGTGGATGCTGCGTGGCGCTGGGGAGGGGAAGCCCTGCTCCGGCCATCAGTGATGCTCTCCTGTCCGTCAGATGCTTTCGGAGAGCAGCAGGGAGCACCTGCTCCAGTCCTCCTCGGGGCAACTGCTGCCTGCCCACATGCTCAAACCTCCCGATCTCATTTTCTGTGCGCCTCCCTCGCACCGCTGCCTTACACGGCCTCGTGCTCAGCCAAAGGGCACCCTATTTGTACAGCAGCGAGCACCCGACGACTCGATCCCTGATCACGCTGTGGCCTTGCTGTGATGTGGATAGCCATAAAAGATGCTTCCTTCCTACAGGGCTGTTAAATCTGGGTACTGGATCCCCCCCAGGAAAGCCAGTCTGTAATTCTGCAGCATCTGTGGTCCTCAAGTGCTTGCATCCCTCTTAATTCGTTCAGGCTTTTCTCAAGGTAAAATGCCTGATGATGCGTTATTCCGACTAATCCTTGCTCCTTGCGTGTCACTGCTACTCAATGGCCACGCAAGCTGAGTCGTGTGCTCTGCGCAGCAGCCGGGGCTGCAGACCCTCCGCCGTGTTGGGAAGGCGGCTCTGGCGGGACACGACACTGGGAGGGACGAGCTCCCCGGCAGGGCCTGGCCACCGCCCCAGTCCTGCCGCCCTGCTCCCCTACACGCCCGCATTGCCAGGGCTCACCTAGAGATTGTTCAACAAGATGCTGACTGCAGGAGAGGGAGAGCCGCAGGACCCCGCTGGCCCCTTCACCCAAAAACGCTGCAGGCACGAGCAGCCCTGTGGCAGCACAAAACCCACCTTCACTCCTGCCTTGACGGGAGACACGGCACCTCCTCCGGCAGCACCTTGGCAAAACGAGCCCCGTTGGGTGGATTACACCAGCAATAAATACACAAATCGCGAGGAGGTTTAAAGCAAGCCAGTGCATTTAGCGGTCACGAGTACAAGGCGACGCTGACAGGCAAATCTAGCTGGGCCTTGCCTGACAGCCACTTCTGCTGGCAGTCTTCAGCTGCGTAATTCCTGAAATGGCTGTGTCCTGGGGCTCGGCGGTTTGACGTCAGCATCACTGCGGTCGCCAGTGCCCAAGGTGCTCTTACAGAACCATTTCCAGCTTATTCACATTGTTTCCTCACCACATGCTTGTACTAAAAATAGTTGCAATGTGAAGGGATAATCCTGCAAGACCCTGAGCATTGCTGTCCTGCGTGTCTGCTGCAGGCTTGGCCAGCGCCACAAGTGCTTCCCAGGAGCGGTGCCACCTCTCCTCCTCGTGCCTCCCAGGCTGCAGCACCATCAGGTACCACGTCTTCGGGGCAAATTAGCCCACAACAGGTTAAACAAACTACACCTCGTGTGGGTATGCTGGGACACACTGTTTGAAAAGCTTTGGATAAAAATACTGTTAAAGCACGCTTAAGCAGCAGTGTGTTTGCAGGCAATACTGTGCCTGTAAACCCTTGAAGAGGTACGCTGTGGGCACGGAAGGCCTTGCATGCGAGCGCTCCGGTAAACATGGTTGCACACGCGGTCTCAGCAGCCTCCTGCGTTGTCTCGCCCTCTCCATGCAGGGGGCACTGGGAAGGGCGGTGGGGGCTGGCAGCGCTCCCTGCGTGCCGCACGGCTCAGCGCCTGTACGGTCGCTGCCGGCGGGTGAGGCGGGGCGTTCCACGGCTTTTGGGATCCAGCCGGTTTCCCACTGGGGCATCTCAACTGCAGATGACATAGCAGGTGCTGGAGCGGAGCCCGGCGGGCCGGGGGGCACAGCGGCAGGGCTGGGGCTGGCCACGGCGGTGGCCACGGTGCGGTGCGTGTGGGAGCGGGAGGTGAGTAGTGCGCGTGGCACTGCCCTGCAGCCTCTCCAGCACTGGGCAGCTGAGGAGGCGCGAAAGAGGCTGTAGCGCTCTGGCGGGGGACATCAGTTAACGCGTTGTGGCTTGCTATGATAATCTTTAATGGGGGGCAGCTGGGACGAGCATTTACCTCTTCATTTTCTTAGATATAAATGCTATCTCTCTGCAGTTTCATTTTACAATATGGCAATATGCTATCCAGGAAAGTCTTGCTACATGCTAATTTATCCGGTAGGCGAATTCCTTTTGGCTAATAAAAGTGCTTGCACGGGAAGCTCAAAACCCAGCAGCAATTAATTATTGACAGAGCATGTGAATTAGAGATAAAAGAAAAGTCATTCTTTCTCACACACAAGATAGTAAATAAATTTAATTATTGTACTAGAAGCAAGGGATCTTATTCTGTATTAAGTTTTATTAGCTGAGACATTTAAAAGCATGTCATCATAACAAAAAGGTCTTGTGTAATCCTAACTGCACCACTCTGGTACAAGGCTCTGAAGTGAATAGGCTTAATTGAGCAAATGGAAGCAGATGGCTTGCTGAACAGACAGGTATTGTGCAGGTTTATTGTCAATTAACTTTTGTCTACATATGCCTATGGCGAATTGACTGTATAATGTGTTACCGAGGCTGATTTAACACTTCAGGTGCCCACCACGTCCAGGGTCCGAGAAGAAACAAAGCCAGAAGTGCTTTGGTTCCCAGGGCCCGCAGGGGTGGCACCGTCTCTCCTCCTGAACGTCCCGCCAACATCTACACGGGGCAGGAGGGACACCAAGGTGTCCGCCCGTGCCTGACCCCTTGCTAACCACCCCTCCTCTGCTTCTGCGCAGGAACGTGATGCCCAAGACACTGGAGGGACAGATCACCATGGAGAAGACCCCCAGCTACTTCGTAACCAATGAGGCCCCCAGGCGCATTCACTCCATGGCCAAGGACACGAAGCTGATCGTGGTGGTGAGGAACCCGGTCACCCGGGCCATCTCGGACTACACGCAGACGCTCTCCAAGAAGCCGGAGATCCCCACCTTCGAGGTGCTGGCCTTCAAGAACCGGACCCTGGGGCTGATCGATGCCTCCTGGAGCGCAATCCGCATCGGGATCTACGCCCTGCACTTGGAGAACTGGCTCCAGTACTTCCCCCTCTCCCAAATCCTTTTTGTCAGTGGCGAGAGGCTCATCACTGACCCGGCCGGGGAAATGGCCAAGGTCCAGGACTTCTTAGGCCTCAAGAGGATTGTGACAGAGAAACATTTTTATTTTAATAAAACCAAGGGGTTCCCTTGTCTAAAGAAGCCAGAGGACAGCAGTGCTCCCCGGTGCTTGGGCAAGTCCAAGGGTCGAACTCACCCCAAAATAGACCCAGATGTCATCCACAGACTGCGGAAGTTTTACAAACCCTTCAATGTCATGTTTTACCAAATGACGGGCCAAGATTTCCAGTGGGAGCAGGAAGAAAGTGATAAGTAGAACCATGAAATCAGGAAAAAAGCGCTTTTCTTTTGATATGCGAATCATTGTTACAGACCCAAAACCCACTCCAGGCTAGAGGCTCAGCCTTGCGAGCGCAAGACTCTTGCGCTGTCAGGTTGCAGCCAAAGCCGCTCCGCGTTTCCGGCTCTGATACCTTAGTGGCAGGGCACCTTGGGCTGCACTGGGGTCTCCCCCCGGGACGCTGAGGGATCAGGGAGCGGGCAGGAGGAGGAGGAGGAAGCGGAGGAAGCCGGGCTCCTGGGGGTGATGGGATGCTTTGTGTTGACATTTCGCTGCTGGCGTGCCCCTCGCAGCCGGGCAGGCAGGATCGGCACCTCCCTCCACGGCTAGCTGAGCGGGAAGGTGGCTCACAAACCCCAGCGGCACTGGGACAAACCCATAGATTTGATTTCTCCTGCCCTGGCTCTTAGTTTTGCCCAAACAGCAGCATCAGATCTGGTAGATTCAGGACATGTGCGTTCACATGCACGCTGGTATTTGTGTGTGGAAGGAATAAAGCCAGTCATGCTGCAAAGGAGCTATGTACAGAAACTTCATTTGCACCAGACGATTCACTTACTTGTTGCACTAAAACTAGTATTTACCAAGTGCCACAAAACACCTGGGCCTGATTCTCCTCCGACGGATAGGCTCCATTGTTGGAAGAGAGTCGTTCCTGCTTTGCTGGGATGCTCAGTGAGATCAGAACCGGGCCTCCCCCGGACCCCGCGCTCCTCCTGGAAGCTGTGCCGAACACCGTTCCAGGCACTTGCTCGGAGCGAGCCAGGGCCTCGCTGCCTGGCCAGGCTGCCGAGGCGCAATGCGGAGCACTTGTGCCCATGCAGCGCCTCCCGGCAAGGCCGTGCTGTGCCCTGCTCCGCAGTCTGGAGCCAGGCGTTCCTGGTGGGAGCCAAGGCGCTGACTGCAGGGCAGAGGTGCGGGGGACAGCCCCAGCCTAGGGTCTGAGCAGGGCTGACCGTCGGGGCCCCTGGCAGTGCCCTTCGTTTGCACCTTGAAAACGAGATCTCTGCTGCTTGCGGTTAACAGGCGTGTTTGCAAAATGGGGAAGCAGCTTTCATCTTCACTTCAGAATTACAAAAAAAGAATTAATTCCCAGGGCGAGCGCTGCTCTGCACAAAAAATGTGTGCTTGCCAGCGGAAATGGCCAAGTCATATGCTCAACCAAATTTGCGAATCCTGGTAGAAACTGTAGAATAAAGCCACATCCACTGTATCCTCCAGCAGTGTGATGAGAGCTGCGCGCTGGAACGAGTGGAGAGCAGGACAGGAGCACTTTGACACAGCTGCACCGTTTCCATCTCCGTTACTGAGAGAAAAACAACAGGAGAGGGAACAAAAGGAAAAATGCAGAGCTACCGTCGCTGCAGTGTTCCCTTCACACGGGTGATTTCTGAGGGCACTCAAATATTGCTGGCCACTGTCTTTGTTTTAATGAGTGGTAAGGATGCCTCCCGGGCGGAGTGTAGCGGTGTGCGAGGTCCCCGTCCCCTTTTGGGTGCCGGGTCCCCGGCTGTCGGAGGGCGGCAGAGATGCAGTGTGGGATCGCTGTAGGAGGACCAAGACTCAGTTTTGATTAAGGTGGCAAGAAATCCCTACTGATCCAGCTAACCAAATGAAATTGCTGTTACGTTGGGTAACAAGCTGAACCTGCTTTGTGTTTCACGGCCTGTCGTGTGGTTCGTTACGCCATGAAGTAGTGCTGGTGCCTTGGATTGGATGAAAAAAGAGCGGAAGCCATTTGGAAAATTTACACCGCAGGCCATGCCGGATGGGCACCGCAAGGTCCCTGCTAACGTCGTGTCAGTTCCTATTAGCCTGATTAGATTTAAAAACAGCTCGGGACATAACACAGTTTTTCACAGACCCACAAATCCCCAAATTATTACATGAAAATTGGAAGTATGTACTAGGAATAATTTCACAGCGTTTCACACGTTATTAAAATGTCAGATCAGCTCCTAAGTGAAAACTGTTGTTACACAATTTGGTGCAAGCTGCTTGACGGCTTCAGTCGGAGGACGAGGGGCTCCTCGCGGCCCAGTGTCCCAGCTCCTCGCCGGAGGGATATCCAGAAATTTTTTCCTGTTCCCAGCGTGCTGCAGCCCTGATGCCACAGTGGGCTGGCCCTGATGGTGCTGAGCGGAGCCTGCCAGTGGGGACGGCGGCATCGGCGGCCCTGGCTGCCAGCCAGAGGGGCTCGACTCTGGGGGGGGACGTGGTCCCAGCTCGTGCCGTGGCGAGGACCTGGCAGGTCGGTGGCTGTGTGTGACTGTGGCTGTTACGGCCATCAGCACGGCACTGTGCACTGCCTCCACGGCCAAAGCTTGCGCTCCCTCAGCCCCGATCTACGGCTTAACCAGGAGCAGTTTTTCTCCGAGCAAGGTCTCCTTGAGCTTGAAAGAGCCCCTGAGGAACCCCATCCCACCCAGCAGGTCTCCCTGCACAGCCCAGCCTTGGCCTGGCCTGGTCTGAGCGCTGCCCCGTGTCTCCCTGGGCACCTCAGGATGGCGTCTCCCGGGAAGAGCCTCCGGTGCCCGACTGCCATCAGGCCGCCATCGCTCTTCTCATCGTGTCTGTTGCTGGAGGGACCGGAGAGCCGAAAATGTGTGTTTGCCTGAGAATTACAACCTAATGAAGCACCCGGTTAGGGAAGCCACGTCCTGCACGGGGACGAAGCACAGTCGCGCCTGCAGCTCCGTCCTGCAGCTGAAGCAAGGCCCTGGAGAAGGGATTTGGAGGAGGGAGCCGGGCACAGCTGGGCCAGGCGCTGCAGCCCCTGCCAGGAGGGGCCACTCGATGGTTTACAGCGGCTGGGGGCACGGGAGGTGCTGGGCCTGCCGGTGCCTCACCCACCTGCCCCCAACTCTCCCTCCTGTTCTTTCCGCCATAGATTCAGAGGTTTATTTTTTATATCAGCTGCAATCTCCAGCTCGGGAGGAGTCGCCTAGCGTGGGGAGCACGGACACCGACCGCCCCAGCATGGCGGGACGGGACCCCCACACCCCCCCACGTGCCGCCGCGGTGCCAGCGGCCCCTTCGCAGCGCTGGGAGGGAGCGGGGGCGCGGCAACCACCCTGGGGGCACGGCGGCACGAGGGTCCTCGGCGGGTTTATCCTGTTTTCTGTTCTTCTGGAATGCACCCTGTGTCTGCTGTGCTAATGCAGGAGCTTGACAGGGGAATTGTTTTCTGTCTGGCCGGAGAGTGGCCTGCCAAACGAGAGAAAGTCAGGTTAATAACACTTTTTTTTAAACTATTCAAATGTCAGCACTAGAATACACAGGAAATTGAATTTTGTATTTGATTTCAATTAGCAAAGCATAAATTATATTTAATTTTATACACAGACTGGGTGATTCATTGTTCTGGAAAAGCCGGTACTTCATGGTTCAGAGACTGGAAATGGAGAGCTAAGTCTTTTCCGAAACCAAACTGCTGTGCTGTCGCCTCCTCCCAAATGCGTCTCTGTCTGTCGGTGTCACTCTGTACCTGAACAGTATGAAAATTCTGAACTGAACACTTGAACTCACAGCACTAAACAATAAAACGTTGTAGCAGCCACATTTCTCTGCTCCGTTTCTCCCAGGCTCACGCAGCAGCACCCAACACCCCGCGAGCGGCAGACCTGCAGCAGGAGCTGGCCGTGATGGCGTCAGCTAGGCTGGCCCTGAGCGGCCACCCCAACCCGCTCGGCGGGACGCAGCCCCACTGGTGCCAAAAGGGCTGGGGGAAGGTGCGTGCCGCAGCCGGGAGCAGGAGCAGGAGTGGGGCCGTCTGGGCCAGCACCCAGCCTGTGGGGTCCCACACATGGGAGGGGGTCCAGCCTGATGGGCAGCGACCCCAGAGATGCCCTGCATGGGACCAGGTCAGGGAACCACAGAGAGCGCAACCCCCACTTCTGTCTGCAGGCAGGGACCGGCCCGCCAGACCCAGCGCTGGGGACAGCAGGATGTGTCCCTGCAGCGAGGACAGCTTTCCTCTCTGGCCTCGCTGCCCAGGGTGCGCCTTCCAAGGTCACAAAGAACAAATCCTCGAGCAATGCCTGGGAAGTTTCACTTGCTGTTGATTAAGGATAAATCAGTGGATAATAAAAGGAGAGAGAGGGCTGGCTGCCAGGCAAATAAATTAGGGTTAACATTTTTTTATCTTATTTTGTGTGCACAATTTCCTGCTAGTTTGAAAAAAGCTGTTTCACAGCACAGCCCTATTGTGTCATCTGATAAAAACCACTGAAAAACTTTTATCAACAAAATTAGGAAGTAGTGAACTATAAAATTGCTAATTATTTTCTAGTAAATTTACTTTTAAATAACTTTAGACACCAATTACAGGCACCATTAAGCACCATTAACACTGGGTATATTTACCAAACAAGGATGGAATACTTATTATTCAAATCAAGACCATTTGGGCGTAGATTTTGCTGTTTGGAAAGCTGTCCCCTCTTATCAGATGTTTAAAAAGTCATCAGAAGATCAATTACACCTCAAATGTAGTCAGATTCCTAATATTTGAATTGTGACATGTTATAATTCAACCCTTGAAAAACCCACCTATAGGAGCGGGGACCATAATCCCAAGGACCTGCCCCGGTAGCACCTGCACCTCGGCACGGGGCCAGGGCCGATGCGCTGCTCTCTGGCAGGCTCCGAGAAAGCAAGTCTCGCATTTCGCTTATCCAGCTGTCCTTTGCAATGTCTTCTTCCTCCACTCCACGCAGGGCTTCACCACCCTTTGCGCACCCCTTCATGCTGCGCCAGCGAGCATCGCGCCTCCTGGCAATCTGCTGCCCTTTTGTCTCTCCAGCGCCGTGCCTGGGCACCTTTCGCCTCCTCCAGGGATTTGCTCCCGAGAAGACCCGCGCAGCTCTGCAGAGCGTTTGCCTTCTCCCTCCACCTTTGGGAGCGCGTGCTGCAAGCCCTGTGCTGCAGGCTGCCCTGGTGCCGGCATCACGACACACCCCGTCCCAACACCGGACGCGTGCTGCACTGGGCTGAACGGCAGAACGCCTCTTAATTGGACGTTGCAAGGCGGCTGTCAGAAAGCTGGCTGCAAAGCTGTTGCCTGCTCCCCCTTTCCTGCTGTTATCTTTGACATCCTCATTATTTATTAACTGCCCTGTACCCAACAGGCTGCCACTGATGCGGAGATGCTCTTATTATGCAGGTTCGATATACCGCCTGCCTTCCAAGGTCACATCCTCCAGGATGTCTTGCAAACCAGATTGAAGAGGTACCAGCAAAGATGTAACATATTCTGTGTATGCCGGTGCCAGGTTTCAAACAGAGTCCTTTGAATAAGGATGACATCCTAGATGGTGATATAAGACCCGGTTGCTTACTGCTTTTCCGTATCCTGCATGTAGCACTGAGCTTTCTGCACCTACATCAGCAAATACAGGGAACCAGAGCATCAGGCAAGAGCTCCAGCCATCAGCTTTCACACACTGGAACAAAGGGTTTTCCTCTGACACCCGAGCCTGGGAGGAGAGCAGCATGGGGGTTATTCAGCTGGCCAGGCTGCAAACCCACAAAGACCTGTGACAGCTTGGTCAGAACAAATAAACTCATTTTTCCAGCCCCTCTGCCGCTGCCTCCTTGGCACGGCGCTGGGTGCCCGTGACCCCCGCGTGGTGCAGCGCGGTGGCTTTTGCACCCTGTGCCAACAGGCTGCGATGTCGCAGCTGTTCCAGGCAGAAACATCAAAACGAGCTGATGCTCTCACCTCGCCAGCTTTTGTGGTGCCTTTTGCTCGGGGTTTTTTTGGTTTTGCTGACCTCAGAACCTCTCCCTCTATGAGTCACTTGCTGGGAAAAAAGAAATCTGATTAGAAAATTCTTGATGCCTTTTAAGAAGCTCTTCCGATGTCAGGTAAAAGACTTGAAATCAGAAGAAATAATTTGAGGGTCACTTCACTATTACTTTATACCACCAGCAGGGGTATTTTGAAAAAATTTTTAGGTGTCACACAAGGTCTAATAGCCCAATGGATGTGAGCACTTGGCCATATGCATCCCATGCAAGGACAGAGGCCCCCAAACGTGAAGGTTTCTCCATGGAAGGATTTACCTACAGATTAACAGGAATTTCTGCTCTACCCTAGTGATGCTCTAGGATGCCAGAGGAGAAAGATATTGGGGCTTTGCAGAATAATGCAGAGAGCGCCTCGTGCCACCAGTGCCCAGCCCCACGGCTGCTCTGGGCCGGGTAGGGCACATCTCACCTGCGTCAGAGAGGATCCGCGAGACACCTCAGCCAAGGAGCTCTGTGGGATCCAGCGCCCTCAGAGGATCGTGGCCGGCGCATTGCCTCGTGCCGGGCTGGGAGCCTGGGCAGTGGGTGCAGTGGGGGCTGCGCACAGCGAAGATACCTCAGCCACTGTGAAGATGACGTGTTTGCTGCTAACTCCGCACGCTGCAGAGCAAGCTGTGCAGCCTGTGCTGGACCCCTGTGCTGGCAGAGGAAGGCTGGTTTGTTGGCTCGTGGTTAGGGTAGGCGCTGCCTCAGCGTGGCTGAGGAGCCCCTTAGGTGGAGGCGGGCATCCCCTGCGCCCCAGCAGCTGGGCAGGGAAGGAAAGGGTCCTCCGCCGCTGGATCCCCTCTCCTCTCCCCGTCCGCAGAGGTGGGATGGAGGGCCCTCCTGCAGACCCCTCCTGCGCTTTGCCCCGGGGTGGGCTGCCTGGGAGGCAGGCTGCCTCGCTGCCCCCGTGCTGCGCTGGGCACGCGGCCCGGAGGGAGGGCACGCGGCATGCGCAGTCTGTGAGGAAATCGGAACAGAGAGGAACCGGGATTGCTTCTACGATACATTCTGTGACTAAAGCCATTATGTGAAGGGAGAGGTACGGGTGGCTGAAGGACAGAATTAATATAGTAAGTAATCCTCTCCCTTTAGCAATATCTTTCTGCATGAAATAATGATTTAATGTCTAACATTTTCTAGCATACACATTTCCTCATAACAAACACTTACATGATATGTAGCTATTTATGTTTCAAGGCAAAAAGCGTGGAGTGTAATGGTCTCAACTCTGACTATCTGTCCGTGAAGAAATTTCACTGTATCATGGGAAACAAGGAAAAACATTTTATTTGGAGACAGTTTCTTTCTATTTAAGCCATTCTTATCTTTCTCCCTTGTTCTGTGTTGGAAGGGATAGCCGCATGACGCTGAGCTGCCTCTCCCGCACACGGGGCGTCCGTACTCTCCAGGACCCCCTGCCCAAGGAGCCCCTGGCTGCTCCCGAGCACCCCTCACAGCTGGCGAACGGCCACGTTCGTTCGTGGCGTTCCTGGTGCCTCCGAAGCGGCGGTGTGTGGCACGTCGCATAGCTCCAAAAAACAGTTACAGAAGCTTCTGTATTGAGGTAGCACACCCGTTTGGACCCTACAGCTGTCAAGAAGGGTAATTAATCCTGTAACCTTAAGTAGCGGCAGGCGCTATAAGCTATGTCTGAGCATGGGACGCAGCCCCAGGGTGGTCCCTGTCCTGGAGGCGCTGGCACCGTGGCGGTGGAGCCATCGCAGCCGCTCTCCAGCTGCACCAGCCGGCCACTCCACCCATGCTCCCCGTGCCTGGCTGCGTTTGCCCAGAGCCAGCTGGGCCCCGTGGCATGGAGCCAGCCCGCAGCCGGCCCCGGCAAGCCGGCCCGAGGGGCCGATCCAAGGCTGCAGTGCCCGACCCGGGCAGCCTTGGCTCTGGAGGCCCACTTAGGAAGCTCTCAGATCTGCTACTCCCTTGTCCTTCCACGAGACTAACATCCAGAGCAGCAGAGGACAGAGATCTGTACCATGCGCAGACTTGCCTCCAGGGTGTTGCTCTCTGTACTCCCTAAGGCAGCTCCCACAAACATCAGCACCACGCAGAAGAAATGAGCTTTTCCTTGGTAGTGACACACCGCTTAAAAGCACTGATCCAGATAACACGAGAGATGTCTGTGTAATGAAGGCAAACGACACATCTGGCAATTTTCCACCCAACTGACAGAGATAAACAGTTATAAATATACCCCATTAATAGTGTAAGCATCCTTCAAAGCTTGTCTTGAGAGGCTGTGGGGCCAGCGTGCAGCGAGCGGGCTGGTGCTCCGGCTGGGCGCCCGAACAGCAGGTACAACAGAGCCGCCAGGCTGGCAGCCCCTCGTTAGCAGAGGCGAAACGAAGCACAGCAGTGGCAGAGGGAGACACTTCCCCGGCAGAGACAGGGGCTTATGCAGCCGCAAGCACACCGGGCAGCGCTGTCAGGGCAGCTTGCGTGGCCTGTCGGTGCCAGCCGAGCCGTGCTCCCCTCGGCTGCGGCGGTCCCCACCAGCCCGGCCGGTGTTCGGTGTCCCTCCCCAGGGACCGACGTCCTTCCCCCTCCCCAGGGACCCTGCACAGCACCCAGCCTTGCCGAGCCGCTGGACTTAACTAGGGTTGAGCCCCAGCTTAACAAGGGAAAGCTAATGGATGATTTTTGCCTGTATGTTCGAAAGCTACCCGCAGAATCAGTTGCAGTTAATGAAAGGAGTGAGGAATACGCAGGTCACCGAGGGTGACCGCACTCCCCCCTTGAAGGATTTCGTCTGAGCAGAATAAGCAGCTGAGAGCAAGTCCTCTGACAAATTCAGCTTTTTTCAGGGAATCTTTCAATTCATGTGACAATTCCCTGGACATCGGTGCCTCAGAGTAATATTTTTAAGGTTTTCGCTGTGTCTGTGACCTGCAGCTTTTATTTTCACTGGCCAGAGCCCAGTCACGTTTCCTTTCTTACAGGAATCTCCTGCTCGTGGAAGCGATGCTCGTGGCCTTGGCTCTGGCAGAGACGGGCTGTTCCCGCCAGGAACCACTCCGTGCGTGCAGACTCGACGAGCGGGGGCTCTGCTGCGCATGGGCACTCTCGCCCACTCCGCTTCTGCTGTGCCCCAACCCCAGCGCGTGTCTGGGACGCCGAGGGCACAGTCACTGCAGGCTCCTTGTGGCGCCTCGCTCCTGCTGGGAGCAGTGCACTGCTCAGCACCCTCTGCCTGCGGAGGAGCTGGGGTGGGTCTGGGGCCCTGGGCAGGGCCGGGCACATGGGACAGGGATAACCCTGGCCGGAGAGCCCGCACGGCGGTGAGCGCCCGCGTATGACCGTGAGACAAAGCAGCCATTGCCTTCTGTACTCAGGACACACCGCCGTCATTTCCCTCCCTGGTGATGAAGGGAAGGGAGGGTGGGCCATGACCGTGCACCGCATCCTGGCCACCATGGTACGGGAGATGGCGAGGGGATTCCCACCTGCTCCGTGGGAGCTCCCTACCGCAGCTGCGGGGCTCCTGGGCGAGTGCTCTGCTCTCGTGTCCCAGAGCGCGTCCCAGCCCAGGGCAGCCCATCGCACCCTGCTGCGCCCTGCCTCGGCGATGGGGCAGGGCTGCTGAGGACCCTTTTCCAGCCAGACCCCGCATGGACAGGCCCTGTGGGAGGGCAGGTGCAGAAGCTGAGAAAGCACCAGAGGCTGCTCTGCCTCCATCTGCCCCCACTCAGCAGGCAGCGAGCCAGGGCATGAACGCCAGGCGGGGGTCAGGCTTCAGCCGGGCTCCGAGCCGGCGGGCTGGATGATGTGCCTACGTAGGAAGCCTCTGTCCCCAGTTCAGCACCGAGGCAGAGCATGGAGACAGTGCTTCCTCAGTGTTCCCAGTTTACCTGAGAAGTGTCTCATCATGGTTAATTCCTGCTAATTTCATCTAATTTCTCAGCGCTATGACCGTGTGCTCCACACTGTCCCACGGCTTCGAAAGCACTTGCAGGCCATGGGCGCTGCTGGGGTAACACGACTACGAGGCCTGGCAGATGAAGACGAGCCACTCTCAGCCTATGATCTCCTTGAAGGAGGTCGAGCAATTTACTTTGTTTTGCCCAAGCACCAATGATTTTGGCTGCCCTTTGCGGGCTGACCTGTTTATCTAGCAAAGGTTTGCTGTCAGAAGTTTGCTTTGTCTTAAAGCCCACTGCATGTCCTGAGCCAACTGCAGCAATTTCTTAGTCCTAAACACTGGCACCGCAACAGCCTGTGCCTAGTGTGACACCAGTCTGCAAAGGCAGCTCATTAGTGACTACGCAAAAAAGGCTCTCTTTATCCGGGCCGCAGTGTGGCCGCTCTCCAGTTCACACAATCGGCCAGAGTTCAGAGGAGAGGAGGTCCTGCCGAGAAGGGCTTTGCAGTTTCTGAAGAGCTACGGCTCCTGAGCTGGAGTGCACGTACAACAGCAAAGACAGCAAAGACCCAGCTCATCCATTTGGTCTATCTACAGAGTGAGATAGAAAAACAGTTTAACTAACATTTTCTTCTAGCAAGATTTAATAATAAAATCCTAAGTCTGAAGTTTTCCTTCCGGGTGTGACAACTTACGTGGCAAAGCAGATTTGTTAGATTTACAATGGAAGAATTAGTCTCAGAAAGGAAAAAAAGCCCAAACAAAAACCTAAGCCTGTGCTCCCAGACACTTACATTAGAAATACTCTACCGCCCTGAGAACTGTGAGTTTTATCCCTGTTCTATTAGGGAAAATGTCTTTCCATGCAACTCAGAGAGGGAATGGCATATGCCACCGGCTTGTCCGGCTGTCTTGCTCTGTTTGCAGCAGCAGAGCTCTCAAACCAGAAAGTCCGCCATCGGTCCTGTCAAAAATTGCAGCATCCACTTTACTGCTTTAAACCCAGAAAACAAGAGCTATGCAGCAGTACGAGCTGGAGGCATGACCGTAACATGCACAGGTCAGGCATTCCTGAGGGTGCTAAGCACAAATGGGTGCACAGCATCAGAGAAGAAGAGACAGCCCCCGTGTTGACACGAACCCTGCAGCAGAGAAGACTCTTCCTCCCGTGCCATGGAGTGAACAAGCTGAACTGCACCTTCTTGGCGGGCAATATACATAGAAACACAGCCTTCCCATTAAAGCCCATGCCTTGCAAGAACACAGGCGTTTTTACGATGTTCCTGTGTGCCCATGCACCTCGTGTGCTGCACAGCCAGTTCGGGAACCGCAGCTTTGCATCGCCCCTCTGTGCAGAGCTGCACCATTGGCCTCAATCGGGTGGAATTCCCCTTTTCAGGTGGGGAAGTCTTTTTGCATATTGACTATATAAGCAAAGAGCCAGGCCAAATACTAGACTCACAGCCCTGGGCTCATGCTGGCCTAGTGATCTCTGCAGGGGCATAGTAGTGCTTCTGGAGATGTAAATGTGTGTGCTCGTGCAGAGGGTATCTTAGGAGCTGTGCGCTGCCTGCTACCATTCCTCCTCTACCCAACTGCGTCTTTCTTTCCTTAGCTCCTTCAGTTTCTGGCCTGATCACAGCTGTCAAATCATTTCTGCTAAAGCCTTTTTCTCCCTGCTTTTCAAGCAGTCTCTTCCATCCTGTCTTCCCAGCTGTGCCCAGGTGATAGCAAATGCTCCTGCTGCGGGGCTTTACTCTTTTGTGTTCTGGAGAGCACCCACAGCCCCATCAGTCATTTCAGTAGTGCTCTTGGGTGATATCTGCAGTTCCCTTTGGATTCCCTTGGAAAGCACTGGACGGTCTGGGTCCAGACAGAGCTGCGTGGACCAGAGCTGTCAGCCTGTATCCCAGCAGAGAAGGAGCAGAAGGAGCCGCACAGCTGGAAGGCAGCAGAGAGATGCGGTGCCCCAGTGCAGTGCTTCCACACCGCTGCATTTGAGTGTGCTTCCATTATTAATGAAGACACACACCGTTATCTCCTCTCTTGCATTAAGGGCTGCTTGATCCCCACTAAATCACAGAGCAGCCCAAACAGACGTGATTCAGGGCTGGGTTTCAGTTTAGATCTGAGCGTACTTTACCCCTGGCATGTACTTTAAGAGAAGCAGGTTGCGGACTCGCTTTCAAAGCTTCCTGGAGAAGAACAGCTCTGTCACCCCAGTGAGCACGCTGATGGTGCTGTGCACGTGGCTGCCGCCCTGATGAGATACAGAGTGGATGGAAGCGGTGCTCGCAGCCCGTGGTGCCTGGCTATGCTGGTTTCTGGGCCATTTACACTATGGGTTTCTTGTGGGTTACAAATAAAACGCTATTGGCACGTTTCAGCATCACCGGGCACACATCTGCTGCTGGAGCCTTCACAGCACCACTGAGGGATCCTGCGCTCTCTCTGGGCACAGCTGCTCGGGCTTAGCCCACGCAGCACCTACAGCTTCTCTAGTATTCACCTTCTTGTTAAGTGTTTAGTAAGTTTGTGTAACTTTTTGTTAAGCGGCAAGGAAATGTTTTCCAGGGGAAGCTAATTCCAGCACATCCTCCTTGTGTAGGTTTGATGTTATGGAACAGTGCCTCTGTTGAATTAATTAGCATACAGCGCTTCACTTACTCAGCTAATCTGCATATTTTGCTTGAGGACGAGGGAAACCTCCAGGTGCTGGTAGGACGCTCGTGCGGTCGGGGCTCCAGCCCTGGGGCAGGTGGGCACCCGCAGGCGTGACAGAGTGCCGACGGCTGCCCCATGCCGTGGGCTTGCTGGTGGGCTGGGGGCGCCTGACCGACCCTGTTCTCCAGCCAAATCGTGGTAAGTGGGACCTGCACGAGGCAGCACTACCTCCTGCCAGAATTTGCATTCGTTCCCTCCCCACGCTGCGCCCGAAGCAGACGCTGCCCCGGCAAGAGGAGCGTGCCAGCCCGTGGCCCCTCCGCCCCGGCCCCCATGGAGAAGGATGAGCAGAGCTGCCCCGCAGCTCCCTCCTAGGGTGTGCTCACAGACAGACGCGCACGCACTTCTGGGATCCGGGCATTTTTTCATCTTGGCACGAAATTCTTCCAGAGATGATTATTTGAAAGATGAGTCACCAAATACAATAGCAAAGACACATCCTTGACTTACTGGCAGAGAAGAGAGATGTGACCAGCATTAAGTCTCCGTGCAATGTCTCCATCACACAGTGTCTGGCGTTTATTCTAAACAGCTCTCAGTCTTGAGTAGAATTCTTTTCTCACATCAGAAATCCAGCTACTTTTCCATAACAAATGTTCCTTAATGAAAGACAGACTATGTGCATGGATGTAAAAATCATTATGGTGTAGCTCTGTGCTCTATACGGCCGCTGTCTTTTAAAGGGCGTTTGTGCAAACACATGTGCACACATGGAGATGCACATTAGTGTCTCTGCATTGAGGTTATGTTTCGAAATGGGGCATGAATTCCAGCTGCCTTCGGGGAGCAGGAAGGTTACTTCTTGTGTTTCTTGGATTTCCTCTGTCGTTCTGCCTACTTCTCCTCCTACGCTTTTATAGAAGTGTTTAAATGTGGGCCCTGTGCCTGCTCTGCGGGGACGGCCACCCATGGCCACGGTTGCGCCGTGCTGAGGGTCTGCAGGACGGGTTGGTCTGAGTGAGGGCAGCCCAAGGAGAAACCTCCCTGGCTGGAGCTGCTGATGGGAACTGGGAAGAGGGGAAGCCGGCAGCAGGGCGGAGGGCAGGGAGCGAGGCGTGCGTGCTGGCCAGGAGCGGACATCCGGCCATGCCACCGAGTGCCCTGGAGGCCCCCAGAGAGAGGGGACGTTGCTGGAGCAGCCAGCCTTGCCCGGGGCAGAGCCAGGCAGTCTGTCCCTCGGCGCTTCCTTAAAACCCTCCACGTTCCCTCTGCGCCTTGTCCAGCGCGGGGGCCGACCGAAGGGCTCTGCCCTTAGACCTGGGAGCCAGGGCAGCAGACCCCAGAGCTGAGCCCTGCTTCTGGCAAGCGCCTGCCTGCAAGGATGCAAAGCGAAGCAGCCGCTGCCCGGACCCCACCTGCCGCAGGGCCCGGGAGGGCAGTGCCCGGGGCAGAAGCCCCCTGCCCCTGTGCTGCGAGGGGGCTGGGGCAAGGACGGCGCTCCCGGGGTGGAGGCCTGGTTTCCGCTGCCCCTGCGCCGCGAAGGGGGGTGCTGTCCCGTAGGCTGTTCCGATTCAACGGTGTGTTCTGACCTTGATGGTGTTGGTTTAACTAGGATATGAAATGCAAATACAGCGTAAGCTCAACAGTTCTGGCACCCAGCAGAGACACTGAAGGGTGGAACACTTCCCAGAAGGGTCAGCCAGAGCAGAAAAAATTATATAGAGCAAATAAACAGAATAAAAGGCTTCTCTATTATCCTGGTGCGCAGGGCTGCAGCTCCAGGGGACTGCAGGAGATTATGCTGCACTGAGGCTTATCCTCAGGGACAAGCTGCTGATCAGGAAACAGAGAAAGGGCTAAGGGCAAGAAGGCAAGTTGTTTTTAAATAACTACAAGCCAGGAGGGAGTCACCCTCATTCTTCTCTTTGGCTGAAACCGCGTCACCCACCAGCGCGACCCCAGCCAGGGCAGTCGCCCCAGTGACTTCCCTGGGATCTGGGGCCAGACCTTAGGAGAGGGTTTAATGTGCTGTCAGGCTGGGAAAGGGGAATTGCTTCCCGACCCATCGCCGAGCAGATCCCCTGAAGGGGAGGGCAGCCTCCGTCAAACCAACCTCCCTGTGCCTCGGAGGAGCTGCTGTCACCAGCCTTGCGGGAAGCTGAATATACACAAGCTACTGCTGCAAGCTTGGATGCACGGGACAGTAGAAAACTTTGAGTTAACAAGCATAAATGCCGATTTTCAGATCAAGGTGGGATTTGCCCAGTGTCCGTAATTTTTAGCGAGCCCAGCCAGAATGCTAATCCTTGCTCCGCACCTGCCGAGGAGAGCAGCTCGCTCAGCGGCTGGGAGGGTCAGAGCCCTGCTTGTTTCAGCTCCGCAGGGACACAGGGACCTCGTGCCGCCGGCTCCAAGACGGATCAGAGACACCAGACCGTGCAAGCCAGCTGCACCCGCAGGCTGGCATGGAGCCCAGGGACGGCGCTTGCGAAGGGCGATGTCAGCCAGGGTGAGGCCGTCTCCCGTCTCCTTGTGCTGTTAAGGAGCCGATATCCTTGTCTGCACTGGAAGCAACTTGTAGGTCAGATTCAGCTCAGACTCGGACATGCTTCCCACCTCAGGGGAACGCAGGGATTCCTCCAAGGGCTGCCGCACCCCGATCACTACAGGAGGATCTCATTGCCTGCTCTGCCGCGTGGCACGCTCGTGTGTGCAAAGCTGGAAGGTGTTGCAAGAAGCTCTGCCAGCCCTTGGAGCAACCCAGAGCGTGCACAGTTACGAAGCTGGGACGGATCCTGCACAAGGGTGACGGTAGGGACCGGAGCAAAGGCTGCGTACGTGCAAGGAGCAGCTGGCACGTCTGCCTGCAGTCAGGGCTGCAGGTTACCACAGCCTTAGCGCCCTCGACGTCCCACCGGTGCACACCCGCAAGCGGCAGGTCAAGGGACCAGCCCTGCAGCACCCTCACGCCCACCCGGCCCCTCGCGCCCGACGGTGTGACTCCTCGTAGTTGGAAGCACAGCGGGAGGCACATTTGGATTCAGTCAAGACTGAGCTGCGAGGGGTACGCCGAGGGGTACCGCGGGCTGGGGCAGAGCCGGGGTCAGGGAGGATGCTGGGCAGACACGAAGCCGTGGGCTGGTGCTGCCGGACACCACGGGGCAGCCCCGCAATGCACGGGCCAGGGGGAGCCCAGCAGTGGCCGGAGGTTCGAGCCGAGAGGAGCACCCTCATTTAGGCATCTGCAGTGCCGTAATGACTTTATTAAAAATTTAAAACACAAATTACAACATTCACCGGGGAAGAATCGCTTTCCTACCAATTACGGTTAATAGGGTAAAATTAATGTACCAATTAATATGGCTGCTTCTGAAACTCAGTCTAATACGTTAAATACTGTTCCTGCCTCTGTAAATGCAGCAAAATAAAGTGACGATCAGGATGGGAGCTAATAAAGTTTTGCTTCTCTGTACTTAAACTATTTGGCATCACTGACTTAAGGCACAGGAAAAAGGAGATTATTTAACATTTTAAGGTTTGTAAGGCCCATAAATCATTTCATAGAAGCCATATTTGTTGAAAAGGATAGAATACATTCAATTTTACAGTATATTAAACTTCATCTAATTTGAACGTAAGAACAGACCAGCAAAATAAATGACCAATTTCTGAAGCAGAAATTACCATTTGGCTGCTGCCATTATGAAGCTGCTGGTATTTTATCATGTTCTTAACATAATATTGCTTGTCTATTGATGCATAGTTATAGTGCTAGTCCAAATTGGAAGGCGGTGAAAGAGGACAGTGCAGAGTTTTTTTTTAATAGGCATCATTTGTCAGATGTTATTTCAGAGGTCTTTGCACTGATGATAATATGCAGATTAAAGCAGAAGTAAATAGGAAAAGGAAAAAAAAAAGAGGAGAAAGAAAGGCAGCCAGGGAATGAGAATCTCAGCACATGCTGGCTGCAGCAGACAGGCAGGTGGACCGGGCCCCATCGGGCACAGATAACAGTAATTAATCTGGGTTGAAGGGTTTCTTCTGAAACCCCGAGGTGTTTGACAAAGGGAGGCAACCTCCCCTGAATCTCAATGCTGCTGGGGACCCGCAGGGACAAAGAGCAGGAGTGCTTGGTCCCCGGGGCAAGGCTGCCGGCCCCTGCCCCGCATCGGCCCCCCTCCCCGCCCCACACGCCCCCTGCAGCAGCCACAAATCTGAGCACAAATAAAAATTATGTTTAGTTTGCAAAACAGGAGGAAGGTATCTCCATCCTCCAGAGTTCATTGCTCTGCTAGACTTGGTATTATAGTGGCAATATATTACAGAGAAGAAAAATCAGCTGGCTGCATCGCCTCCAGAATGACAATGGAGAGCCACAAAACATGACGGAGGTGCAGCTGGCTGGAGGAGATCTCTGCGAGGCAGCTGGGGCGGCCAGCAAGGGTGCTCGTGGGGAAGCAGTCCCACGGGGCACGGCGTCCCACGGGGCACGGCGTCCCACGGGGCACGGCCCACCACCCCAGCACCTTCTGTCCAGAGGGGACAGCCGCACACCGGGACGCGCACTGGGTGTCGGGACGCGGCACCCTTACTCCCTTCTGCTGCTGCTCTGCTTCCTCAAGCTCCTCAGGCAGCAGCTCCTCTGCCAGGGCAGGGCAGTGTCCCAGGGCAGGGAATTACTCCGGGACAGGGCGCTGCCCCAGAGCACAGCAGCTCTGCCGGCACACGGATCAGGGGTGCCCACGCACTGCAGCCGGGCAGGCGGCCAGCACACCTCCAACCCCGGCGATGCCCGGTGGGCATGGCTGCAGGGCTGAAAATACCTTCCTGCCAAAAAAAGCCCAAAGAAAAATGGTGAGGTACTTTATTTGTATTAAAGATAATCACCCTGTCCCCCAAAGCCCTGAATTTCCTCTGGTGAAGGGTTTCTGGTGCGGGCAGGCTGCCAGGGCTGCGTGGCAGGGGGACGCGCGTGGGCAGCAGCGCCGCTGCCGCCGTGCAACCTGTGCGGGTGCTCCACGCTGATGCTTGATAAGAACGCCTCAGAGCCTGAGTCTGCTTAAACCAAATGAATTGCTCAGATATTCGAGCTGAAATTGTGTTCCACGACTGCAAATCTGTGCAGGGATATATTGTGCTATAACATAGATTTCAATTACTTTCTAACCTCCATTGTGATGATGCGACATTACGCTCCACTGTCAGAGTTTGCCAGCCTGCGCTTACTTTTATTTCTCCTGTTAAATATGGTCTTTGTTGCACTTCATTGATCTCTGAGCATATTCTGCTGTTTACAACTTTGATAATCTTTGTGTAATCTTCAGGGGTAATTGAATTCCGACAAACATAGCTGAATTTTAAACACCATGCAGATTTAAGTACATGGAAAAGCCATGATATGAAAGTCAAACCTGGAGACAGCGAGAAGCGCTTGCTCTCACCTCCTTTCCTGAAAACTGGGAGCTGAGCCAGGCCCAGAGCCCGGGGACATCAGGAGCCAGTTAGGAGACACGGCTGGGAATGGGACCAGACCCATCCCAGAGTTTAACCCCAAGTAGTAAATACCACGTAATTTAATGACTTTTGAATATGCAAACCCAAAATGCTTCTGCATTTGCACAAAGTCCCAGAGAATTCCACTGGGTCTCACTCTCTGCTAGGATGGGATACAGTCAGCAGCTATCAATCATTGTTTAAATATCTAGGGCATTGCCCTTGTACAGATAAATTATTGGCTTTATGGGCATATTTTGTGAATTAGACAAGGGGGAAAATGTTCTGGTTGGATTTTGATGTAAAAGGGTTTTTTGCAGAGCCCTAGGGGCACATGCACTGTGCTTTCATAATCATTATCATTATTTATTATTTGCCAGCACCAGGAGCGTGCCCAGCACAGGCGCAGCGTAACACGGCTCCCGCCAGGCACCACGCACCCCGGTGCCATCAGACCACGGGCACTGACCAGCCCCCCACTCGCTGGTATACGAGCGCCGCGTCCCCCTCCACCCCAGCCCAGGCAGCGCGCTTGCCCTCCCTCCTCTCTCAGCTGACCCTGAGTCGCCGCAGTTAGTTACAGCCTCTGTTTTGGCGGCTGGAAAAACAGATGCCTTGCTTGAGGACATCAGATTTGTGATGCATTTCCTACAAACTTTGATTTCCCAGACCATCCTCGCTCAGGATGTAGGGGGACTGCTCAAGTGCGCTATAAATTAGTATGCCAGCAGAGCTTCTCCTGGAAGGGGGATAAGCTCAGCCAGACAAGAAGGAGCCTCCAGAAATCTCAGTGCTTGAAGGGAAAACTTGCTGGTCTCCCGCTATTTGTGCCGGAGCCCCGGTTTATTGCAGCGGCAGCACACAGCAGCCTCCGCACAGCAAAGATTTCCTGCCGAAGGGTCTGAGATGCATGGAAGGGTCCCCACGCAATCGAAAGAAAAGGAATTAAAGGGTTGTCTGGCTAGAGAAAAGGGATATTGAATCTAATCCGAGATGGTGTAATTTGGAAATCCAATTGCGCTCGTCCGTCAGCAAAGGCAGCGACTGCCAAGGGGAGCCAGGAGGCTGCGGGCGATCCAAGCCTGGAGCGCCAGGGCAGGAGAGGGAGGTGGCTCAGCCCCACGGGACGGTGCAAAGCAGGGCAGGAGGAGCCCCAGGACGGTGCAAAGCCTCTTTGCCTTGCTACGCTCCATAGCCCTTTTCCCAGAGGGGTTTTACACAGACCGGCACTCACACGGGAGCCATGAGCAGGACAAGCGCTGCCACAAGTCGAAGAGGATAAGCAGGAGCAGGAGGGGGAAAGCAGCTCAGCGCAAGCCCTCCCTCCTCGCCTTCGCAGGCAGCACCGGGAGACGAAGGGAGGGAAGCGCAGGCTGCTCCCACAGCCCTGCACAGCTCACCCCCACCGGGTCTGCTGGAGCACCGCACCCATATCCCAGCCCCAGAGAAAGGCACGGCTTTCCCTGCATCTCCTTCCTTTGAGGCTTCCCAGGAGGGACCAGACTCTGACTACAATTGATTCAAACGTTTCTGATTGATAGGACTATTGGCTCAGGCTCAGATACTCCCTAGTATTTCACTTGCCCCAAGTCATTACACTGAAATTTTGCCAGAAGCCAGGCAAAGTTTTTAAGGTCCTTGATGGACTCCAGTCCTGCAAACCACTTGCAGCCGTTTCCTACCCCATTTCCCTGAAGGCAGAGGAGGTTACAAGGCCACTCACCGAGGTGGTGCCAGCGTGGCAGCTCTGCCGCTCGCCAGCCCTCAGGGACGCGCGAGGCAAGCGAGCGCAAGGACAGGCATGAAGGCGCATCAGGCTCACGGAGCAGCTGCTGTCCGGAGCCCTGCAGCCCTGGTCCCTTTCACAGGCAGGAAAACAAGGGCGAAGAAACAAAGAGCTAGATGCTCAGGTGTGTCCCCTGCAGGACTGGGGGACCCCGAAAGAGCCCCAGGGCCGGCCCTGTGCTGACGGGGAGGTGGGAGCAGGCTCCAGAGGCACTGCGGTTCAGCCGTCACCTCCCGGCCGCTGGCTCTGCAGGTCCTCCCGGTAGCACGGTGCTGAGCATCCCACCAGCAGGAGAGCTGGAACGGAGCAACTCACAGCCATTATCCTCCCACACGTGCTTTATTTCCTGAATTAAAGCACAGAATTATAATGAGACTTGACGTTAAATTCCATAAAAAGTCAAGCTAATCAGTGACCAAACCTGTAATTGATTCTTTTGCTAGTTCAATACTTAATGCTACATGTTAAGCAATAGGATTTTACAATTTGCTAGCACTTCACTTACTTACAGAGAATTAACCAACAAAAATCCATTCTGAGCACAAACAGCAGGAAGGGAGCCACATCCGCTAATAAGCGAACGAGCCAATAAAGTGGCTCAACACTCGCATCGATATCTTGTTTTTCAAAATATCTATCCCGGTACGATACGTGAAGCCTCTTCAACACACACAAATGCGGTTTGAAACCCCCCAGGAGGTAACGCTGAGGTGGGGAATGCCACGGACGAGGTCTGGGAGGCAACAGTTCCCTGCCAGGTCCAGGGGTGCGGAGAGGACCCAGAGCACGCCGCAGCGAGGGGAGCACCCGCTCCCCCACACGCCAGGGCCTGGGGAAAGCCCCGGGGGTGCTCAGCACAGCAGAGAAGCCGGCCCCACGGAGCTCGTCTGGACGTGGAGCTTGAGACACACGACCGCTCCCCGGGGTGCAGAGGTACGGCGCAGACGGGGCACGACCCGCATCCAGCCGCCGGTTCCCAGCACAGGGAGCAGAGCTCCCGCCGGCCACGGCAGACACGTGTCCCAGCCACCCCTGCGCAGGTGGCAGCAACAGAGGGGACGCTGTGGTTTAGAACACTGCTCTTTAGAAAGGTTGTTTATTTTTAAACTTCCTGCACTATTTGCTTGATTTTATTCAAGGTAAAATTCACAGCAAGGAAGCACAGCTTCCACAGCCATTTTCCACAGACAGATAGCAGAACTCGGTTAAAAATTGTGTGGGGTTTTTTTAAATGCAAAATTGCTAGCATTTTTCTTTGCCTACTCTTCTCAAAGACGATTTCCTCTGTTGGTCTTTTACTGTTTTTCAGCACAAGTCAAATCTTTGTCTCGGAGCAGCAAGGCGCTTCTGCTGAGTGATTAACCCGCAGCAGCGACAGGACAGCCATCAGCAGCAGGTCCCACGTATCCCCAGGAAAGGAACACAGTCCATTCATTTCCCAGCTCATGTGCTAACCCTCAGCAAAAAAAGCCCTTTCTTGCCATGACTTGCTGCTTCCAGGGTGCCGGTACCGGTGTAGGGAAAGCTAGTACGCTGCAGCTTCACCAGCCACTCTTCACAAAATGACAGCATTTTATAGATCTCTAAAAAGGCCTATTTCTCCTCCAGCAGGAATGGTTAACAGGGCTTTTCTCTGCTTGACGGGACGCAGCAGCCGGCACAGGAGAGCCCGGTGCGGAGGTGCTCTCCTCACCCATGCCACCACGGCCCTGGTTTGCTCCCTGGGGGCACTGACCCGTTGAGCTCTGGCAGGCGGTCAGAGGAGGGGGTGCTGGGCAGGGACCCCTGCAGACAGGAGCCACACTCCCCTTGGCTCCTGCCCTCCTCCCGTCACCCGCCACCACGCACAGTCCTGCCCCGGGAACACTGGCCACTGCCGCTGGGGGAGGCATCCTCCGGCAGCTCCGGTCCCCCCGTGCCCCGGCAGAGCGCAGTGGGTGCAGCACGCTCCTCAGCAGATTTTCCTTCGACACCATCTCCGCTGGGCCGCGTGCAGCATGGCAGGAGACACGCTTCGGAAATATGATTATTATTGTAAGGGGAACGCCCGTGCTCCCGGTCTCCGCAGGGGTTAGGCATCCTGCTGTGATGATTCAGGGAATCTGTCGAGGCACATTTTATGAATTCCATTGAAGCTGCGGAATTGCTGCATCGGGTGAATACCTCAATGGTTGTCAAGTCAGCCACGTGCTGTCAGAGCTGCTTTACATTGCCCGGACCAGAGACAGCAGATGCTCGTAAATAGCAGTCATTTTCTCCTCCACTTTCAGCACTGACCCTGCACTGCCTGTGCATCTCAACCCAAAGCCTACAGCAACACATGCTGCACACCCAGATCCATTTTCCCGGGCTCTCTTTGAGGGCACTTGTCAAATGGCTGCAGAGATGCTGCGACGGTGCCTCCCGAGCCCCGTGAGAAACGCCCAGCGCCTGGCCACCGCCTGGCCAGCAGGCTCTTCCCGACACGGAGCCAAGCCAGCCTGCACGTCGCACAGAGACGCTCTTTGAGGAACAAAGTGTCGAGTAAGGAGAGTCTGATTAGGACCAAACCTGCCCCCAGCCCCGGGCGCAGTTGCCCGGTGCTGCAAACCCTTCCCACAACAGCCCCAAGCCAGGCACACTGTGCTGTGGGACTGAAGTGCTGGAACGCGGCAAGCAAACAGAGCTATAGCCCTAAAAAAGGCTTCTGAATGAAAACTTTAAGTAGCAGTAAATCTCAGTTTTAATAATGCAGATTAACGCTGCTGAGAGGTGTGGCAGAGCAAATCAAGTTTCGCCGAGCTGGAGGAGAAAGAGAAATAAAACCCTACCACAGGGCAGCAGCCCTGGGCTGGGGGCTGCCGCTGCGCAGGAGCCCCGAGGCGGGTGAGTGGGTACGGGGCGATGGCACGGCAGCCGGCAGAGTCCCAGGGAGCCGGTGTTGCTGCTGTCAGAGACCGCAGGCAGCGCTGCTGGGTCCTGGAGATTGTATCTTCAAAATATACCTGGCTAATGAATTTGTGCCTGACAGCTTCAAGCATTAGACAATTTGTACAGTACAAGAATGTGTCTGAACACTTGTCACTAAAGGCTTGTAAAGGAGTGCTGTGACCACGCACCGGGCATGGCCCACATCGATTGCAGGCACATCCATCACGTTCTGCAGGCACGCTATGTAAATGGCTGAAGCACGCACGCGATGCACTGCTGCCACCGCAGCCCGCGCGGTGGGGATGTCTGCTCCCAGTGCCCCACGCACATCCCCTCACCCTCCGCAGCCCTGGTCCAGCTGCGCTCGAGCGGCTGCCGGGTGACTGGAGAAGCACAAAACAACAATTTTGTTTAAAAGGCTTCTGCTGTCTCCCGGGAAAGCAGAGGAAGCGACTGGAAACACAAGTGCCCACACTGACGGGAGGAAGGCAACAGCTGTCTGGGCAAAGTCGGGGTTTCAGGAGCGGACAAGAGTTACAGGACAGCAGAACATGCTCTCACAGAGCTGAGAAAGAGGAGATTAGACTTCTAGCAACAAAATAAATTCCAGCAATGGCAGATGGTATTTCTAGGGGGACAGCAAAGATGCCGGTTTGTATGTACCTTTTCCACACACATTCAGCAGGTTTTGTTCAGAACCCCTGTGCCCATTCGTCACACACAGGTAAGCGCTCTCAATCAGTGACTAGCTGAGGACGTCACAGCGACAGCGACTATAACACTTCTCCCATGCCTGAAAAATTCACGTCCATAACATCTGGGAAGAGGCAGAAGGAAAAAAATCCGGTCCATTGCTCATTTCTACTCTGACTTGAAGCTGGGAGGAATTTCAGTGCTCTGGAAGGCTACAGGGAACAAATGAGGAGCTTGATACTCAGAAAGGCTGAAGAGAAGAGCTACCCACAGGGGACCTGCCGCGACTGCAGCCTCGAGGAAAAACAACAGGGCAGCTCGTGGGGGGACCATAAAGATCTAACAGGCAGGGATAAGTCCAGCTGGCATGGAGCAATGGAGAGCAGGCCTTGTCAAACACTCCCCACCTCCTCCTTCGACGAGATTGGGCTGATTAAGGCAATTACACTGATGTAACAGGCTTCTGTGAGGTGTTTGGCACTGTATCACATGCCATTGAGTGAAATATCGTGCTCCACAACAGAGCCCGTGCTAAATGGATTCAGCAGCAGCCGAAGCATCTGTCAATGAGGAATCCCCATCAAGGAGCTGCCTCCCGGGGACGAGCACAGGTCGGACGCTGCTGAGCCATGCCACCAACACAGACACACCGGGCAGCCCTGCCGCGCGCGACGGGGGCACCGGGTGCCGGGCATGGGGCCAGCTGCTGCCGGAGGAGCTGCCGTCTGTGCAGCACTGACCTTGCGAAGCACCCAAGATGCGCCAACAAGCGACACGGCACAAGGGCCCAGCGCAAGCTGGTGGCCAAACAGGCTGACGTGCAGAGGCGATGGTTAGGGGCGGGGAGGAGGAGGACTTCATGTGGCTTTGGGGAGACACAGCAGGAATACCACATCTGTCCCCCTCCCACGTCGCGATGAGGCGTGAAAGTCGTGGAGAGGGAACGAGAGGCACAAAACACAGCTGGCAGGCTCAACAAGACGCCTGCTATTTAACAGCAAAGCCTGGACCAGATTAGCAAAGACAAGCAAATGGCAGCAGCAGCAGCCCTGAAAGTCAGCTCACGGTCTGAGGTCCGTTCTGGCGGACACTTGGAGATTCAGTACTGCTTCAGCACCGTCCTCTCCCACCCAGGCTGGCAGCAAGAGCAGAACCCCCCAGGTGCTGGCGTCAGGAGAGGCAGGCACCCGGCACAGGCCAGCCAGGACATGGAGAGCTGCGAGTGCCCCCGAGCGTTTCTCCAGGTGGGATCCATGGAGCGGTGGCAGGTTCGTCCCTGCCGCTCCCAGCTCCCACCACTCCCAGAGCTCAGGACACGCACCCCGGTGTTTGGGGCTGAGCCTCTGCCCAGATGCATCCCCCTCTCCTTCGGTGACATTCCGCCTACGACACCAAACACCTTATCAGTACGGTTTCTGCTGCAGCCCAGAGTCTTCAACCATGAAATTACATGACTCTACCTTGACCTCAGATTTTCTACAGTTAATATCTCCTACAGAATATACACCGCAGCTCGGGGGCATTTCTCTGATTCAGCCAACAAGAAACGCCGTCTCAAAATGTAGATCTCTGCCAGTTCACTGGGATGTCTTTCCCCCTTTTCAGAGCAGCCTCAGCACCAAGACCCAAAACTTGCTTGCTACAGTGCGGGCTCCAGCCAGGGTCCTCTCCTGCAGCTAACACCGGGGCCTGTTTGCGTGCCTTTGTGCTTGAAGAACATGATGGGGCTGACACCTCCCCGCAGATACCCGGTTCCCCTTGCCCCCATTCACACGCTGGGATTGTCCCCGCCAGCCCCATCCGGGCATGGATGCTCTGTCAAAGTCTACCCTGCGCCGGAGGAACGCCGCGCTTCCTGAGAGAGCAGGACACGACCTGCACAGAAGGGACAAGAAGCTCCAGGTTATGTGGGGCTGCCTGGTGGAGTCCTGCTGCTTTTAGACATCCCCTGGGACTCGCACCACGAGCCGCCAAGTATGCTGCGGACATCGCACTCAGCACGCGCTCGGCCCCAGACAGCCCCAGCAAAGGCTGATCCCAAAGCTCAGCTGGCCTTGCTCCCGGTTCACACCAGCATCCCTCTGGCTCCACACACAGCTCTTCCTCCTGTTGTGCCCGCAGAAACAAGCGCTGCAGGCAGACACCCATCAAACACAGGCTGAGCATCTGCCGGGAGCCCAAGCAGCTGCCCTCATTTGCTCACCTTCCTCCAGAGGATTTGAGAGACTCACGTCTTTCAAAGCCCACACGAGTCTCTAACCGGGTGTGCTGCAGAGCAAGGGGAGGCAAGGAGCTGGAGCCCTGTGCAGGGACCCGGCTCAGGAGTGCCGTCAGAAAGCTCTCAGGGCACGTTTGGCTGGGCAACGCATCGCTTCGCACCGGGGTGCTCTCCGCTGGCACCTCTGTGCCAACAACCTGCCACCCCCCTCCCAGCCCAGGGCAGAGAAGAGCCCAGAAAGAGCCCCTCCAAGTGCCCCCCGCCCAGGCGGAGCAAGCGCAGTGCCCTGGCTGCTCCTCGCCCGCGGCCCGCTGCGGGCGTCAGCACGCACGTCTGTGCACGAGGGGACGGCAGCCGCACACCCGTGCCAGCGGAGCTCTGCGCACGCTGCAGCCTCGCAGGAGTCGGGGAACAGCACCGAGCGCTGCCGGCCCCTGCCCAGAGCTCCTGGGGAGAGGCGGCCTTTGCCCATCGCCCTTTTCTCACCGCCAGCAGAAGGACCCGGCTGCGGGTGGGCTCGGGCGGTCAGGGCACATCCTGCACTCGGGGGGCCGGTGGACGCCGGGGGCCAGCACCTCTCTGGGGTGCAGTTTCCACCCTGGTCCAGGCACAGCCCCGTTGCTTCAAGAGCGACACCCTGGTCTCCTGGGGAAAGGGAAAAAACCCTCGCTTTTCCCCACTACTCTTTAAGATTGCTCTAACAATCGAGAAGCATCTGATCTTCCAGGAGACTGATAGAGAGATGATGCTGGTGTCATTATCGAGTTAATTAAAAAAACTCAAATGGAGCTTTAAACAATTTTATAATACATTTGGGCCTTTTTGGCAGGATTATTGCATCTTTTGGGTTTCCATTTCCCATTAAAGCATTCTCAGAAGCGCATATATAAAAGCCGTGCGATCTTGGCTCCTTGCTGCTTTTTTCCTTTTTTTAAAGACATCTTTTTTCGGGTAAGATTTATTAAATATTGTAATCAGTTAAATTCTGGCAGCTTAAACATTTTCTTTAATAGCCTTGTTAAATGTGGATTAGATTTAAAATCCCTGCCTCTGAACTCTTGAGCAGCAGTATTTATACGCAATGTTAAAAAAATTAAAAGCTTCACAAAGTGGTAATTACTCCTCTGCTGCGGGAGGGAAGAGACTGACTTTCTATGGTGTTTTAAGGCAAGTTTTCCGGCCTCGCCCTTCCTGGGCAATACTACACAAGCACAATTTATTCTTCCTGAAGCACCCCCAGGTCAGGGTTGGGAAGCGCCACTCGCAGACCGCACACCATTTAAAGGCTGTCATCAGCTTTGGCTTCGTTTTGGAACAAGGCAAGAGAGCCGCACGGCCCTGCGATGCTACGAGCAGCCGGAGGCCCTGGCAGGACGCTGCTCCCGCTGAGCACCCCAGCGAGCGGGACCCCTTCACCGCGCACCGGGAACGGCCAGGCGTGAGCCCACGTGGACAGGGCCCTACCTGTCGAGTGAGTCCCCAGCACCACCGGCCACCAGAACGAGCAGCGATCAGCCCAGCAGCAGCAGCTGGGGAGGGCACGCTCCCCCTTTGGAAGCGGAGCCCAGCGGCTGCTCCCCTGAGACCTGATGGGCAGCAGCTGCGGCCCCTCCGCAGGGCAGCCCCTGACTCCTGCGGTGCTGCCCCTCTGCTCCCTGCTGCCCACCCGCCATCGGCCTTCAAGGGGCCAAGCAGAAACTGGAGAGGCCAGGCTGGACGCTGGGATCACACTGTTAATGACATTTTTAAGACTTTTGCGGTATCTAAATGACGCACGCCCTGACTGTCCCCACAATTTTTTTGTCGTGTGTGCAGCAAGCACTGCACGGAGACCTGGCTGGGTGTTCCCTGAACTCTAGGAAAACTTTCAGGTGCCGTTAAGAACGGCTGAAGCAGAGGGGAAATTCCCTTTCCCAGTTCCTCCTTGCTTTCCCTCACACAGCAGCTCCGTATTCCCCCCGAGACGGACTGTGAGTGTGTGCGGACACGCAGGAGCTCCCCGACTCCAGCCCGGAGCTGCGCCGGCTCCCTCCCTGCCAGCCTCACACAGTGCTGGCCCGCATGGCTCCCCTCCTTCAAGCCAAAAATCCCCTCTGCTGCCCCAGGCTGCCCTGCAAGCGTGGAGGGGTTTTGCTGGACACAAGGCACGCCTGAACAGTTAAAGCACAAAGCGCCAGAGATGTGCTCTCTCACACCGCTGTGGACAAGTTGCTCCACGCCACTGCTTCCCTGTACCAAATGCACCGGCGATGCTCACCCCAGTGGTGCTGCCAGCTGGGTTAACTGGTGCTGGTGAGGCAGCCGGCCCTGCCCGCCCCAAGGCTTCGCGGCAAAGGCCACGGTCTGGCTGTGGCAGGAGGCTGCAGCAGCCGTTTCTCGTCACTGTGCGTTCGCAGCCACGGTGTCAAGGCTCTGCAGTTGGTCCTGGTTGTTAACAAACGTGTTAATGAGCTGGAAAGGGCAGTGAGTGTGAGCAGTGATTTACAAAACGCACCGATGACAACAATTTAGTTGAGGGGGAGCGGAGCAGCACCTCAGGGGCGACCGTGGGGCCGGGGGGCTGAGGTGCACACGAGCATTGCAATTGCAAAGCCGCGAACATGGGCGGGAGGCCTGCCGGCCCCTCACATCCCTGCCAAGGTCTGAAGAAACAGCCCTGGCTCCTGGAGTGGTCAGGGTTCACGGCAGCACACCCCACGGGGACCTCTGTGCCCCCCACGACACGAGCACGGGCAGGGCAGGGTGAGCCCCACGCAGAGCACTGCAAGGTGCATGCCAGCAGCGCCATACCTGAGCCTGCAAAGCCTTTCTGGCCGGAAGGCAGGATGGCCGAAAGCCCTGTCGGATGGTCTCGAAGCCAGGGGGAGGGTCCAGAGGACGCCCCAAGGGTGCCCCGGAGTTACCAAGCTGGTAGGCTGCACCCTAAACTCTGGGGAAACAAAATCACCACCTTGTGTGCGACGGCGGGTGGTTCCCCGAGCAGCGCTCGCGTGCAGAGCTTACCTTCACGTGCACGCCACTGCAAGACGGCAGAGGAGCGCGCTCACTGCTGCAGCCTTGCCCAGGTGGTGCCGAAACCCCTCGGTTTGCGTTGTTGGACGTGTGAGTTTTGCTGAGTGTTTCTGAGGAACGGAAGGTACCTTTGGGAACCTTAACTTGGTTTTAATGAAGCTTTTTGCCATTGAATGTAAGTCAATTTTCTTGGAGTGATTACCCTATCTCTAGAGGGTATCGTAGGAATAGATGAGAACTAGAGAGGGACAAGAATAATATCAAGGACTGGAAAAATTCTCAAATAAGGAGAGACAGAAAAACAAGGTAGAAACAGAATGGATAAATAATAAATGGTCTTGAAGAGACAGTCTGGGAGCTCCTCTCATCCCGCTCTCATAACAAAGGAAGAGAAAACATGACGTTGAACTAAAAGGTGGGATAAAGGGGAGATACTTTTCTCATGCGAGCTGCAACAAGTGCGCGAATCTGTGCCACACCAGCCCAGGCGCGCTCCCCGGGGACCGCGGTGCTCTGCTCTGCCTGACAAGGGCAAAGCCCCTCAACCCCAGGGCTGTGGAGGAAGAGCCTGGGAACCCCGCATGGCTTTTGTCCAGGCTGCAAACTGGCTGACTTACGGGTCGCTCCTTGCAGGAGAGGCGTCTTCACCGAGCTGGAGAGAAACTTGGACTTGGGCTTCTAGGGTGGAGGTCTCTGCAGCCGGAGGCCAGGGAAGGATGCTCTGCTGATACCCCAGCACACAGATGCTGTGCTCTGAGTCCCGGGTGCCAGCTTCCATCCTCTGGGTCTGCAGGTGGCACCCACGTGGAGTGTCACCAAGACACATGCAAAACACAGGAATAAATAGATTTAAAACGTGCTAATGCAGGAAGAGGTCTGCAGGCAGATTTCTCCCGTCTCACAGTCCTGTGAAGCTGGCTACTGGGTATGGAACTTCAGGGGAACAAACCCCTCTTCAATTCTGCACTAGAGAATGAAGACTTCCTCCTCTTAAAATTCATAAACCAACACAGACTGTAAGTCAAAAAATAAGGATCCTCTATTTACATATATCACTGCAACAACTGCAGTGCTCGTTATGAATTATTTAGCATAATGCACTTTCAGATCAGCCCTGCTCACTCGGTGGCCTCCTCTCAATTAGGCGTTTACAGCAGAGGGGTCAGTAATAACGGGTCAGTTAAAATGTAAATAAAAGTAAATAAAACTGGGAGAGATGCTGGAGCATTTATTTATACCGTTACATTACTGTAAAAATGTGCTTATGAAGACCAATTCCTAGCATGTTTACTTGTCATGCAAAAAATGTATTTAGCAAAACGCACATTATAAATATAATTCACCCAGAGCAGAGCAGTGCATTCGCTGTTCAGAGCGCGGCGGCATGGAGCCCCGCTGCCCTCAGCCCCGGGGCAGCGCTTGTCCGGGGCGCGGGGGTCTCCTGACCCCGGCGCTGCCCCCTCTCAGCCTCCACCCGCGCTCGGCAGCGGGGCGAGAGCTGCAGCAGGGTTTGAAGGGTGCCTGGGCAGCACACGACGAGGTGCCCGCGCTGCCTGGCGGGAGGCGTGCAGCTCTTGCAGCATCGCATCCGGGCTTGGGGCGGCGAGCTCCCCAGCGAGCTCCAAGTACGGGGAGCCACGCAGGCGTGAGAAAGCAGCCAGGAGAGGTTCTTCACGTGAAACATTTTGCGGCAAAGAAACAAACCTGATGACACTGAGACTTCTCACAGATTGAGTTTTGTTTTGCCGATTTATTTGGCTTTCAAAAGGACAGTATTTTAAGCAGAAGGTTTGGAGTTCTTCCATCTGACGCCACTTAATGTTCTTAAAAAGCACAACTTCAGTAAGGAAACCAGGTTCTTCATTTTGGACCAAATTAAGTACTTCAGCCACATGGAATGGTTAGCCTTTGTTTCGTGTTTTACAGTGCTTTCTGCTTTGCTGAAGTTTTCGAAAAGCTGTTAAATGCCAAGCCAATGTTTCTGAGCTGCAAGGAAACGGAAAAATCAGCTCTTTGCACCACTCCCCTGGACAGTCTCCCAGCTGGCAGCTTTTCCTCCCCTTTCTGCATGGCAGCCTCCATCCCTGGCCGATCGCTCTCCGCCAGCACAGCTCCCCAGCGCTGTGCCCGCTGCACGGCTCCCGGACGCCAACAGGCAGGGCCGGGCCCCAGGGGACCGCGGGGACCTCGCTGCTGTGTCCTTCAGCCGGGCAGGGATCCCAGCTAAGTCTGCGACAGTCCGCAAATTCGTTTGCTGTGAGTGGGACTAACATGCATCAAAAATCAGATTGCTGTCTAACAATGGAGCTACGTGTCAGCAGGTGATGGCCCTCCCCGGACTGTCCACAGGCGCAAAGGGAAGTTGCGGAGAGCAGGACAAGGTTCGCCGCCGGCCAGCACGCCCCTGTACAAATGAGCCCTGCGTCCCTTTGTCCCTGGGAGGATGCAACCGGCCTGGCCTCGCTTTTTGCTTTACTTTGCAAAAAAAACCCCAGGTTGGGGGGCAGCATCAGCATCTGTTGCTGAGATGTCTCTTCCCCCAGAAAGCCAGTGGGTCCCCAGGCCCCAAAGCAGGGGCTGGCTGCTGCTTCCCCACCAAGGCTGGCGTGACGGGCGCCCGGCCTCGGCGCGGGGCTGTGGGTCGCCCTGCCGCTGCGGGACGCGGCTGGGGGTCCCGCACACCCGGCAGCAAGCGCCTTCCCTGGGCTCGGGTGCGGTTTTTCCCATGAGCTGTTATTAGCTCTGTATGGGAGGTGATAATAACAAGCCATTAGTGTGAATCTGTTTGAGTGCCACTGTGTGGCAAGATCGTAAATTAATGGCCGTTTCATTTATTGTCATTTTATCCATAACAAGATGCTGATTTTCCCCCCAGGATAATGAAATTGGTCTGTAAGAACCATAAATCCTCACCGTGGTGCAAGGCTGGAGCAAGGTGTTGGATTAACGGGCTAATGACAGGGATGTGAAAGCTCATGAATCGCGCGGCTGCGGCGAGAGCGGGCGGCCGCGCCGGGGGGGCCCACGCCGACACCTGCACCAGAGCATTTCTAAGGCTAACAGCAAGTTATTTCGGCTGTCAGACCAGAAAGATCCACGTATCCCCTCCTGGCATGCCCTTGTCGGCGTGCACTTTCTGCCCGCGGAATATCAGTTTTTAGAGACAAACCTGTGAGACCAAAGCGGCCCAGGATCTTCACTGACCTTCATCCCCATCAGGGGTGCGCCCGACAGACGTGCCTGGCTGGCCCTCGTGTGAGCAGTTCAGGGTCAGCCAGAGGGGAGAATCGATGACTTCTGCTCCCTTCACCTGGAGCATAAAACAAAAACATGTGCTGGATATTATAGGGTCTATTGAGCGGAAATGCTTCCTTTCGCTACGTGTTCCCTGCCGCCCCCAGGACCATCAGCCAAGGACCTTTAATCCATGGACGAGTATTACTTTAGAACAACAACTGCCTGGAAATAAAAATTAGAAAGTAGGTTTCTCATCAGTCCTTAAATGGAAAAAAGGGTTAGAGCTCTTTGGACAACGAGGACGCCCTCTGTCCCACTGCAGAGGTACCAGCCAGAGCTGGAAAGCAACGCGCCTGCGACAGCCTCTCCTCGTACCTGTCCCTGCGGTGAGCCGGCCGCGGTGGTGCAGGCTCACCGGGACAGCGATCCAGGCGGCGAGGAAGATTCCGGGCGGTCGCCGCCCCCAGCGCACCAGCGTCACACCACCTTCTCGCACCCCTTGAGTGCTTTAACCACCCGCCTGGTGTCCGCTGGAGCGCTCGCTCCCCCCCCACCCCGCGATTTCTCTCTCCTCATCTTGCTCTCCCGTGCACAAAGCCATCAGGCCAGGCTGAGCCAACTTCACCCAGCGTGAGGCAGGAAATCTCGCCACAGGAGGGTGGGCAGAAAGCCGCCACCTGCCCAGACTGCCTGGAGGGATCAAAGGGGTCCCGCGGCTGAGGAGGGCAGTGGGAAGGAGACCCCCAGGACCCCCCGCTGCTCCCGGGGAGCCTTCTCCAAACCTGCACCTCCTGCGGCCAAGTGTTGAGAAGGGCTTACAGCTTGCTTTTTCTTTTTCTTGCATAATTCAGCAGAGATATCATTTTAAATATTACTATTTTTCTCACTCAGATACAAGAAATATTAACCGGCCAAACTTTGCTGTGGCTGTCACCATCCTTTTAGCAGTGTGATTGCCATTGGGGGATTTATAGTCCTCTTCGCACCTGGGTTATTTGAGTTTTGCTTTGCTGCAGGGCCAGGGCAACAATAAATTTCCTTCTCCTCTGGAACATGCTCTAACCTCTCATTTTCTAATAAAGCGTTAAACCTTGGAGCAACCTGCGCTGGCCTCGATGCTTGAGAGGAGCGGAGTTTCAGCCAAGCCGAGGAGCCGCTTGCCGCAGGCTGGAGGGCACCGTTACGGGCCGGCACGGCCCTTCCCACAGCGGCTTTGATGAATTCTGGCTTCCCTTTCCAAGGAGAGGCCCCTCCTCAGGCAGAGGCCGCATCCTGCCCGTCCCCAGCAGCGCTGCATCCCAGACAGGCCGTCAGGGATGCCGGGGTGGTGATTTAGGGAAAAGCGGGGCAGGCCCTGCAGCACCGCTCCGGTCAGCCTCCCCTGCTCAGCGGCGCCCTGGGGTTGATCAGCTCATCCGGGCAGGGACGGTAAAAACAGACGGAGTAAAAGTCAGCGTGGTGCCGAGCAGGAGGCACCGCGTGATGCCGTTCAGGAGCAGGCCACCTGCGAGCTGGAAGATCGGGCAGGAAATGCAGGAAAGCCCCCAGAGCCACCCAGCGAGACCTGACCAGGACGGAGTGACAAGCGGGAAGCAGCTTGGGGAGCTCCACACCCCACGGACAGCGCGTCCCCAGCACGGCCGCGCCGCCCGCTCCAGCCCACGCTCGTGCAGCGCACAGTGGGCTCGGCCGCGAGCGCCTGTCTGCGTCGACGTGGGGTTTGTGATGTTCAGAAGGGTCCCAGCTGGCAGCCTGCAACGCCCCTGCCATCCGCAGCCCCTCCCTGCCCCGGGCAGAGCCTTAGGAGAGGCTGACAGGGCATGAAGGATGGATGGATGCATGGATGCATGGATGGATGGATGGATGGATGCATGGATGGATGGATGGATGCTGCATCTCTGCTGGTCTCGTTACAGCAACGGAGGCAGCCGTGGCGTCAGGCTTTTACCGGCTGAGCTGTTCGGTGAATTACGGCAACGTTCTGCATTGTGGTAATATGATTTTTTCAATATATTCTGTTTGGATTGGCAGGTTGGTCTCACTCTTTCTCAGCTGACTGATAAAGCACTAGACAGGGGATTAGTCCTCTTGGAAGCTAAAGAAAGAGGTAATTTGGGTTGTTTATAGCCTGCAGGAGTAGAATCAAAATGTATAATACTGAGAGAGTCAAACTTTTACAGCGTACGGCACAGCTATAACTCAGAGCAAGTATCAAACATTACAGTCCTGCGAAATGCATTCCCGTGACAAAGCCTGGAAAGGCAGAAAGAATGAGAGGAATTAATCTGTTCATGGGACAAACATTGTAATGAAGACAGGAAGTGCCAAGAAAATTAACCCCTGCCTGGACTAGTTCTAGCATCGCACTGTTTGGCCCAGAAGCCTCGCCTCTGCGCTTCGGGGGGCATCACGAACAACCCGGGCACCGCAGACGCCGCTGCTGGTTACGTGTAGGGGCAGCCCCAACCCGACCTCGGCTTTTCTGCATTAAAAGAACAGCTTTCCCTCACTGCGTTTTGCTGGATTTTGATAGCTATTAAATCTAATTGCTGAGATAGAGTTATAAAATTATAATTTTAACCATGCAATTTAGATGGAGTAACCAGTCATCTATTTCTGTGATTATCCCTGATTATTAAATGAACAGCTGCCTCCAAATATGTTTGCAACAAACTAATTCAGCGAGTGCATGTGCCTGAATATTCATGCCCCTGATTCGCAGCACAAACTTTTAAGACTTTTTCACTGTGGCTTTAAAAGTTAATTTATCCTGGCAATCCAAATAAATACACTTCCATCAGCTTTGGTTACTGCTCCAGACTTTAGCACTAAATTTGGCAGCAAGCGAAGGTGTCCCAGGCCCTGCTTCGACGTCCGCTCGCAGCAGAGCGGTTTGGGGGGAGACAGACATCGGTGTGTCGATTCCAGACTTCTCCCGTGTGGGTTTGACAACCCTTCTCCGCATAGCACTAACGAAACGTGGCACTCCACAGCCTGTTTGTTTTAGCTTTTCCTCTAAATTTTGCAACCGTGCCAAGCAGCCAGGGAATAACCTGCCCTCCCCAAGCACTGAAATATGGGTAAGGCTGGCCGGCATGACAGCCAGCGAGCCGCTCCCCCGGCCTGCCTGGCCGTCACCGAGCCGAGGAACGGCTCGCAGGCAGCTCTGCAGTCATCGTTTCATCAGGAATTTAATTTTCCTCCTTGCGAAGGAGGTCCCCCCTGGCCTCGCTGCCAGCCAGGGTGGTGGCGCAGGGGCTGGGAGCATCCCCGAGGCAGCAGGCGCGTTTGCAGCCTGCAGCGTGCGGCGGCCAGCTGTGGGGCAGACCCACGGTGGACAGTTACCACCACGCCAGGAGTCGAGCAAACGCAGTGGGACGCAGCATGAGAGCCCTTCACACGGCACCTGCCCGGTCCTAGCCACCGCTCGTCTCCCCAGGGTGCTGGCAGACAGCACGGCCCGTGCCAAAGCTGCGCCAGGGTCTGTCTCTCTGCAGGGAATAAATGCCGCCCTCCCCAGCACGGTCTACGAGAACATTAGATGTATTTCTTGTACTTAAATTTCGGTATAGTCTTCAGAGTAAGCCGCACTTTTGCTATTAGAACACTTTAATAATGTTCATGGCATGATACAGATTGTTTAAAAAAAAAAAGTATTACCCTGTAACACAAGCAAGTGCCCAAGAATAGTTATTTCACCCAATGCTGCTGTGTCATGATGGCCCAGAGCTTGCCCAGGGGTCTCCGAGCCTGCGTGCAGCCTGTGGGGCCTCACAGAAACTTCCCGTGCTTGGGAATGTGCCGGGGTTCACGCGCTTACCGGAGAGAAACAGCTGCTGCTCAGGAAGAGGCACGGCTCGCAGGGTGCGTTTCTGAGGCGCCTGTTCGGCAAACGGCGGCAGCCGCGACGCCCGGGTTCTGCGGTCATCCACCCTGCCTGCCCCGCGGAGATGCAGGGAACGCGTGAGCGCCAGCCCAGAAAGTGGAGCCTGGTTTGGGGCAGTGGCTTGTGCAACCTCTGCCTGGGCTGGCTTCCTCGCATGCGCACAGACACATCCCTGGGCAAGCAATCACCATTTAAAAAAAGTCTTTTAAAAGCTTTTATTAAAGACCCAAGAAAAAAGGAAGAGAAAAACCTGTTGAAGTATTTGAAATGTAAAATAGGGCTTTCATTTTAACAGCAACCCTGATTCCTGTTGTCTCTTCCTGTATAGAGGTTCCACAAGACTATATACAGCTTGACAGACTTTCAGATGATATTAAAGAAGGCAACATCTGATTGTGGGGGAAAAGAAGCAGTTTAATTGAGACGGGCGAGAGAGGTTGGACTCTGACGTGCTGCTTTGCAGAGCCAGCCGCACAAACGCCGACGGAAAGGAAGGACTAAGAGGGTCCTGGCTCTGCGCTGCGGCTGCAGGCTCTGCTAAGGAGAGACGAGCCCACCACGCGCACGGAGCCTTCGTGGCTCCCTGGGCCCGGCAGTCAGGGCACCCGTGGGGTACTCCTTGCCACCCGCCCTTTGCCCGCAGCGTGGCAGCTCTGCAGAGGCGTCCTGGCTCACCACGCGGGCGGCGGGGAGCAACGGGAAAGGAGAGGGGCACGCAGCAGGAGGACAGCAGCACGGCACGGGCGCGGGCACGTGCCAAAGGCGCATGGTACGTCCCCTCTGGGGGACCCTTGGGCAGTGGGACCGGGGTGGCGAGGGCTGTGAACATCAGCCCCTGCCCTTCCCCTGCCCTCGCACTGCACACCCCTCCATCCGCGGAAGGACCGACACCTGCTTCCAGAGATTGCCCCACCGCTGGGCTCTGCTCTTACCAGGCACAGCCCAAGGGAATTTCCAAAGATCCATGTGGAAACTGGTCCCTGCATGCCAGTCACCTCGGGAGAAACCAGAGCTTCTCCTCGGCCCATGCGTGACTGCTCCCCGGCCTGTGTCCCTGCTGCCTCCCAGCCGGGGAGGGGATCTCTGAGCACCTGGCTAGAGTTCCCTGTAACAAAGCCCTTCCCCTCTTTTGGAAAACGTGTTCCTTGTTTCGGTCTCCACTGGTCCTGGCAGCCTTCAAATACACCGTTCTTTGACCAGTGAATTCCTAGCAGAAAGAGAACGCAACAGGCACTGGGACGCAGTCACGCTGCAGGCCGGGCTGCGCCTCTCCAGGACACCCTGGCAGGGGACGCGAGACCGCTGAGGCGCGGGCCTGGGCCCATCTCTCTGCACCGCAGCGCTGCCGGGGAGCCGCAGCTGGAGCCAGGCCACTGGCCAAAGCCCGTGCAGGCTGCCGGTGCTGCGTCCCAGGGCCAGCGGCATGACGCAGCGCCTGCTCGTCGCCAGCCTGGGGTCTCCTCGCCGCATCGCGCCAGCCCCGTGGCTGCCCAGCGCACGGCCGCTCCCCGGGCAAACCTCGGCTGGAGGCTCCATGGTGCCGAGCGCGGAGGATGGCGGCCACGCGAGCGGGCGGTGGGTGCCCGAGGGGCCCTGCTGAGCCGGAGCTTCTGCCGTCCCCGTGGCCCCCCACGCCGGCGAGCCCTCCCCTGCCCGCAGCAGCAGCCCACCGGCCCTGCGGGGTCCGCAGGGGCTCGCACAGGGACGCCGCTCTCTTGGAGCCAGGGAGACAGAAACCGGCACTAAGAAACGCTCCTGCTGTTCTAACAAGAAGCAATAGATTAAAAAGCTAGTTAAAAATTCATCCAAGAGAGGCAGAGTTTCCCAAGCATATCAGAGTTAATATTTATAAAGGGGATTGTTTCTCAGTCTCAATTATCCTAAAAGCTTGGTACAATTGATGCATTGGAGAAACCACGAACGCAGGCATGTCAAGGGAAAACCATTCCCTGTGACCGCTAACAAAATGCAATCAGATCTGCAACATGTGGAGCCAATTGATTTTCAACAAGTTATACAATGTAAACAAATGATTGATTCTTGGGCTCCTTTTATTTCTGAGCAAGCAGTCAGAAATCTCTCCAGCTACTCTGAGCAGGTAGGGCTGGTGGTAAACAAGGGCTGCGGAGGGGCAGCATGCAGTCCTTTCATCAACCTGCAAACAGCAGGAGCTTTGATTTTTTTTTTCCCCTGGCCCCTTAAGCAGCCACTAAATAATCAACAATTCCTCAAGTAAGCAACCCCTGATCATGTGAAATCTTTCTGTTGCCAGTGGTCATGTCGGACCAGCTTCTGCTTTCAATGAGAGTCAGGAGTTTTTTATTGCTTTTGCATTTTGCCTCCTCTGATGTTTCCAGCCTTCCTCTGATTTACCCGAGACAGATGAGACGGGAATATCTCCAAGAGCTTTATCACTCCTCTCTGTCAGCGGCAGCTGCTAAGTCAACAGAGCGGTGGTGTGTGTCTGCACCGGCGGTACAGAGGTTGCTCAAATCGTTCTCTGCTCCCAGTGAAACCAATAAGCTATACTCCACTGCATCGACTCAGCTCCCGAACTGTGCCCCCCGGTTATGTCAAATTAAATCTCAGCCCACCACCAGCAGACTGCCAATATCAGCGCACCGGGGCGGGGGCACGCAGCGGTGGGCGCCTTGGGAGCTGGGGCTGCAGCTGCCAGTGCGGCACCCACCCCCTGCCAGTGGGGCTGGGGGCCGCGGGGAGCCGCACGTCACCGGGGTGCGGACCACCGGCACATCTTGCCTCCCTGCCCAGCCACCTCTGCTAGCGGGGCCAGGGCAGGGGCCTGAGGAGCGCTCAGGGAGGGGTGTGCACTGGCTCTTGAGAGGCCAAAGCTGTTTCTCCACACACCTCCCCGTGACCACACGCCCCTGCGCCAACCAGCCGCATTGGCCACGCGCCGCGATGCAAAAACTGCTCCCGGCAGGGGCCTGTCTGCAGAGGCACTGCTGAAAGACTGTGCCCATGACGTCCATTAGCATCCCAGCATCTCCCCCTGCCCTGTGCTCTGCACAGCCCCGCCTCGGCTGTGCCTGAGCACCTCATCTCTGCACCAGCACGGAGACCTGTGAGCGAGGGCTGGCCTGTCCCCCCGGCTAGCGCTGCACACCTCTAGCAGCTTGCGAGCACAGACTGCTCGTGCTGCACCTTGTGTTTTACTTACCCGCTTCTCCTTTTCCCCTGTACATTCCTGGCCGCATCCTCCTCAGCCCTGCAGCAGTGGGGCTTGTTTCGGCGATGCAGAGGCACCAGCGCCGGGCAGAGCGTGCTCCTGGTGCCGCTCACCTCACGGTCGCTCTCCCACCGTTCCGAGCCTCGCAGCGGTGCTGGGGTGCTGTTGAGATTACTGATCTGATACCTGAGGAGAAAGAGTCACATTTCCATGAACTGTGATAATCATTGCAATAATAGCAATAAAAAAGCATTTCCAGAGCTCCAGCGCCTGCTCGTTTACGCCCTGTTTGCAAGATGATGTGCAGCTGGGGGTTTCTGCAGTGCGGTGACCCGAGGGTCCCAGGAGAGGGGGAGCCACCGGCCCACGTCCCTGATCCTCGGGGGACGACGGCCCTGAGCAGATTTACCAGCGCCTGCAAGCACACAGGAACCCCGGGAGGGTGGAAAGGGGCGGCAGCAGGGTGGGGGGGACCCCTCCCTCACGACAAGAGGCAAGGGGGGACTGGGCCGCCTCAGCCAGGTTCAGGAAAGAGCGCGTTGTGAGTTAAGCTACAGCCGCACTGGGTAAGAGGGAGGAGGGGGCTGCGCTGGGGAGCAGCGAGGGAAGCGCAGGAGAACGTCCAGGACAGGACTGGAGCAGAGGCTCCGGCGCTGGACGGGACGTTGAGGTCTCACTACTCACTCCCGGTGCAGCCAAGGTACCGAGCAGGCATGGACGCGTGAGCTGCAATGGCATTCTCCATTTGCAGTGCTCTGTGTTAGCTGTGCCTGTGCTTTGTGTGCCGCTCTGCCAGAACCGGCTCTCCTCTCTCCACTTGGTTTTTCTCCAGGGTTCAAGGCTGACACTGGTGAATCCGTCGGGCTGGCATCTTCCAAGGATGCCAGTGACCTGGCGCTGGCACCTGAGCAGTGCAGAGCTGCCGTCGGGCACGGGTCCCCAGGCAGCTCCGGCTGGGTGGTGCAGCCCCTTCCCTGCAGACCAGGGACAGCACGGGGCTGCCTCCTGGGACGTCCAGCTCAGTGGGCTGCAGCCGCCCTCCTGGCCACCGGCAACCGTGTCCTTCCAGGAACAAGCCTCCTCTTTCCAGGGGCCTCTCGGGTCGTGCACTTGTAGGGGACCCCCCCCTCACCGGGGATCCCCAGAGGCGGCAGAGCTGCAGGGCTCCCCACACCAGCAGTGCTGCAGCCAGTGCCGGCCGCCTGCCGCCACCCCCGGCGCTGTTTGCGGTGGCACATATGCTGTGCAGTGGGTTTGTGGTGCCTGCGGCATGTCGCGCGGTTGTCAGGCACAATGCCCGCTCCTGGTGCCAAAGTCTGGCGTGATTCCCCGCGAGTGGGCACAAATTCATCCTAAAACACAAACAAAGGAGGAGGCAGCGAAGTCGTCGCTTGCGTGGGTGCTGAGAGATTCCTGCATAGGGAGGGACTTCACCAGGGCCAGGAGTATTTCTGTTTAAAATTAAAATGGTCTTCTTAAAGCAGATTAAAACTCATTATGAAAGCAACCATGAACATCTGTGATCTCCCAGCAAAGACCTTCCTGGCTCTTTTAGAAATTGCCCTGTTCCCGTTACAATATCAGCATAATTCCGTCTCTCTATTTCAAGCTTGCAAGTTATTTATATTTCAAATAATTTTTACAGAGTTCAACTGCGAATTGCAAGATGCGTTTTCTGCTTATGTGTTAATTGCATGTGTGTGTGTCCAGTGCTAAGCCTTATTGCCATGTAATTTGTACAACGTAATTAACCATGTATAAACCATAATACATTGCGTTTGGAAGAGTTACATCCAGTTAATCTAATTGACTAATAACATGTTTTCATTTAGCAGCACATACTGTATTTCCAGTGATTGAATTAATGTCATGTTAACGGCTGCTTTTTGCAACAACATTTGGCATAAATTGCATTAAAAATTGATGTTCGTACAAATGTATTTTGAATACAGCTCAGCATGTGGTCTGGGAAAACACTCCTGTTGTTTATTAAATCAGCTCAGTTTGCAAGTGCGCTCAGAGGAGCAGCACCACGAGTGCCCTGCACACTGCTTGCTGGCAGGACTGGGGTGGGACCGCTGCGGACCACTGCCACCCCGCTCCTGCCCCGGGTCCAAGCCTGCCCCGGCTGCAGAAGGACAGAGGCCCCGGGTTACAGCTTCCCTGCATGGGCTCCTGAGACAGGTTTTAAGAGGAATCTCTGTTGATGGAGAAACTGTGGCTGGAGAGCTCTGGGCACCTGCTGGGGAAGACACAGACCTGCAGACGCAATTAGCCGTGTCCCTCGGTAAACTCCGCACCGCTGTGCCTGTCTAGCCCGCCTGCCTGCCCTTCTCCCACAGCAGCCACGAGGACAGAATGAAAACCCGCTCTGCGGCCGCCTCCTTCCCTCCCGTCTGTATTTGCACATGGTCCTGAGGGAGGTGGATCGATGCGCCTGCAGCCGGGAGACTAACACTCGCTTTGACCTGCCGTGGGAAACAAATCGAATCACACAGACAGGGCCCCTCTCCGCCAGCTTTCCATCATCGGAGGCGTGAGGAGAGCAGGCGTGCGCAGGGCTCAGCCTGCAGACCACAGCCCGAGGCCGGCGGCATCCGAGTCCCCTGCCGCCAGCACGACGAAGGCGCCCGAAGCTCTCCCTCGCACCAAGGGCGGCTCCAGACGCTGCTCGGTCTCGGTCTGCAGGTGGAGAGCGCAATTAAAAGGAGGGCTTGAAAGATGAGCTCTGCTGCGCTCCGGTGAACTCTGCAGCAGGGGCTGCAGCGTCTTTGCGGGCTGCCTCGTTTGGTTCTCACGTGCATCATCAACCCCTAGAGCTTCAGTCTAAGCCAAAAGCAAAAATATGGAAACACAGGGGCAAAGGATACCTTGGCAGCAGCAGAGCCCAGCCCAGCCCGGAGCTCTCCGGAGCCCTCTGGGAGGGAGGGCTGCCCGGGGGGAGCACGTGCCCATCACAGCATCACCCGTGCCGCTCCAGTGGGAGCAGGCAAGGCCAGCGCCCTGCCGGGAGGCACAGCCACCCCGCACACCCTCACTCGCCCTGGCAGAGCCCCCCACCATCCACGGCTGGACCCCCAGCACCAGCCTGCCAGGATGCCTTGGGTCTGGGGGGGCGGTTCTGTGCGCATTTCAAAAGCACTTAAACAAAAGATCAGCCCCTCAGGCTGGAGCACAGGCTGTGCAGAGGAGGGAAAGGCAGAGCTCCGGGGGCTGCCTGGTTCCCCATGGGCGCCGGTGGGCTCAGCACGCTCTTGGACTGACGTGCGAGGGTCCCACTTGGCAGCGTGGGGAGCACGGCAGTGGGGTGCGTCCCCGCGCCGTGCACACACACGCACACCCCCTTTCTTCATCCTTGCAGTGGTTCAGGAGATCCTTTTTCTCTGTGGTGAACAAATAACAAGAGCTGGGGTTTGATTCTGCATGGCAAAGATGCTGCTTTGAGGGCTGTCTGTGACCCCCTGGAGCTTGCTCCCTCTGCCTTTGTTGCACATCACTACTAGAGAGGAAAATAATGCTTGTGAAATTCAAGGTGCAAAGCGGAGTGCGAGGAAAATGGTGAGCCCACATGGCCTTTTTCTTTTGTGATTTTGAAATTCCTAGATTTACGCAGGGTGTCTTGGACTTCATTGTTTGCAGGCTGTGTCTTTCCTAATTCCTTTGACAGGTCCTGAGTGGTGGTAGCGACATGCAGGCCTGGAAATGGCCCGACAAACAGCACAAACACAAAGCCAGGGACCGTTCCAGAGCCACTGTCCCCTCTGCCCCTCTCTCTCCCCTCTACGCTGAAACAACTGCAATGCGCACATTTGAAATGTAGAAACAGGACTACCATGCTGGTGCCAGTTCCCTCCAGGCTGCTGTTACCTGTTGGATGGCGGTGAGGTTTCTGCCTCCGTCCTCATCCGAGTGTCTCCTCCTCGGTCGCCCCAGCTCATTTCGGCGCGGCTGGACAGGCCACCCAGCTCCTCTGCGTGTCCTGAGCCACCTGGGAAACAGAGAAGATGCCACTTTCCTGGCTCAGAGGGTCAGAGGCTTGCAGGTAGCAGCAGGAGTGCCCGCGGATGGCGTCACTGTGCCAGTGGATAAGGGCAGTCCTGCAGGAACAGGAGCCTCCTCCTCCCTTTCCCTGGTCCTGCCGCCCCAGGCAGCCACCCACCTCACCTCCACTCAGTCTCCAGCTCTTTGTTCACTGATATCTGTGTGCTTTCACCAGCACACGTGGGCACAATGGCATCAGCCCAGCGGAGGGGGCAATGTCAGTGCTGGGGGGCTGCCCAAGGGGGGCTGCCCAAGCTCCTTGGAGTCAGAGCCGATACGTGAGCTTCAGATCGCTACAGTGCTGCCAGAGGACAAGACTCTGGGATAACGGTTTGGAGAGCCAGGAGGAACCTGGCAAGCTCACAGGATGAGCATCCTGGAGTGGGAATCGGGGAAGCCCTGGCCTGCGGTCTGCACCCTCTCCAGCCTCAGCCTCTCCGGTTTCTGCTCACACAAACCCCGTGTCTCTGATCTGGTTTCGGCTGCGGCAGGATCCTCCCTTGAGCACCTTTCCAAGTTTAGTGCCTCTGGCCAAGTCTCACTTTGGCAGCGCTGGCTCTCCATACTCTGTATTTCTCGCTTTTTAGGTACAGGGAACAGATGAGCTGCGTTCTGTGTCTTTTCAACAATACACATCTTTAAGAAACAAGGCAGGAAACGCTTCTTGCAAAGCCTCCACGTTTCTGGACTCCGTAGCAAAGGCACTGCCTGCTTGCTGAGATCACGTTTAGAAGGACCACGGCTCCGCTATTGATTAGGACTGTTTAACAATTTTAAATCTACTAAAGAGAAACATCTGCACGTAGTTAGGAGATAACGCTAAACACTTCCCACACAGCCAGAGCAACCCACCTTCCCTGGCAAGATGGAGCCGAGTTGAAAAAAACACAGCAACCGCAGCAGGACGTGGGGGTTCATGGCACAGCGAAGCGCAGAGCTGGTGGATGAGGTTCACGGATCTGCGCATCGCACTGCCACTGAACAACCAGAAAGTCTCTGGAAGATGTGACCACTGGTTACCAGCCCTGCAGGTGGAGAATTGACTTGATTTAAAGCAACAGCTACAACGAGATTTATTGGAGAAAACTGTATCTAACATAAAAGCGAGTGAACTAAATGCTTAAAAGTCACTTTTTAAAGTAAGTTCAAATAGAATAGGTGGTATAGAACTTGTGAATGCCATTTTTACCTTAAAAGAGCACTTTTGTTTCCTTTCAGACTTGTGAACAAATTTAGTGATCATAAACAGGGGCATAATAGCGCCAGACTTACGCATCTACATTGCAGCCAGGCGCCACGCAAGGTTCCCAGCAGCTCTGCCGATGCACGGGTGTCCCAATAGTCGGCCATCGGCCTGGTCACCTCGCTCTCTCCTGACGCCTCTCATCTCTGCCTGCGCTGCTCCCGGCCAGGGGAGCGATGCCCAGCCCCAGCGGGCAGCAGTCCCTCGTGCTCCATCGGCTCTGGAAGGAAAAAGTGGGACCGGGGTGGCCCGCGGTCAGGCTGCAGAGAGCTGCCAGCTGGGTTGCTGGGTGCGCAGCCTGGCACACAAGCACCGTTGGAGAGCAGGATTCACGGGCTCTGCAGCGCCAGGCCAACCCCACAGGAGGGGTATGGACCACCCAGGGATGGGGCACCCCCATGCCACTTGCACCGCTCTCCCTGGGTGGGCACCAAGGGTCACTGGCCTTCTGTTCCCTCTGCCCAAGGAGGGAGGGTTTGGCCACGGGGCAGGACTGGCTGATGTGCAGGAGCTGTTTGGGACGTTGGCGTCACAGGCGCTCGCGGCTGGGCATGGGGACACCAGCCGCCGGCAGTGACTCCCGAAGGCCGGCAGGTATGAGGACGCTGGGAAAGCCCTCGCTGCCAGGGCAAGGAGAGGAGACCGGCTGCTGGCACGGCTCGTCTCCGCGCTCCAGGCATCTAAACAGGCCCCACATTGACCAGCTAGTCTTTCTACATTTTCTGTTGCTCTTCGATAAATATCTGACCCATATGAAAATCTCCCCGAGTCCTTCTTTGTTCGGGGATGTTTGCTTACCGCAGTGCTGCCGACGCAGACACATTTCTGAACGTGTTTTGTTCCAAACGAATGGGTCAGCCAGACAACCAGGTAAAACCCATCACACTGCTGTCACCACCGACAAGTCCACCTGCCCGCTCTCGCTCCTCCGGCTGCAGCAAATAGTTGTACGCCTTCCCTGCTCCATGAGGGAGGAGGAGACAGAAAGAGGGAGAGGACAAAGCCATCGGGCACAGTTCCCAGCTGCCGCATGCTCTGGCCACGACCCACGCTCAGCCTGCAGCGTTCAGGGCTAATTTAATCCCTGCATGGGGCTTCCCCCTCACTCAACAGACAACAGGCAGTGAGGATTGTACCACACGTCCATTCCCCACTTTTGCCCAGGGCTTGGCACGGTGGAGCTGGGACCAGCTGGGGGGCACAGCGCTGTAGGTCCCGGGCTGCTGAGCTCCTTCTCCAGGGAAAAGGGCAACGGCCACCCCCGGGTCCCCAGCGCGGGCAGGAGCCGGTCAGGGGGACACAGGGAGCTCAGGGGGCACTGGCTGGGTTTGCAACCAGCTGAAACTTTTTTCCCCTGTTTCCCTGTGACGGATTCAAAAAATCCTGATTTTCTTTTATCCCGTACCCAGCAGTGCATTCTGTTCCTGCTGCGCAGGAGGGGTTTGGCTTAAGATACTTGTAAAAGCTAAGGAAAAAAGGACAGGAAAATTATTGGTTGTAGTGACACTTGTCCGGGAGCCTGGAAAGCAGGAAAACAATGCACAGGTCCATTCGCGCTGATGACAGCTGGTATCATGCCTTTACGAAAGCACGTCCTCACCATCTGCATAAGCGCCATTCCCATGTCGCAGCAAAACCCAAGGGGCTGCCAAAGATGCCACAAGTGGCCTACGAACTGGGAGCATTTCACCGTTTTGGAGGGGAGAAATTTTCCCTCCCTTGGTTTTCTGTGTTCTTTGCAGGTTATACAGGCTTAATTTTCCATCTCTCATCCAGCTGTTGCTCGGTAGCTGCACAGGCAAACATCCCTGCACACAACTTGTACTTTTGCAGGGGGACGTACAGGAGCGTAGTTACTGCTGCCAGCGTCACCAGATTTATTCCCACGGCATCCACAGCCTACGTGGGAGTGACAAAGAGCTGCCTGCAGCGCACGTGCCATTCAGCGCAACCTACCTGCCTGTGCTGTCGCTAACGCAGTGCGCGTGCAGCGAGGGAAGGAGAGATGTCCTGCAGATTACGTTTGAATCGGCGGAGATGCGGCGAGACAGGCAATGCCAAACTGCAAGGCAAACAAGGCACAGCTTTCGCCTCGGCGGGCATGACTGCTGGAAGCAATCCTCAGTCAAACAGGGAATCGGCAGCGAGCAAGGAGGCAGGGCACGGGCTGATGCCGCCAGCCAGGAATGCTGCTGCCTAGAAGTCCTCGGCACACTGCAAACAGAGGCGATCTCTGCAGACTTCAAAGGCAAATCAGCGATTCTAGTTCCACCCGAGAATCGGCACAAACAGGACCGACAGCCCCAGCTCGCTGGGATGTGCCTTGTTCATCCCCGGTGTGTCATTGCAATCAGCATCCCGCCTGAAGTCTCCGGGAAACAAAAGCACACCCACAAAATAAAAGACTTAAAGAACAGAACCATATAGCAATTAAGAGTCATGTTCATAACAGAGTCATTAGTGCTGATTCTCACACTCTTTACGTAGGAGCACCACGTAATAATCATTTCCAATTAAATTACACTTCTCCAAGGAGCATTAACCACTTTTATCCATCCAATTAATTGGACCCATCTCTGCTGCATGGAGCAGAGTTACATCACACCAGAGGGAGAGCAGACAGTTAATAAAAAATGTTGCTGTGGTCCTAATGCAGGAACACTTTGCTATCAAACACGTACACCCCCACGCACACTTGCTGCAAATTCTCCACGCAAACACAGACGCGTGGCTTTACCCGCGCACATGCAGCCAAGCACACGTAACAGGCAAACACACATCTGCTCTCGGAAAGAATGAATTGCTGTAGCCTTGCACATCTTGCAGCGTCGATGTCTGCAAAAGACGTCTCTTCCAAGTCCAGTACTATCATCCAATTTTCCTGGTCTCCGGGGACTTTGCTGCCACCCCTGCTTAGCTCCCAGCACTCCGCAGAGCGCAGCAAATGCGCGTTGCTCCGCCAGTGCTGCCAGCAGCGAACCGCCAGCCCTTCATCCACCCCAAGCATCCTCGCGTGGCTGGACGCGCGCTTTCCTCTGCTCTGCTAATTACTGCTGTGTGATGGGGAAGCTTGCCTGTTGCCCTGACTCCACACCAGCGCGCTCTGATCCTCCCGCTCCCTTCCTCCCAGGGCACAGTGCCTGGCAGTTCTGATGAGGGCAACGGCTTCGGTGAAGAAAACTGCACAGGGCCCAATTTGTGCGCGAAGAGCTGACCTGCTGCCACGGCCTGGAGGTGAGATTTTGTTTTCTTGAGAGGGACGAATGATTCCATGCAAATTCTTCAGGCACTCAATTCTTCAGATTCCCCTTGGCAAGGAACGGAGATTCCTCCCATGCAGCAAAGGAGACATCAGTGCAGAACAGCAGCAGAGGGGCAGCACGTGTTTGAAATACAGTGAATGGGACACCTAGATGCATGCGTCACGGTCAGAGTGCGTTTGCAAACAGCACACAGACACGACGGCGGCTGCACTGGGATGGAGCCCCAAGGTGCATTGCCAACAAGAGGTAAAGAGAGGTTTTTGAAAAGTTGCCTGCTGACTCTGGGGCTTTATAATAGGGTCAGTATGGTTCAGTAAGCCCCGCCGCTTCGCCATGATTGCAGTTCGTCTGTGGGAGCAACCACCCGGACACCTCTTGGGATTAAAGTAATTCCGTTGTGACAGCAGACAGCGCGTACGCAAGAGCTGCCAGATGAGCGCTGCTCACGCGGGCTCCAGGGAGCCGAGCGAGCAAACCGTAAGACTGGGTCGGCGCTGGAACCTCATCGGGGTCCCCAAACCAGAAACACATTGAAACGAGCAGGAATGGCAGAGACAGCCCACGCCCGAGATGGAGAGGTCTCTTCCAGGATCCCGCCTGATGAACCTCAGATCCACACCGAAGGGAAGGTGCTGGGATGGCAGAGGCACACGTATGTTGTGTTTCTACATGCCCGTGCCCGTGCCGCAGCGAGGGGAGCTCTCTCATTCATCCTCTCCACAGGCACAGATGATATAGCCTCAGGAGCACACAGTTATCAAAATGTTATAAATTGCTACCTTTTAAATAGTGTGGTAATTTGCTAGTCCATTACAGAAGGAGTTGTAGGGTACAAGGAGCACGCTATGAAAAATCACGCTTTCTGCGTCACTGCTGACCTCCGCAGCTGAGGTGCTCTCAGAACTGCTCCATTATGTCAGACTACCCTGAGCAATTAGCCATCCGTCAGAGCTCATCAGCGTGTCCCGGTGCCACCGAAGACACCACACACTCCTGTCGGCTCCCTCACTGGGCACGTCTGCTGCAGAGGTGCCATTCACCATCACCACCATCGCTGCCAGCAGGGAAAACCTCAGCGGTTCTCTGCAGCCACCTCCCCCTCCGTAATCAAGGTATTTTTGTAGACATCACTGCAAGCCAAGCCAGTTAGTTTCAGTCCAGCAGTCTCGTTCTAGGAGTTCTTCAAACTTCGAAACAATCCGGTTTTGTGTTTTCAGTGACAGTGCTGCTGCCGAGCACTCTCTGTGCAGAAGGCGGCAGAAAGGCAGCCCACTCTCTGGCACGGCAGCACTGCTGCGTCCCGGTGGGACGTGTTCCTCCGAGGCCAGAGCGGAGATAGCCGTGTTCCCCATCTGGTGTCGTGCCTAGAAACACCCAGGTCTCCTCTTCGCGTGACAGTCCCCCAGTGCAGCCCCAGCACAGCCGCATTATCTCTGAGATTCCAAAATCCTGCTTCTTCAGTGTTGAAGCAAAATACAGTCTTTCTACATAGTCTACAGCCTTTGTTGAGGCAAAATCTGTGACACAGATCATCTTTAGCCTTTTCTTCTTAAAGGATTCTCGGAACTCCTGGAGATCTTGAAGATGGCGATATAAACCTTCTCTCGGTCGCCTGCTAGCATAGCAACGCACGTCAGGGGTCCCCGTTCCCAAGGTCAGAGGCAAGGTCCCTTAGAAGGAGCTTCTAAGGCCAGGAAAGACGCGAGGAGCCTTCGCAGTGCCTCCTCCAGCACCACGCGGCAGCAGGTGGGGACGGGCCGCGGTGGAGCCAGCTGCCAGCGGCAGCTCTGAGCCCCCAGACCTCTGCAAACGACCCCCCTGCAGAGCACGCAGCGTCCCGTGGGTGGTCCCAGCCTTGGGGTGGGTCTAGTCATCAGAAGCCCCTGACTGCAACAGTCCTTATACACAGCAATGGGAAAAGGCCGACAAAATCCTCCTGTCTCCCAGGACAGTCCTTCACCCGCACCGGGGCACCTCGGGGCTCTGCCTCTAGTCCCCTCTGCAGAGACTGATGTTTTGTACCCCGGCTGGCCACCTCGGCCCAAAAGCCAGGGAGCAACCCCTGCACTTGGATCCCCTGCACGGTCATAGAGAGCCTTCGCACGTTTCAGAGACCACCCTGGCTTGTGCCCTTAAAGGCTGTTTCCCGTACCCGAGCCTCCAGGCAAGATCCTCCGAACCATCAGGCCCAGCCAGCGAGGCTGTTCATCAGCCCGGGACTGTCCTGCGCTTCGGGGAGGAGGCAGCTCCAGGGCTATGCAGCTCACACCAGGAGAATCACGTCGGTCACACCGGTTTTGTGCGAGGCAAAGGGGTATTTCTGCTAACTAGTGTTTAATTTCTGCACATAAATCCCCTAAACTTCCCATTTATTTTACGTGCTTAGCTATTTCCTCATGAATTGCAGGTGAAATCAATGTCCCGGCATACACATAAAAGCAAACGCAGAAGGAATGTGTCCTGGTAATACACGCATCTTCCCTGGAGATAAATCTTTTCTTGCTGGGGAGGAAACCCTCCAGGCTCACACGCACACCACCTATTAATTTCTCTCAAAGCACACACATTTCAGGACAAAAATAAACATGTAAATACACAGGGTGTTACTCCTAGGCTTTCTGTTCTGGAGGCAACGTGACGACTTACAGCTCACAGGAACCTTGCACGCAGCTTACTTACAAACGGCTTATTAAAAACACATCAACCATCCAACACCTGGGGAACAGTCAGCACCCTGGAAACACGCGCAGCGTGCTCTGATTGTACCACACACAGCAAACACACGTGCTGCCGCCGTTCTGGTCTAGAAAAACACTGCAAACCAGCAAAACGCAGGAAGGGGACGGGCAGGGGTGCAGCGCGGGGGCCGCTGGCACAGCCTGGTGTCGGGGCCCCGCCAGTCCCCGTCCTCCGCAGCCGTGCACCCCGTGCACCCGCTCGCCTGCCAGGGGACGGACCCAAGGCTCCCGCCGTGGGGGCCGCTGTGGTCCCTGTCGGCACGGGACGGCTGAGAGCAGGGGCGAAACCTCCCTGGTTTGCTACCCTCCCCATCCACATTTCTCATAGGAAACACTACCAGGAGCTCTGTGGGATCGTGAATATGAATTGCTTTGACCTCACTCAGTCTGATATGGTGGAGTATTAAATCTCTATTTTTCAAGCGTTAAGCCTGTGTAATAGAAGGATGCTGCGAGCAATTTGCAATAAGATGAAGGGATATTACTGTCCTGGGAGACAGACAATCCAACCACATCCACAAATTGATAACAGAGATAGTGGCTTAGGTTCACGCTAGCTATTAATTAAGGGCATGTTTTATGTGGAAGACAATACCAGCTTACACAGGCAGGTACTTGTTGGCCTTCCCTTCCCTGCGGTGAGCAGCATTCCCGGAGCTGGAGTGCAGCCAGGCGGGTTAGCTTACCTTGCTGAACCTCAGTTCACACACTTACATTTGAATCTCTGACAGGCAAAATTAATTTCTCAAGCCTTTAGCACGGCAGCTTCAGAGCTGCCGTTGTGCTGCTCACGAGCGGTCGGCAGCTGCTGGGAGCTGCTGCCGCAGGGAGCAGCGTGCAAGCCCTCCTTCCAGGGACATCCAAAGGCTTGGCCAGAGCAAAGAGCTAGCAACTGTGCTGAGAGCTCCCACGTCTCTGGCTGCTAATGAGCAGCTAACCGTGTCCCGAGCTCTTCCTTCGCCCTCAGAACTTGCTGCCTCGTTATCTGGCTGATCCCCAGCTCTCAGGCAAAGAAATCCAAAACCAGATTTCAGTGCTTCTTGCCTCTCCTCCTCTCACCTCAGCTGCTGGCAGCATCCCACTCGGCCAAGGGACGCGATACCTCTCCCGCTCGATGCCCTCAGCAGGCTTTCACTTCCCATCCCCTGCAGTGGGACTCTCTCGGCATCTCACATCCATTAATCGACTCAGGCTGATTACAGGGTCGCTAACTCGTGTCCTAATCACCAACAGAATATTACCCTTATACAACCTTTTGCTCCTCGCTCTTGAATCTAGCGGCAAGCCTGCAACATGCCCCGAAAGCTGATCTCCACACTGGCATGAAGGACCCGCTGCCGCTCCTGCTTCGCTCACGACAACCTCTCCCAGGTCTCACCCTGGTTCTCTGAGCAGGGTCAGCCGGCGCAGAGGGAGCTCACCCTCGGGGAGCCCGCAGCCGCCCACAGCGCATTGCAAGGTGAAATATCGCGAGGACCCAGAGCCAGGGTGCACGACGGCTCCTGGGAGCAAGGACACTGACCGGTACCCTCGGTGTCTGCCAGGGTGGTGGAGCCAAGGTACACAACAAATCCACGGAGCACCAGCAACACCACAGCGTCACAGTGCTCTTCTGGAGAGTGCCTTCCCCGCTGGATGTTGCCCAAAACGTTCCGTAGAGCTAAATAACGCAGATCAGCAGTGGAAGTACGTATATACTACTTGAGGAAATGGCATAGAAGCCCTGTGTGACAAATAAATTAAAGCATCCCTTCTTACGGACAGGCACCTATGGAGAAGAACTGAGAGAGATAAATCGAGGGGATAGGCTAGGGAGACAGAAGAGATTTATTTTTTTTCCAGATGGGATTGGAGAACAGCTGGAAAATTGATGAGGCAGCGAGGACAGGCGATCTCTCCAGACGGCAGGCCGCTGCCGATGCTGCTGCCCACCCCAAAACCCCCGCGTTGGGGCCCACACGCAGGTCTTACACAACTTTCTGGAAAATTCTGTTCAAAGATGTGGGGAACTTCTGACGGGAAGTGTGAGCCCCTACAAACCAAGACAGCTCCCTCTAGGCTCTTCTGGTAAACTGTCCCCTGGCCCTGGTTTCTCTGCCATCAGCAAAGGCATTTCATGTCGAGGCAAAGCCCCGATAATTGCCTGGAAACAAAAAACTGCAGGGTGCATGGTCTGCCCAGTGGAGCACCTTGCTGCACGCAGAGCTGAAGGAAAGAGAGGGTCCGGGGCCACGGGCAACGCCAAAGCAGACAGCGCAGGGCTTCCTGAAACCTGGAGAAGCCACTCCAGCTTTGAATTTCTCTGTATTTCAAAGACGATATAGGACCTAGGACACGTCCACGAGCTGGACACGACGGGACGTGTCATGTGCCCAAACACATACATCGCTCACCGAGCAGAGGCAAGGACAGGAAGGCAGGGACCTGAGAGGGGGCTGATGAAGAAGGGCAGTCCGGTCAATGGCGAGAAATGCGAACATTTACAAAACAACGGGAAAGAAAGACTAAGCTGGAAGTCAGGCCCCTGAGAACGAAAGGAGCATCCTTCATCCTGGCAGCGTTCAAGGCCAGGCTGGATGAGGCTTTGAGCAACCTGGTCTGGTGGAAGGTGTCCCTGCCCGTGGCAGGGGGGCTGGAGCAAGACGGTCTTTAAGGTCCCTTCCAACCCCAACCACGCTGTGACCCTTTGGTGTCAGTGAGGACACACCTGCAGCCTGCAGACCACAGCCGGCTGCAAACTCACCCCGTCTGTAGTGTCTCCATTAAAAGCCCAATGCGCACGTGCTTATGAAGCCAAAACTTGTCCTGAGATGGCAGTGGTCATGAGCCCAGCAAGTCTGGGAGCCTCTGTGCTTTTGCGTGCTCTACATCTGTGTCCACATCCTAGCCCGCTCTTTGAAGCCAGTATCTGTCCTGCTCCCTGGCATATTGCGGATTACAGCATTTCAGGCTGCCTGCTGCAGCTCAGCTGTATGTCTGATCTTGGGTGAGGAATTTCTCTTTATACCAAACTGTCTATTCAAGTCATAAAAACAGGCTTTTTTTCCTTCTGTAAGTGCAACACTTTTCATATTTTTACTTCCAGCTGTCTAGATAGTATTTCACTTTTTTCATTTCTAGTGCTCGCTCTCAGTTATTTAATGTGAATTTCTAGGGCATGGTGCCCTTAGCAGACATCAGAGCAATGTAACACAAGAAATCAGATATATACTGTTCCAGGAGAAGGCAGGAACAAAAAGACAAACTAGGCTCTCAATACATATGGTGCTTTTGATTCATGGAATATAGAAAATTGTATTTGATTATATCTGTAATGGATCCTCGTAACTTTGGATTAGGGTTATGCTGATGGCCCAACTAATGGACAGTTTATTGCGGGAATAGATTTCATCCTATCATATTTTTTTCCTGGTATCAATTACTTTGAATGTTTAAATGTCTCACTTCTCTGGATGTTTATTGCTCAATTTTCCTTTCTAAAAAAAAACCCTACACACACACACAATGCCCCTGGTGTTCCTCCACTAAGCCACGAGGAACTAAAGTTTGTGTGCTCCTGGAGTCCAGATGCTCCTGTCCTTTACCAGCTGCATAGGTCAGAAGATGATCCACGTTTGCGGCTTACAGTTACTGAAGTCATTGCAGCACGTAAGCCATGAGGTAATAGAGTCAAAGTTCTCTTAGCAGGCATGTGGATGCTATCAGAAAAAAATAAAAATTAAAAGGCTTATTATATTAACCTGTCTAAAAAGGAAAAAAGAACGTGTGGGATTTCTGCCTGTGAGGTTAACAGCAAACACCAAGATAAAAGAGATTGGAAGCAAAGACAGTTTGGTGGAGAGCATCTCATTTCCAGTCAGCTTATATTAGTAAAGCCCAGAAGAATAGAATCATTGAATTATTACTCTCTGAAGCAGGGCAGAAGGATCTTGAAGGAAATGCTTGTACACCAGGACAGAGTTTAGGAGTCTGTGGCAGTACCAGCAATGTTCCAACGGATCTGAGGACCAGGGGCAGGCGGCAAAGAGGCTGGTGGATTTTTTTTTTTTTTTTTTACTTTGCCTAGCTGTAACCATGTCTGAAATTCTCTTAAGGGAAGAAAACGCCAAACAAAACCCACCAAATGTTGCAGGGAAAAACACTACCTTGGCCACACTGTAAATGCTAGCCAAGCTGCTCGACAGCAGTGATCTCAGAATGATCTCTGCTATTTACTTCATAAAAGCGTGCTCTGCCTCACTCCAGAATTGATACCTGCCAGTCACGGGGTCCCACGCTGGCCTCCCTGCAGAGCAGTGATCCCCCACTAGGAACAGATGCCGAGCTTTAGAGGGCATTTGTCAGGGCCACGGGCTGACGTGGTCAGAGGGCAGCGCTGGGTGCACCTTTCAAAGGGTGCCTGCCGATGAGATTTTTTTTTTACCTTCAGCTGAACTCTTCAATTTGTCCAGCGTGCCCAAAGGGGAGGTGCAGGGGCTCTTCGGTCCTGATGCATTTGACTGTCACAGCCCTTATTTCTTGGAGAAGAAGAGAAACGCCTGACAGTAACGATGCACGCGGGCTCCGTCGGGGAGGGCAGGGCTGGCACTGGCCACAGGAAGAGGCATTTTCATGGTGAAATAGCATCACCCACCCTGCTCCTGCGTGTTCCTCCAGCCTTTAACCCCACACTTCGGCGGAGGCCCTAGCCTGCGTTACAGTCCCCCGCACGTGCCCCTGCACCGACCGCAGAGGCTTCCTCAAGGACGCGGAGAGGAGAGGCGAGGGGATGCCAGTCGCTGGGAGGGAGCGCGGCAGCCCCCGTGCACGGCGGAAGCCCCCAGGAATGCAGAGCTGCCTCGCCCTCTGCTCTGCTCCCTCGCTCACATACGGCTGCGCGTTGCTGCTACTCCAAGAAGAGAACGGGATCCACTTAGTTTTTTCATTAAAATGCAAATTAATTTAATAAAAAGTGGAATTGTAAATTAATGAAGCACTTAAAAATTCTACATAATACAAAGCTAATACTTGCTCTGTAGAATTTCCTCCAGTTAATTTCCTCCACCACTAACTCTCCCGAGTGGGACCAGCCTGGCAGCTCCACCAATCTAAATCAGTCTCTTTGATTGGTGATGGGATCAGAGCTCACCAACGGGCACCGTGCCTTTTTACTGCTTCCCAGTTACTGGGGCAGTTGGGGAGTCTGCCTCCTCTGCAGGAAACTCATCCTGCAGGTATCCGCCTGCCCCAGACGGCTGGTGCATTCAGGAGCAGCGACGTTTCCTTTCCCCTTAAACCAGTAACAGGTCCCTGTAATCTACTGCAACCCCACAGCTCACACGAAGACTACGGGGGCTGCTGCCCTAAACAGAGCTCCAGCGATGAGCTGCCCTCCCACGAAGTTCAGCTGCAACAACATCACCGCTGCCTCCAGGCACTGAGCTCCCACCGCGGCTGTGCACGCGTTTGAGCCACAGTCTGTGCATCCACTTTTCTCTTTTTTTTTTTCCTTTTTGCCCTAATAGAAAGTGCCAGACCCAGGTATTGACTCCAAAGCCAACACGTTCTGCACGCGAGCTGTGGGGCTGTCTCCAATGAAGGGCTGGCAGCCAGCCCCATCTCACTGCTGTCTTGCTTACAAACAGCCAAGCCACCGCACAGATCCTCCCTGCAAGCAGCTGGACTCACAGCAGCCCCTCCACCCTCAGCATTTCCGTCCCCTTTCTGCAGGGTGTGAGCAGGGAGACAGGAGGAAGTACCTTGCCCGAGGCTGGCAGGGGGTCAAATATTGCCCAGGTCTACCTTCCGGGCAAAGCTGGCTCAAGAAAACAAAAAATTACCTTGAATGCACAGGTGGAAGGCTTGTTCTCTCTCTGCACCTTCGCTTTCTAACTTACACTTCTACGGAAACGCTGTAGAAAATTCATCCGTAGAAAAGTCATCCTTAAAATAAAGTAGAACCAGAGAAGCACACTGAGAAAATGTTGGCCAAAATAAGGTGTTTCCAACAGGATCGGCTCCTCCTGACTTGCAGGTCCGCATCTGAGCTCATCACCTTCTGCTTTTTTATAGCAAATGGACAGAAAAGACAATTCTGAGAATAATTCAATTCATCCTCAAGTAAGCATCTAAAGCAGGTCAGGTAAACCGCACCAAAAAAATGCCCTTCCCTCTCTGCTAGCTATAAGGAGAGTCCAGGTAGACAGCTTCCACAGAGACGTGGCACTAGTACGTGTCCAGAGCTAGGCGACATGCGTCTTCCCTCTCACCTCCCTCAACGGGACCCCGTGCACGCCGTGTGCACCCACCGCAGCCCTCCCAGCCACAGCCCCTTCTCGCACTTGGAGCCCCACGGCTGGGCGTGCGGCCCCGCAGCACCCTCAGGCCATCGCACGCGGAGCCCCGCTGGACCCACGGGACATCCCTGCCACTCAGGGACCTGCGGGGCTCCTTTTCCTCTGGCCACGCGGCAGGGACCACGCAGGCTCCGCGCTGGCGTTAATCACCCACCACACTCATTTATTGCCATGTATACACCACTGCCAGGAACATTATCCCTTAAATAAAGCTCACCCACCCTATTATTGTAATGTCAACTCTGAACCTCTGAGATAAGCCCTGCAGACAATTTATAATTACACAGAAGTAGCTCTTGTACGTTGCACCAAGGGGCCATCGAGAGAGGATTTAGGTCTTTCACAGAGCCCGTGTTTGACAGGTCTTTTTGCTGTTATTTCATCTTGACAGCTCCTTGCCACCCAGCTCCTCCTGTGACTCTACACTCGTGCTTTGTTGTGTGATCTCAGGTGAAGAGAGCACATAATGGGCAATAATTGTGGGCAATTACTGTTTACTTGTTAACTTTGCTTGGCAGAGCAGCTGTGATGGATGCAGGGACTGGAATATTCCCTTTATCCCCTGTAGCACCGAGAGTGAACTGGTGCTTAATTCAAAGGCTGAAATCTATAAAAAAGAAGACGAAACCCATCATTAAATTTCTCTTAGTGGCTATGTGCATAATTCATCCAAACACCATCAAATATAAATGGCCTTGTGTCAGGATGAGCACTGCAGGCGCAGCAAATCCAACCTGCTCCAGGAGACAGAAACCGCAAAGCAGCCGCTCACCACGTTAACGAGGTCAGGCACCGAAGCACTTCCCAGAGGTTTCCAAGCAGGGCACCACAATGGGACGCAGCCGTGCGCGAGCAGCCCCTGCTCCCCGCCACCCCTGGACCCCGGCCCCGCTGACCGGACGGGAGCCCGAGCCAGGGACTGCCGGCCACGATCCCCCCATTACCTCTGCTCCTGCAGCAAAGCTGCCTGCTCACAGTGGTACACTATTTACCATATTTTTCGCCCCCCTACAGCATAAAAGCTCTTGTATAGATTATGATATCTAAATTCCTCATTGCTCCCTGCTAGTGTCTGAACTGTGATTAGGAGCTGAACGACCCCAATTCCAGAAGCAGCAGTCACGCACTGGCAAGCAATCCTTGTTCCGCACAAGCAGATGTTAATCTACAGCGGTTTAGCAAAGGCTTGCAACAAGTTTTCTAGAAAAGTTTTTTTCCAATTCTTTTAAAAACACCAAGTTATTTAATAAATCACAGCAAGTTGTTTTGCAAAAGTATCCTTTGAACCATTAGATATTATTGTGAATGCCAATTTTTCTTCCCACCTTATGGCAGGATAAAGATACCCCACTCAATTTTCATCAAAAGCACATGAAAGCAATCAAGGCTCCTGTAGTTTCTATGGAAATAAGGGATGCAAATTGGGATTGCGTGGTGCCTTTTTTCTTGAATTTATCCATAAAAATGCAAATACTCTTCAGCAGATACTGAAATATTTGCCTTCTTCTAAGGGAAGCAAAACATATAGATGAGGCTCTTTTGTCCACCGGCTCTCCCGGCAAAGAGATTTGACAGCTCATGGAGCACAAGCCTATCGAAGCTGAACAAGCCCTGTCAGAGCACGAAAACAGCGGCAGAGCTGGCTCCGGCAGGGGAGCGCCCGGACCCCAGGGGCTGCACCTCGCTCCTCGCAGGTCCCTCAGGCACCAGCGTTAGCAGACAGGTCCTCCTGCCCTTTCCCACCACGCGACCTACCTCGTCCACAGGCACCCTGCAGACCTCTGTCCACAACGCGAGGTCACGCCAGCCGCTCTGGTGCTGGGCTAGAAGAGCAACGTCACCTCTTCGGTGTGGAAAACAGAGGAGCAAAAGGAGCGGCAAAACCAAATCAGATTCGTGGTGCACCTGCTTTACTTTCCTGACAGCTGTTTCGGAGAACAGTATACAACGGAGGCTACCCCACTCCTCTGCCAGGCCTCATCTTGTCCTGCAGCAGGAGGTTTGATTAATTCCCTTTCAAACTGAGGGATACAGACTAGTTAATGCTAGCAAAGGTCTTTGGGTTATCCCCCTGAGTGCTCTCCTGCTCTCTCCTCTTTTTCCGTAAGCTGTATTGTGTGCTTCACACAGCGCTTACCAATAAATAATCAAACAGCTCTAGGAAGCGCTGATCCGCAGCTGGGCCCCTCGCCCCCAGCCGGGTCCAGGTGCCAAGCGCTGCGGCACCGCTGCCGTAGGGAGCCTGGCAGGAAGCTGGAGCCCACGGCTGGTGCATACTCTGCTTGTGGGCTTAGGGAAATGAAAAAGGTCAGGGAATGGTATTTTGGATCACTGTTGTTCGCCAGAATTAATGACAAACCCTGGCAACTCAACTAGTAAAGCTCCAAGAGTGAACTAGAGCATGCTGCATCTGCACAGTTATAAACTTGCAATTAATTAATTGTGTTGTCACTGTATGCACCCGAGAACAACAGCTAGATCAGAGAACTGAACAGAGATCAAAATGATTAGTAGATCACTTCACTTACAGTTGAAAGTGCCAATTAGATACAGCAAAGACATAGTCTGGCTTAGTTGCTTCTATTAACAGCTCTGGAAGAGAAACGTCACTCGACAGCCTGTAGGAAAAAAGAACGAGGAAAGCCCGACGGCTCACAGCGTGGACAGAGAGAGGAGTCGTGGCGGTCTGTCCACTGCCTCCTCCTTTCCAAGGGTGCTAAACACCTTCTGTGCTCACTGCACTCTCGACACTACTCACACCTTGGGCTGTGCTGAAATGAGCCCAACAGGTCCCTTTTGCCTGCGTGGCTTCGCAGACCTGAAGGTCCTCAAACCGGTCCGGAAAGCCCCGGGAGAGCCCAGAGCGGGAGCCCAGCCGCCGGGCCCGGACGGTGCAGCCTCTGCTGTGGGGGCCGGGGGTCCATGCCCCCTGCCCACCGCCTGCCCGTCGGGAGCCGCAGCGGCAGCGCCTGCTGCTCTTGCGCGCGGAGCCAGTGTGCCGCCAGCTGCACCGACGGACAGAGAGGCTTCCCGGTGCTGGCGTCCACCCCCACGCCCAGCACACGGGCAAATGTGTCAGTGACACTGGTGACAGTGCCAGAGCTCCCGATGCCCCAGTAACCATTTCCCAAGGTGAATACGGTAGCTTTCACTCCTGCTAGCGCATTACCAGGCACCTGTACTAGCTGCTCCATGCTGACCTACCCAAGCATGGCTAAATTTATGGTGCTGGTTTATAATTTTCCCTAAAGTTACCGGGAAAATACACTCCGGTTGCACCTTGCAGGCCTCCAGAAAGGGCTTGCCCTCTCTACAGACAGCCTCTCCCTTCCACTAGCAGGCTGAGGGGAGCAGTGAGGAACGCTGTGGGGGGTTTTTTAAGTTTTCAGTCTTGGACTGTTATCTTTCAGGGAGAGGTGCTGTTGCTTAACCCAACACAGGAGCTCACTGCGGGAATTACTAATTGATTCCCGGCACACACTGAGCTGGGTGCCACGTTTGTGACCATGAACAGTGGCTCCGGATTGCAGAGCTGGTCTGTACCATCACTGACCTCCAGACCGAGACTGTGCGCTCCAGCGAGCCTGAGGGATGGGGGCCTTGCCGGAGCCAGCTCCGCGAGTCCCTCACAGTCCCCACACTCCTCACCAAGCACCCGCCCGTGAGGCCAGGAAACATCTGCTCAGGTGCCCCAGAAGGAAGGGGCTTTGCTGGACCCTGCCGCCAGCACGGGAGAGAAGGCGCCAGGAAGAGAGGCCAGGCCAGGCAGGCAATGCCTCCCGAGAAATGGGTCCAGAGCAGTTACAGCTGCCAGCCCCGCCATGGGATGGTTCCCGCTCCCTGGCAAGATGATCGCAGAGACCTGGGGGAAGGCACCGGCGCACCGTGGCCACACACTGGCTGCTGCACACGTACCTGGTGTCCTTCCTCAGATGCACTTCAGCGGTGAGCTGTGTCTCCGTTGTCTCCTGTTTGTCACATTGTTTAATTTCTCTTTTTAATTGACTCAGACTTTGTTTAATTTCCCGGTTTAATTGGCTCAGACAGAGAGGCTGCAGGCAATGTCATTCTCGCATCATCTCTCAGAAACATCGCAGGCACGAGCTTGGCGTTATTGGTCCTGCGCAGCGAAGTTCGGCAGCATCCCTACAGATCCACCCCCAGCTGGGACCGAGGAGGCAGGAACAGAGAGGAGATATAAATCATAGACGCTTGCAGGACAAAGGCTATTAGCAGGGCGCCATCCTGGCTTGTATGGGAACTGCTTTCATTTAACATACACGCCAACAAGTGAGACAGCGGGTAGAATGAGAATTCAGCACAGCACAGAGATGACACCGCTATTTACATCATTCAAATCCAGAAGCGCCTGAAGGGAGCTTCCGAGGCATCTCACAGTGTGAGGTGAAAGCAGGTAAAGACAGTGAGCAACAAAATCTTGCCACAAAGATGCAGTCTTAGAGCAGCCACTGCAAGGTCTGCTTAGGCCACATCATTTTCATTATTGACACGCATTCAGCAGATGCCTGAAAACATACTGAACAAATGTTCTTTTTTGTTTTAAGATGTGTCACATCTAGCATGCCCTATATTTTTCCAGTCACACGGATTACTTGAGCAGATGTATGTACCTCTCTAGGTTCAACGGGTACAATCAACGGCCTGGTTTGATGGACCCGGGAGCTTCAGAAAGCTGTTTTCCTCACCGGTTCCTTTTGGTGGGCGCTGGATGGCACCGGAACAACCGGAGGTGAAAAATGCAAGTTCAGACTTTCCCCGGAGAGCTGCGTGTGTTTGGAGATGTGCAGCACTGCTCACTGAAGAGATTTTTAATAGCTTTGACCTTCGTGGGGTCTGTGCAGTCTCCTTTTGTCAAAAAGTGTACGTGGAAGAATTCTGAAAAAGAGCTGAAGATAATACAAATGTTCTGCAGACTGCTGAGGGAATTACAGAGTCCTTCTTCACGTTCTTGGATTATCGTCCCGAAGCGTAGGCCATTAGCATCAGCTGCCGCAGGCATACAGTAGTTTATAATCAGGAAGGGCAAATAATTGCTGGTCAGGAGGCAATATGAATATTTGTTATTGCAGATGACTTATAAATAAATCATTTGAAATGACAAAATTAATCAGACAATTCATTTGACAAAGAAATATCTGATCAGCTCTGCCTGAACCACAGTGGCCAGCCAGGCACACTGAAAAGAAAGTTCCTTGAATACATGGAAATCCTTGAAATTTATGGAAAGAAATATCACTTCACCTCAGGACACGCAAGCACAGAGAGAAGTGGCCAGATCATAAATCGCCAGGCTCTCGTGCGTCAGCCTAGATGGATTCCAGAAAGCTGCCGGAGCAAGGCAGCCCCAGGGGCAGGAGCCAGAGCGGCCACGGTCCAGCACGGGCGAGCGCGTGCGGCCGCGGGGCGCAGCTCCATCCCGCAGCACCCACAGACCCCGCAGGTGCCCCTGCGCAGGGCACGCGCGAGCAGACCCGGGATTTCGGCCAGTTAAGGGGCTACCGCTTGCCGGGTGTCTCACACCATTTTCAGAGTTTGCCAGGCTAACCTGGTCAGGGTTTGGGGTTTTTTTTCCAAAACCACAAAATGAGCGCGTGTCAGTCTAATAGCTCTGTGTACATTGCGTCTCATCTGTATTCAGCACATCACCAAAACGTGAAGAAGAAAATAGCCCTGGAAAATAAAAGTATGAGAGATAGGAGGAGACACGAGCCGTGAAAAAGCAAACAGCTCCCTGCCTGTGTTCCGACTTCCCAGCGCCTCTGTCACTCCCACACCCTCTGAGCTGCTGCATACAGCAGCATTTGGACTCATCAGTGCTCAGAAACATTAATATAATCTGCTCTGAGATGCACACGTTATCCATACTGAAATGTAAAATAGGCAAGAAGCAGCATATTGTGGGTGATTTTTTTTCCTTTGTGCATTTTAGCTTAGAACAATCAAATGTAAAAAACCCCAATGCTTCCCTCCAACAGCTTAAATGTCAGTTTTCTATTATTTTTACAGTCCGGTCTCAAGGGATATAAAGGGCAGCACACTGCACTCAGCAGTGAAGGATCACAGAGCTTCTCCTTTACGCCGTAACAGAACAAGAAGCATCGTCCAAAAGAGCTGGAAGTAACGCCTTTCCCACCTTTCCCCACGACAGCAGGCTGGAGCACGAACATGACTTAGTAAGGACGGGACGATGAAGATCCTCCAACACACAAGGATGAAGTTTCCCATCACCAAGCCTCTTTGTTTAATCAGTGGCTGCAAGACTTGTAAATGCCGGGGAGGATGCGGAGAGCAGCTGTGGCGAAAGGGGCGACCTGTTCTGAGAGCGTCAGGTCCTGGTGCTGAGACCGCTGGCTGGTCGGACCCTCGACCCGTGTGACGTTGGCGGGTAAGGTGGGCACCGCTGCTGCAAAACTGCGGGGTCCTTAGATCGCGAGGTTACCACAAAAAAACGAGCACTTCCCACCAGCTGCTGCCCTCAGGCGAAGGGCAGTGCCGCGGGGTCACGGCTGATGCCTGCTCTCTGCCGGGAGAAGGGACCGGCCCCGCAGCAGCCCCACGGCCACAAAACCAGCAGAAATATCTGCCAAACAGGGATGCTGGGAACGGCATCCTAACTTGGTCACATTTCGCATCTCTGGCACCTTTATCAGAAACATTAACTCCATGAACTCTTGGGCTGGGCGGTCTGTGAGGACGTGAGGATCCCTTGACAAGAAAAGATGTTAGTGCCTCATTTGCATGTTTTAGGAGGAAGCTCCCTGTGAAGTCACGTAAGAATAATTTTCCTACAGTCTCCAAATCCCCAGACACTTCCAGCTGCTGCAAATAAAATCTCGTCATTCAGTTTACGCCAGCAGACTCTGGCACCTCCCCCCAGGACAAGGGGATTATCTGAAGGCAGGAGGAGAAACTGGCACGTCAAACTTCTCCTCATACCCAACGATTTCACGGTGTGATTTTTATCAAGAAGGAGTTTTAATGTCACAAACAGAACAGCAACCAACCTGCCGATAACAGTGACGCCACAGTCTCCATGGCTCATGTAACAGGGGATGCAGCGACGGCCGTGCTGGGAAGCAACGGCTAATCCTGGTTCTGGCGAGAGGGACTCAGTGACGCGGCAGAGGGACCCGTGTGTCCAGAGGGGACCCTGCAGGACCACGGTCACCCTCACCCCAGGGGCTGCGTCAGCAAAGGCCGGGTTTGGACGCGAGTCTGCTGCTCTGCACTGCGCTCCTCTCCGGCTGTGTCGGGGCAGGGCCAGGCTGGCGTGTGGCAGAATTTCCCGGTCCGCTGCGAACATTTTCAACGCTCTCAACCTTTTATTTAAATGGCATTTGGCTGCAGTGCTAAAAGTACGATATTGAAAATCAATAAGTGGAAAGTGTTTGAAAGCCAATCTAAATCAAATATTACAATATGGTGAAGTTAATCATCTGAAATTAACCTTATAACTGCTTGAATCGCTCTAATCTATAAAGAAAATCAATATAGGCATATCAAACCCTACTCCACGCTGCTGTCTGTTCCAGCTGACCATGCAAATGGAAAATAATAGCCAGTGGACGCTTATTGCTCCTTATTATATGTTAACGCTTCGCATGGGGCTGAGATGGTCACACAAGGATTCCCCAGGGAGACTTGGCCACGAGACGCAGGCAAAGGCTGCCGCTCTGAAGAGGCACCACAGCAGCAAAACCCCTCCAAGTCGCCCTCACGGCAGTTAGTTTCAGAGCGCCAGTCGGAGCCGAGTGACAAACAGGCTGGATGAAAACCGTCTGCTCGAGCACAGCACCCTGCACACTCCCACGCTCCAGCCTGGGCCCAGGCTACAGCCAAGGTGCCGCCACCATCCTGCCGGCAACCGGACGCGGCTCTGGGCACCAGGCGCGGACAGCGGCACACAGGTCACCACCAGCATTGCCAGCACTGCAGGTGCAGCGCCCACAGCCGCCCACCCAGCAGCACCCTCGGGCACCAGCACAGCCGCCTGCACTGCGCTGGTGTCCTGGGCCGGGTCACAGCGGCCGTCCCAAACGTAAGCGCTGCTGATGTGGCAATGACGCCCTCGGGGATCCGCCCCGGCGCTGGCTGCATCCCCCTCTCCCAGCGAGCAGCTCCGAAGCCCAGGTGTGCGAGTAACCCGCCCCGGTGGGAGCTGCGGCCCAGCAGCGAGGGCGCAGAGCGGCCGCCCTGCCTGTCTAGCCGCATCTCCGAAGTGGCCATCGACACGGCATTTGCTGGGAGGCTCTGGGATATGACAGTGATGAGTGCTTTGATAGCAGATAGAAATCTATAAATAACAACAGCTTCTCTCAAAAACCTTATTTTAAAATAATGAAGACATTTCTTAAAGTGACATGTGTCTCAAACGTTGATAGTAAAAGCTGGGGGAGGCTCTTTTTGAAGTCTCGGGAACAGATGCAAGGAGTGAGATCTCAGCAGCAACCTGCACAGCCTCAGGAGCCCAGGATTAGAGCCAAGCAGAGCGATCACAGGCTTTTCCAGATGCTCCTTGTGGGGCCCAAATTCGAAGACGAATTAAGGTTCATGAGCAGATGCTGTCGTCCAGGGAGCACGGTCACTTCAAACAGGTCCTGCCTGTGCTCAGAATGAAGAGCAGCGCTTGCCTCCAAGGTCCCCTCACTGGTAGACCTCCCCGTGAGCACCCGCTGCCCTGTGGTCAAAGAACTTTCTGCGTTGCAATGAAGGAAGAAAATAGCGCCAATTTTCTGGCTGCCAATCTGGCGTGCGTCAGCTCCCGTCTCTTGCTCCAATTGCCCACCCAGGCCAATCTGTGAGAGTGCGACGCCCGCGCCGTCCCACCGATGCCAGCAGGATCTCAGCGACATTCTCGAAGTCCTGAGCACTTCTCCCAGCAGAGTGGTTGCAAGACGGTTGCAAGGTTGTGGGCAACACGCGGTGAAGGGAAGGTACCGGTGCCTGCTGCTGGCTGGGCCAAACGCTTCTGGACCATTTCCTTTCATCTCAGATAGAATGGAGTTGGAAGGAAACAGGAATTTTTATTCACCATCTGAGTGCAGGACTCAAGGCTGGGCTCGGGTGGCTCTGCTTCCTTTCAGTCTCCTGAAGGTTGTGAGAGCGGTGCTGTAACCTTGTCTCCATTGGAGGGAAGCGATCCGCACAGCGCCCGGTGCTGCCATTCCCCCCCGGGCTGCTGGCACAGGACAGGCAGCTGCACAAGAGCCGAGCGGCACAGTTTGGGCCAGATCGCAGCAGTCCCAAGGGTACGCAGGGTCCTGAGCCTGTGCTGGAGGAGCCCAAGTGCCCCACCAGAGAAAGGCCTCGAAGGAGGGCACCCTCCGCCCGGCCCGGGCAAGCACGGGGCCGCTGGCTGCTCACGCCGGGTCGCCCGGCAGTGCGGGCACGCAGCCAGCCCGCAGCAGACAGACCCACAGGCAGCCCGGCAGCCAGCCCGCAGCCGCAGCAGGCGCATCCCCGCACAGAGGTGCCGCCGCACTCGCGCAGCCCACGGCAGCAGCCTCCCCGCTGCTCGCAATTAGCCTTCTGCTCAGCGCCTGTTTCTGAAGTTTTTCCTGCGTTTCAGATCAAGATGCAAACGACGCGCTGCCCCAGACAGAGGGAGGAGAGCAAGGACTGAACGAGGCAGAAGCCGTCCCAGAAGTGAACGTGCTGGCTGGGAGGCTGGAAATGCTGCTTGAAGCGGCAGGTTGCCACAGAGTGATTAAGAACGGCCCTTTGATACTGGAAATGCGTTTTAATGACTTACCCGCGAGATACATATATATCCCTCGGGTTCCCGCGGAAAGGCCTCGCACAATCCTCCCTTGCCCTCACCCAAAGGGACACCAAGACGTGTAAGAAATGCTTCATTTTTTCATACATTAAGCTGAAAGGGTTTTAAGTAACTGGGAGCTTTCTCAGTGCTTAAGAATCTCTCCGTTTCTCTAAACTGCAAGGAGGAGCTGCATTTTCAGAATCAATACTCAGAATTTACAAACAACTCTCCGGGTAAGGAGGCTCAAGAGCAGAGCTTAGCTCTCAAGGGGAAGAGCCGGCAGCAGCAGCTTTGTCCAAGCTGCGGCACGGGGCAGTTTCGGCTGTGGGTCTGGCAGACCCACGCTCTCCACATCACGGGAGTCTGCTATTTTGCGTTAGAATTTATTTTAGACTTTGAACTTTCTGAGGAAGCGACTCTGATTTAGCGTGGGTAGAGCACGTAGCGGCCAGGCTAGAAAATCTGTGCCTGCTGAAGCCGTGAGCTCCTGCCACACTGCAAAGAGTGAAGAAATAATCATTAGAGCAACGGCAAATATTAACACCCGGGGCTCTCGCAGCGAGAGCTCGGGGGAGGGTGGCGCTGCGCTAGCAAGAAGGGGTGCCCCGGTGCGGAGAAGGGCTTTGCTGCCCCGGCCCTGGCTCTGAGCCTTGGCATCTCCTTCACAGACCCTCAGAGAGCGGAGCCGGGATAAAGCCACTGGCGCTAGCGCTGCTGTGAGCTCCCCATCACCCGCAGCACCCCCAGCACCTCCCAGGGACCCCCGGCCCTTCCTCCACCGCCACCCAGCCAGGTCCTCCCAGCGCAGAGCGATGTGCCGAGGGGCAGCGCAGGCGAACGGCGGTGCCAGCAATTACACCGTTGTGAAACAGAAGGCAGGCTTTTGCCCAATGTCACTAAAACCATTTACAGCCTATCTGAGGGGACGGTTGTCCCATTAAGAAACCAAAAGACATTCTGGCTTTCTTCAGCCTCAGGGCTTGGAAGCACGAAGCATTTACTGCCTAATTAAATTTTAATATACTGGCAGAGTACAGCTCTTCTTGTGAAGCTGTATTGGACAGCATGCCAGATCGTGCAGAAAAGAGCAGGCTCGAGCTGCCTGCGGGCACCGGTGTCTGCTCCCGGCTGGCGCGGCAGGGTCCCGCGGCGCAACACCGTGGGAGCGCAGCGGTCACGGCCTCAGCTCCCCACAGCTGCCATTTGCTCCCAGACGTGGATGCGCCACCCAGGGAGTCTGAGTCTCCGTCCAGCAAAAGTGCAATCGGGAAAAAAGACCTAAGCGCTGTGGTGCTGGAGAAGACCACGGCTGGCAGCACGGTGGAGGGATGATGCTTTCCTGCGTGGATATGAAGGACCGAGGAGACGGAGCCAGGGCCTGGCTGGTGTTTACCAGGGCACGGTCTGCCACGTGCACAGGCATGCGGCAGTTTTGCGTTTGGGTTCGTCATTTATCCTCTGTTGCTTGCTAATAGGCCACATTTGAAGCCAAGCGGCTTTCTCTTCCTAGTAGCGCTACTCTTTTGCTTGCTAATTGAGGACTCCTCTGGGGGCTTCTCTGCATGTTTTTAATGGGCAGATGGCTGTCAAAAGGGCTGACCCTGCTCCAGGGAGAGGTTAACACCGTGCACCAGTCTGCAGCGGCCTGTGCATGTGCTAGGAAGTCGCTCTCCTCGTGCTCCCTTTTTGGCTCCAGCAGCATCTGCTGCGCAGCATGTGGCCTCCCTCCGTCCCTGATCCACAGAGCCGGGGCGGTCACTCTGCACCGGGCTGAGCCTTCCTAGATAAACCCCGCTCCCGCCTGTCCTGCACCGTACTCTGGAACACAAACAGGGAGCCCAGCGGACGAGCTCACTGCTGCTGGATGCCCCTTCCTGCTTCTGCCACAACACCAGCCCTTACCTGAACGCCCTTGATGCCTCGTGACATGACGGGCACAGGAGCCAAGCGCAGTCCCAGCCCGGATGCAGCCCAGTGCACAGACGAGTCACGGCAAGCAAGCGGCCGGGACCTCTTGCGTGTCGCTGAGGGCACCAAAGGGCCAGGGGTCCCCGGCCGTTATTTCCTCGGTGAATAAATGCCTGAAAAGCACCATGGTGAGCGGAGCCACTGCCAGGTGGCCAGGAGCAGAGACGGGTCCTGGTGCTAAAAACGCTGTGATTTTTAAACGGGTGACTCATATGTTTTCGTTGTGCCACAGCTCTCCCACCGTGAAGGTGCCTGCACAAAACGTTCACACAAGTCTTCCAGAGCACTGTGCTGAAATAAAGTGCTGTCAAAACAGCATATATTTGTGCAGCTGCCACAAGGAGTTGTTATTATTGTATTTTTCTTTAATAGAGAGACAAGTGTGCTCCGGCACAGACTGGTAGCAATCGTCTGTGGCGGTGCTAGGAAGCAAGAGGGAGCTCGTAGAGACCGATGGCCCAGGGCCGCCACCAGCACCAGACAGAAACAAAGCGCTGGGTTTCAGGTCTAAAACAGAGCACGCCAGAGCATTCCCGCTGGGCAGCACGCAGGTCCCAATGCCTTTGGAAACGCGTGGCTCCGAACGTGGTGGGGTGCACTGCCGAGATAAAGTCCCCCAGCCCTCTGCTCCCAAACACCGTTTCCTCTAAGCACACACGTGCCTGCCTCCCTCCTCCCGGCCGCGCTGGGGGCTCTGCAGGCACAGCGAGCGCTGCCTAAGGAGCTCGGGCAGGATGCGGGAGAAAACCTGCTGCGCGCGAAGGGATCGCCCATACCACCGACTTCAGAAAATCGATGCTGGGAACGTTGGAGGGTGAAACAGAGACCGCAGCAGCTGCTGCCTGCTCCCCCGCCACGCCACGCACACACGTACACACATGCACACACACGCTTCGTAGCTGCCTGCACACAAAGCAAAATGCCAAGCAATTGAGTAAACCGTAACACACTGTTTCAGTCCAGCCAGGGAACAGCCGGTGTTTGATCAATATTTTCCACAACAGCCACTTCCATGTGATAAATGCACTTACGGGGAAGAGGAACAAATTAACCTTCTGGTGCAGATGGCAGCTACTGCCTGCGAAAAAAGATGTCTCAATTCAGCAGGGAAGCAAGGGAAGGGCCGTGGCCAGGTTTCCTGCAAAACTGACCATACGAGGCAGCATCTGGGAAGCATTAATGAAAATCAGCCCCGGTAGCACCCACCCACCCGTGCACAGGGAAGCTGAAACAGAGTCCGTCACTGCAAGTGTCATCTGCGTGCCTTGGAGAGCAGCAGGGAGCAAGAGGCTCTCACGCAGGGAGCAGGAGCAGCTGAACCGGTAGATAATATATATACTTGGTGCAGCTGATAGATGAAGACAACTGAGGAACTGTGCTGCAGCACCATGCATGTAGGAAGATAAAGGGCATCTCAAAAAGCACTTCCCAACATGAACCCTTCCACCAGTGACAAATCGTTTGGAGTCAGGGTAATTCAGCAGCCGGCTGGATCAGAGATCACATCGGAGATGACGCACCCACAAGGCAATTGGGTGCAAATGGCAGTGAGCGGAGACGTGCTGAAGGGTACCAGTGTGAAAGGCACCGTGCACAGGAGCAGCACAGCCCCAGGAAAGCCACGAGTGAGAACCCAGAAGAGCGGAGAGACGGATTGCCCTTGCAAGGAAAGGCAGACAGACCCAGCGCATAACGAGCCCCTTCTTTGGGCTGGCTCTCCATAACCTGCACCTCAGGACTGGAGAAGGCAAGACAGACTTCAAGCAGGAAAAAAAAAAAAAACCCCAAACAACCCAAAAGCTGGAGAAAAAGATCACAAACCACATAGGAATGAAGACATCTATTTCTTTCTGACTACGTATCTCTGACCACTCGAGTTATTTTTACTCTTCTCCTGTCTGCAAACTTGGGGTGAAAATAAGCTCTTATCTCACTACTCTGTGATCCACCATGAACTTGAATTTGTCTGTATCTGAAAGTAACCTTGTGCTGCGTCAGCCTCAGCATCAATAGCGCAGCAAATAGGATTCAGTACCAGACCCTGGTCTGTGAGCTGTCCAGGAGCCGAGTTTTCCGTCTGAACCCTGTCCTGCTTCCCTGTCGCTGCCAGGTTGCACAGCTTGGTGTTCCCATCACTCTCGCTATGGAGGCAACGCGATGGGACGCTCAGGGGCCACGTCCTGTGCAGCACTTCCCTAGGCTGGTTGGCTTTTTTCCTGTAAGATCTAAAACGACTTTGCCTGCTGGAACGTGACAAATGAAGTTGCACACTCGCATCCCATAAATGCCTCTACGCCACTAGCAAAGTGCAGTCCCCAAGCACTCCACAAAAACATCCAGAACTGCGTTTATTGTCCACGACTGCTGAGAGGGCACCGCCAGCCTGAGTGGGCTTCCCACCCGGCAGGGCAGAGATGCTCAGCACCTCCACCTGCCCCATCAGAGGGTTAACCCCGCTCTGCAGGTGGCCTCGGGGCAGGGGCCTCGCTGATGAACGGGACCAGGATGACGCGCTGCCTAGCCACACAGAGGGTCCTGACCTGCAGGGTCTAAAAGACTGCTCTGAAATAGGCGACAAAAAAAAAAACATGGAGCACACGTGACCTAGTAGTAGTGAACTGCAAGGGAGAGGGCGTCAAAAAATTGTACTGAAAGAAGATAAAGGCCTGCTCATATTCTGGTTTCCTGCTGAAACAAAAACACAGGGTGTGATTTTTGCTGGAAATTCATGAATTTTCCACATATTCCCAGTAAGTTAATTTATCAACTAGTAACTGCATAAACAGAACAGGCAAAAATGCTGAAAGTAGATTAAACATTGATGTAAGTATATATTGATTTGAACATTCCTGTGCCTTTGCTTGTGACACATCAATAAAATTAAATAATATCTTAATAAAATGTCTTGGTAATTATGTGTTTTCCCTTGGGTAAGTATGGCCTCCAGCAATGTAATTAAAACCAAAATTACATTAACACTCCAATGACCATTTGATGAAAAATTAAGGGTCTAGAGAGTTCTCCGAGCTCTCGTGCCCAGCCAGATTATTCTTGGTGTGCTCAATCTAGCTTTCGCGCACGCCCGCACACCCCACTTTCGTTTGGACGATGGCTTGAAGAAAGGTTGTCCTCACTCACAACTTTCAAATACCAATAAAGTCAAGTCCCTGCTCTGTCTGGGAAAACAAAGGTGGCTCGAAGGTTCATTCTTCTGGCACTGGGAGGACCTGGCTCTGAGCCCTGGAGACTGTCCCCTGCAGAAGCACTGCCAAGGCGGTCGAACAGTGACAAGCCAGAGACAGGGCACGGGCTCCTCACCGGCGTGCGGCAGGGTACAGCCCATCAGCCAAGGGGCAGCTCTGCCGTGCACGGCGACGATGCTCTACGTGCAAATCTACTGTTGCGGTCACTGAGCTGACTTCTCCTCCCCTGGACCCAGGGAAGCAAGGCAAAGCCGGTCGCTCCCCAAGGCTCCAGGGCAAACAGCACTGGCCGGAGTCACACCTGGCGATAGTCCTGTGCCAGCATGGTTCTGGTCCACCCACCCCCCGAGAGAAAACCAGTTTTCTGGTGAGATGAACAGGTCGGACAGGACGGAAATGAGCATTTACCAAGAGACAGACAACCATCTCAAAATTCTGATGACTCAAACACAGTCTAATTATGGGTCTTGCTTGCTGTGCAGTACAGAGACATGGAGCCAGGCTTCCCCCAGATGCGGCGTGTCCCACAGAGACCCAAGCACAGCCCAGGGATGCTGGGCAGGCTCCCAAGTGGCATCTCAAAAGTTCACTATTTTGTAACTGCTTCTTGCCTGTAGGAAATTATTCCCCTCCCTAGTTGCACTGCTTCCGAAGGGTCCTGGGTTGTTGCTGTCCTTGCTTACGATTCCCAGTGAAAAGCAGCCGCGAAGTGCCAGCTAACCAAGGCACTGCATCTGTCTCTTTCTGCAGGATCACGGCCATGCTCCAGATCCTGGCCTTCAGCACTTTATCCTCCACAAACCGTTTTTGTTGCCAACAAAACAGCACCCCTGGCTCCGTCCGCTCTGCCAACACCAGCACAAAACCCTCTCTGCTCCCATGCCCATCATCTGTTCCCTCCACAATGCAGGGTCACAGCCAAAAATCAGGCGCCAGGATGTGGTACGTGAGAGCCACACATGGTCTCACGGGTTAGGATTTGGGGCAAACAGTGCGTGTGAGCTCTTCGGGGCAGAGGCAAGACTGCGTGCTGTGCTCCGTGGTGGCGCCCCTTCAGAGACGAGGCAGCCCGCGCACGCGGACCTGCTGTCCCTTTCCCCGCCACAGCCCGTCAGGCACTCAGGCTTGCGCCCGGCTGCTTGTGGCCAATGTGACGACCTAAATCAAAAGCAGCAGCTTGCTGGCACGTCAGGCAGAAAGCAGCAGCTGAAGACCAGGTGTGAGGATATGGCACTCACCACTGCTTGCAGAAACCCTCCCTCCATTCCCAAAGAGCCAGCTGGGCTTGCCCATCTCGTGCAGGTGGCGAGCACGTGCCCGGGACCCAGACCAGCGCCGGGGCACTCGCTGCAGCTCTGCCCCAGGAGCAGCCATTTGGGAAGGTCACCAAGAAACTTTGTAATTTGCACGAGAACTTAGAGCATGTAAGAGAGCTCGTCATTAACATCCGAGGCAGCGAAGCCCCTTGTCATTTCCCATTTGGCAGCGACGAACGGCTGCTCACCCGCTGACAATATGACCTTTCAGGAACCACAGAGTAATCTGTTTGCTCCGACTCTGCCGCGTCATGCTGTCAGCTCGTCACCAAAACTTGCCACTCACGTAACTTATTAGTTGTCCCATTTGTCTTTCTGTCATGGACCTTGATGCTCAACCCAGTGACTCTGTGCATTTTAAATGTCCTCATTCGTTAATAAAGCGCCACTTTGGAATTTGGGGGGTTGAGAAGTCGTCTCTGTCACAGCACACGTCCCTCCCCGGTGCCCAGCATGTCCTGCCCCCCCGGCACCTTGCCGGAGCCACCCCGTGGGGCACAGCCTTGACTGGGCTCTCCATGCAAAAACCGTTTTCCAGCCTGCTCCGGAGACCTGCTGAGGCTGGACACAAAGGCATCTCCTCTGCCTCGGCCAGAGCTGATCATGGTCCCCACCACCTCCTGGGCAGAGCAAGTCTGGAGCCAGACAGACCCCAGCTTGGCTTCGATATCTTTTGCTTCACTTTGGAGCTGCAAACAGGAGGGTTTGCAGGTAAGCCCTGCCTGAGAAACACAAGCGCGGCCAAGCACTGCCGGCTGGGCGGACGGCGGCAGGCAGTAGGGACACAGATCAGCTCCGCTGACAGCTTCAGCAGGAGAAGCAGCATCAACAAGTGGGAACCTTGAGAGCATTATGTCTAATGTGAGGGTTCTCCTCCCATCCCAGAGCTGCGATGGAGGGTGGCATTTGGGACAAAAACGAGTCTGCGTGAGAGACACCGCATCCGAGGACCTCAGTGTAGCTTCATCGGGTGCTAGACCTGTAACTTGCAGGACTGGAAGGCAGAACCCTCTCCCACCCCCAGCAGATGATCACAGCTCCAGATCTGAGCCAAATCCATCAGAACAAAGCCTTTACGTCTTGGCTCGTATCATGCAGCGTGCTTTGAGAGGCGACTGTACCCTGTGATGTGCGTCTGTGGGTGTTTTCACCCGAAGGCCCCACAGAACTTCGCAGCCCTTCATTAGGAAAGAACTTTCTGGCACCATCAGCTAATGAGAGAAGGGAGCCGGATGAAAAAGCTATTCCTGAAAACCTGGATCAGTCCTGAAGTCACAGCAAAGCTTTTTCTGCTGATTAGGGTTGGAACAAAAACAATCTGGCCAACTATTGCACTGGTGTGCATGTCTAATAAACAGATACTTGTCTGTTCGAATACGATTACGAAATGAACCTTTAGTCGTACAGCGAGGAGTCTAGAGTCTCTGCTTACTTAACTTTTCATTGAAACCCTTATAATACTGTGTGCTGTACTTTATCATGCGTTTAAACACCACAGTTAAAACCCCAGTATGACATTTTACACCTGACTTAACCAGCACTAGATTATCAGCTGTTGGCCTGAGAGTGCATTTTTTACAACTTGCTTTTCTCTGAACTTGCATTAAAGGGCCCTGGAAACCCACTGGGACTGAGAAGGCTCAAGACAGTAGCTACGTAACCTTACAGCTCTCGGCATGCTAGTACAGACCATTAGCTGCAGATGTCCTTCTGAAGATCACGAGCACTTCAAAGCCTCCTAAATTCCTTCCTAAGCTCCAGAGGCTTGGAACATTTGCACGGCTTACGCCAGCTGACCTTGATTCACGAGGCAGCGCTCAGATTCAGACTAAGACTTGTCCTGAAAGTAGATTAAATGTCTCCCATTCTCTGCCATGAAATAATCAGTAGACCCATTTGCACAAATTCACAAAGTTACATTTTCAGTAGTCTGTCTTGTAGCAAAAGCAACGCCTTGATGCGTTATCTGTAAAATCATATCTATAAAACACTGAGAGACACCAAAACAAAGTGCTAAACGCAGTAAGTTAAGAATTGCAAAGATCTATGGGAATTTGTTGCGTACAGGCTAACGGGGCAGCTGTAAGTGGCCCAAACACGCCTGCCCCTCCGCATCTTTAACGCAGTACCTGGCTGGAACACTCAGGTCCGAGGACTGGGAGGATCCCCCTTGTCGTCCCCAGCCCCAGCCATCCTTCCTCCCGCTGACATACAGACCCTATGGCCTGGTTCTCCAGCGCACGCCCAGGGAAGGTCCCAGCAAAGGCAGAAGCCTGGCTGAGCTGCCAGTGGAGATCACACCCGTCGTTCAACACTTGCACGCCACAGGGTGGGCTGTGCAACTGGAGGGGTCCAGGGGCTGCCCTACGTACCCTCAGGAGGCGGCACAGGTCGAGAATCAAGATACAGAGTCCAGAAATTTGAGGTAACAATACAGATGCTCTACTGATTTATCTTCCAGCGGGAAAATGACATGTCACGCCTGCACTGAAACTCTTTTCCAGACAAAACGGATTCATCCAACTCTCAACCTATTGAACGACAAAGTTTTTCTAAGAGAAAAGCAGCAATGTTGAAAATCCAAAGTTGCTGTCTGTTCTGCCATGAAAGCTTGAAAATTAATTTATCTGATGAGAATGTTCTCTGTGCGCTGAAGGACTTGCTTTTTCTTTTTTTTAACCTCTTATAGCCTAGAAAAAGGCGGTAAGAGCCACGCAAGGCTATACAGCCGAGCGTAACTGCTTCCTTTTGCATCAAGGCTATGATCTTCACTTGCAAAACAGGAGGCACAAGTGTGTTTCCTGTGCCAGAACACTGCACTGTAACAAATGGATTCTTCTGTTCTATCACCAGTGCATTAATGCAAAGAACTCAGAAGACAATATGACAGGTGAAAGCCATATGTTACTGCATTTAATGCCTCACGGCTTCCTGCAGACAGTTGTCTTTACAATAAACTTGGGGGAAACTGCCCACTCACTCTGTAAGACAGCAGTGGAGACATTTCTGTTCTTCCTGACACTCTTGGGACCAGGCAGCCATTTATGTTAGTATTTGCAAGTTCAGAAGAAACACTGAAAATAGTTACTGATTTCTGCGGACTACCATTAGCTAATTGGCAAATATTCCATTGAGTGACAAGTGCTTTGGAATTTTAAGATCACTGACGGTTCCTTTTGTCAGCGCTTGGTGTTGTAATATTAATAGCAAAATAATTCAAATTCAGATAATTGAAATGCTCCTTGAAAGTAAAACAGTCCCATTGCATCTGCACCGTCAAAGGTCCGGGGGTACAGACCTCCCCCAGGGAGGCAAACCCTTAATCTGTGCCTGTGAATTTGAAAGGACAGGAATCCCTGGCACACCGAGCTCTTTCCACCATGGACCTCCCGATTTCCTGGAGTGACAACAAGGATGATTCACTCCCCTGTTTTTAAGCAAACGGACCAGCCATCGCACAAAGAGCACAGCCCAAAACCCAAGAAACAAACGCCAGAACAGCAGCAAAGAGCAGACGGCCTGAACAGTGCGAGTGGCACAATGGCATTCTGTTCCAAAGACGGAAAACCAGCACGAACAGCAATGAGTTTTCACGCCCTGGCAGCTCCTGCCAGTTACAAGTTCACAGAAGGGCATTGATCTAACACGAGTTTGTTCAGCGTCAGCTGTGATGGTGCTGTATGGGAAATTGATTTCTTCTTCCTCAGAGCGTTCTCCTCCGATGGGAGCTGGCTCTCTCCATGGTGATGGGATGTGCTGATCAGTTTAACAAGCTGCCGATGGGATTATGCAGAATCATTTCATCAGTTTTCAGTAGCCGTGTGAAATGGCATTTGCCGGAAACACAAGTCTGCGTGGACCTAACTGAAAAGGCAACGAGGTGTGAGCCCCAAAGCCTTATGCTGAAGAGGAAAAGGCGCACGGAGCCTGAATATCTTCAATATTTCAGAGTGGAAAAGTCCAGCTTTCACAGAAGGTGGGCATCCCTGGAGCAGCGAGGTTTTCTAGGACAGGGAGGGATTCTTAGCAGCGCGCATAACAGAAACCGATAGCAACACACCAATGAGCAACTACTGCAGCAGCAGCTCTGGAAAGCTGGCCGGTCCACCTGCGTCACACACTGTGCTCGCTCCCGCAAAGGCGCGTGTCTGCACCGCACCACGCGCCAAGGAAAAGCAGAGGAAGGCCGCTTCTTGACCTTCCCTACTGTCAGGTCCCTTAAAAAAGGAGCTCAAGCCCTCCTAGTGAAAGGTGAACTAAAGCTCACCTAACTTCATTTAAAAAACAGCAACATTAGTTATTTCAGCCTTCCAGGGCAGGCATAAAGATAGATGAAAGGAATAAGGCAAGCTGGGAACATCAATAAATTACTGCAGCCTCTTATTGGCTGCACTATTCAATAGTTTAAAATGTTTTCTGGTGCCTTAGGCAAGCAGAAGATTTGCAGAAATGCTGAGCCTGTCGCCCGCGATGTATCATTGTCACTCATCAGTTGCTAAGTTGCGTTTCCTCTCCCTTTCCATGCAGTCTGTGTAACTCTGAACGGCCGCAGCAGTGAATTAGAGAGACAATATCTCTAGGCTAGCATGGGCTGCCTGGTGACTAAATGTCAGGAGGACAGAGCCATTTCTGCTATTCGGAGACAGATGGGTGAAAGCAACAGAGACCTGGGTGCGAAGAAAGGGACATGCTTCAATTAAAGAGTCACTGATTACCCTGAAAGAATGAGACATCTTCACGGGCGAGGTGACCTGCCTGCTCGCATGCAGACGTCCCTGACCTGCCCGGGGACAAGAAGGTCCCTGCTCCCCATGAAGACTCACGTGTCCCCACGCACTGACGCGCCCTGCAGCGGTGGCCAGAGCCCCTCACTCTGCGGCTGCATGGGGAGCAGAGGTGAAGGCTCAGGTCTTCATTACTAACGTGCAGCTGCTAATGAGTCACAGATTGCCTTTCCACGACCTGACTCGCCAAGCTCAGCAGCCCCTCGAGCAGTTTAGTGGTGCCTCGGACGAGGGCAGCGGGGCTGTGCTGCAGCCAGGGCCAGCAGCATCTTCCGGGCGCTTCAGGAGCAGCGGGCTGGGAAGCACCTTCGGCCCAGGGGACGCCATCGTCCGTCTAGCGCAGCCAGGGCCAAGGCGTCGGGGCAGGGCATGATGCTGGCCTGTCCCCAGGTCCTCCCTCTGGAGGAGGGCGAGTGGCAGAGCAGGGATGGAGACGGCTCTCCCGTATCTGCCCCACGCCAAGTTATACGAGGGGGGACTGCCGAGGGCAGGACAGCTGAGCCCTTGCGGCGGGGCCAAGGGGGAACCAGGTCCTTGCTGCCCTGCAGCATCAAAACGGGGCTCGTTTTTCTGGGGAAGATCTGGGCCCCCATTTTTTGATGCAAAGGGCCCATGGAAACCCCCCTCAGAGCGAGGATGGTTTGTGAAGGGCTCGGTCTGGCCCCAGAAGGCCTACGGGATGTGACGGGCTTGCGAGTCCACTCATACAGAAAGCGCTCGAAAGCGTCCTTGCAGTAGCCCAGGGAGAACCTGATCCAATTAAAAATTATTTCGGCTGGCCTGCTCCTAGCGAGTACCGTGTACCTGCACAGATGATTTTCACAAAGGTAGTGGGCTACTCCACGTGGCTTTGACCGCTGTTGAAAATATTTAATAAACTCTGGAATATGAATCACTATCAAGGACCCTGAACATTAATTTTAGTCACAGTTGGCCACACTGTATCACCCTATAAACACCTCTCCAGTTTCAATTAATATTTCTCTATCTCCTGTCTCGCTGAATATTATATTTAACTAATTTAAGAGGATTGGTAAAGATAGTTTTCACACTTCACAGGAAAGCATAATGAAATAATTATACCTGTACCTACAAAAAGCATGAGGATATTGCATAAAGAGCTTTAAAGTCATCTGAAGCAAAAACTTCTCCAGAAGACTTTCTTTCTAGCGTTGGCTACTGAGGTCACCACGCAGGTGTCTGCCGGCCCCTGCTCGGCATCTGCTTCTGGACATCTCAGCCACTGCTGGCTCAGCCGGCAGCTTGCCCTGCGGATCGGGGACCTCCCACCACCTCTGTTCCTCCCTGCCGGGCCATCAGCGGTGTGCTGCATCCCTCCACGGCAGACACTCCTTTATCGGAGTGCGGGGGCCTTGCTCTGAGATGGGCTTGTCTCATCCTACACACGGTTGTGGCTCAGTGGTGCTGAAAGCAGATGTCCCTGGAGATGATGAGTGGAGGGCCCTCCTGGGCCACGGCTCCAGAGCAGGGCACCGCGGACCAACGGACAGGGCGTTGAAGGCTTGCTGCTCCTGGCTGCACCCTCTGCTCTGAGGCTACGAGGCGCCCATGCATGCCTGTCTGTTGTCATCTCCTCTTGGTCATGTTTTGGACCTTGTTGATAGTAGCACCTTTCCGATCTCCCTCCACCACCGCTTCCCACATCTCCTACCTTAGGGCAAGTCCTGGACCACGCAGCATGAGTCAGCAAAAACTGGCCTGCAAAGCACAGACCGCAGTCCCCAAGCACCATGGAGGGAGCTCCAACCTGTCCTGACACGAGGAACAGCTCCGCGACCCGAACTGGCTGCAGGCGGGCAAAGCAACATTTCCAAGACAAGCCAGGCATTTTGCCATCTGAGTCCAGAAGCAAAGTGCCTCAGGGAGAACGCATACAGCAAAACCTTATTCAGTCAGAGAACAGATCACCAGGATAGGAGTCTATCTGAAACACCAGACGTATTATTTGAGGAAAGGAGTTAGTCTTTGTGTCCCATGAAGGAGCTAAAGACACGTTGTCCTAGTCAATGAGACCTATGTGATGCTAGGCAAGACAACCAGGCACAAGCACCAATTCCCAAACTCCAGGGCCAGGAATGACCCATACATTCCCCTAGGAAAACTGCTTAAGCAGAGAAACCAAGTCACGGCACTGGACACGCACATATAACTAAATATTCTGCTGTTCTCCTCCACGCATCACTAAGGCTTCTCCTGGAAGCAACACACAGGACAAGTTTTCCAGGACAGAGAGGTGACTGTAACAACAGCACGAGGTGATGGAGCAAATTGCAAACTGCACCTGCGTGAAGTTCTCGGGAGCACCACTCGGGAGCTCTGGAGAAAAGAATCGTGAAAATAACCTGGTTGCTAACAAGCAGGCATAATTCCCTACCAAAGCAGCTCCTCCTTCCTCAGGGTAGGAGAGCAGCCAACAACACAGTAGCCGTTAGCTAGGCAGGTAAAGAGGGTACCTCTGTCGATTACAAGCTGCTGAGGTCCATCCTGGCAACCAAGAACGGAGCTGGAGCAGGTCCACTAGCTGAAATCAGGCTCACAGGGGACTGCGGAGCACGACACCCTGCTGGACGTGCACCTTGTCAGTGCAAGGACAGCGACGTCTGCTGCTTGGGGCAATGGGCAGCAACCAGCCGCCCGCTTCGTCAGCACCGCAGCCACGCTGGGACCCATGCCGGGGCGGGAGAAGGGGAAACGAACACCCACTCGCCCAAAAGCAGTTGGGAAGCCAGGGGAGCACAGCTCCAGCCAACAGCTCCCTGGGCAACTCAGCGAACTCCCGCCGACCATCTTACTGCACGCCCCTCCCTTGATTCACACGCGCACATCAGACATTTCCAACTTGTAATCAGGGCATGAAGGACCAAACAAATCCCTGATCAGCTTCAAAAACGCACGCCTGGCCAGGGCACGTTAGGGGCAGGAGGCGAGGCTGACTCTAGCCCCAAGAAAACCTCCAGACTGCACACGCAGCAGGCGTCGGGGCCTCGGCAACAACTGCTGCGATCTACTGGCCCACTCCCGCCACGCGCAATTGCTGACTGGCGTAGACAGACCCCTGAACACGCTGGTGCCAAACCTACCTGTCCAGCTGGCATCCCCCGACACTCTGAATAAAGCGTCTCCTGGTAGCCATCCTAGCCCTCCTCTAAATCCAGCTATAATTTCATCTTGCCCTTAGCCCTGCCGCGTGCCTCGCCGTGCTGTACAACCGTGCCTGGCTCCGGTCTGCTGACATCATCTGCAGAGCTCCTAAGCTCTTTGCTTCTCGTCTCTCACGTTGTAACAAACGCCTTCAGAACAAATAGGTTTTTCCCACGGCAGACTCAGAAAAATTGATTATTGTTTGTCCTCATCTATAATCTCATTTGCAAGAACCCCATAGCCCAGGTTTTCAAAAATCACAGAAATTTAACACTGTAAAGGACAGAAGACAACTGAGTGTTGTCCTTCACGTAATAACCTTTTCTGTATTTGCAGACTGCCACATTCCCCGCTCTGGCTGTCCCATTTCAGACTGACAAGTTTTAATTCTTTTGGCCCTTTCCTATAAGCCAGATTTCTCTTGAAATTCTCCAGTGCTCCACCTATTTCTCTATATTTTTCTTAGAAGAAATTTGTATTTATTATTTTTAAAAATAAAATACCTTTATTCCCCGACATCACATACCGGGGGAATAATTATACCCAGGCCCATACAGGCAACAATCACGTTAATGCACCCTAAAATGACAACGCTTTGCTTTTTGGCAATGGTGGGCATCATCACACCCACATCCTTTCCTGCAAAAACGCTGCCTTGCCAGATATTTCCTATATAAATATATGTATTTCTGCTTTCGATTTCTCCTTCCTGCACGGAATTTGGACTTTTCTACATTGACTTTCTGCTGGTGTAGGCCCCTCTTTCCAATTCTATTTGTGCCCTGGGGATTGCCTACACGCTCACCTACGTGACACGGGCCAGACATACAAGATTTAAACACATAGGCTCTGCCCTCATCCACATCAGTGTTTGGTACACGCCCCGGTTTCCTATATCAAACAAACCGATTTTCCGATAATTCGCTTTTCTTGTCTTTGTCTCATGTCCATCTGTGTAAAGTAGCCCACCGAGCAGAGCAGGAGTAGCATTATCTTTGTGGGAGCACAGCTTTATTCTGCTGCCACGTGGCCGAGTGCCGTGGGAAACTCCACGACTGGAGGGAGATGCAGAGGACGGCTCTACGCAGCAGCACGCTGGTAACAGCCTCCATCAGCCTCCTCGTTGCATCTCCCCACCCGGTTGCAGCCGCGGTTTAGCACCTCTCAAACGCAGCTGCGGTCGTGCCCCCCTGGCTGTGGCTGGACCAGACCGTGCTTGGAAGGGCCCTGCCCAGGCAATGAGGCAGAGGCAGGGCACACTCCAGCCCGCATGGCCCCAGGGACGATTCCTGCGGGAATCAGACTCACAAGCATTTCTGCAGAGCTGAAGGACCAAGCTCAGCCAAAAACTGTCACCGCATCCCTTGTTTCTGCCACCATTAAGTCATATTCCCCTTGCGAAGGCAGCAGTGGACGTACATTACATGCATCATCACTGCAGCTATTTTTACTGCGCAGAAATTAGCTCGGCAGGAATTCAATTCCATTAAATTCCATTATTCTGAGAAGGGAAGCTCAGTGCTGACTTCAGAGAACAGCAGCCACAACACCTGCAGAAAGGCTCAGAAAGGACAGAAAGGGAAAGAGCTGCTGCGGAGGGGTGGGAGGACACCGGACGCCTGTGGGCGAGCTGCCCCCGGCCACCCCACACCTCTGCCCCGGAAAGCAGCTCCCTGCAGGGAGCTGGGGCTGGGATGCACCATCCCTGCCTGCCAGTGCCTCACACGACACTTCGCCTGCTCCGCCAACCTCCAAACGATTTAGAGGCAATTTGTGGGTCTGAGCTGCCAGCGCTAATGGGTCTGTAACGGCACTGGAGAGGCCAGCGCCCGCGAGGGCTGGCAGCCTGGGGAGCAGCACCATCACCTGCGGCACCCCGAGCCCCTCCAGCAGCCACCGGGCGAGGGACAGTCCGCTGCCTGTCCCTCCCGCACAGAGCCCAACCATCAGAGCCCTCAACACCCTGGACACAACTCTTCCCACGGTGCCCGACGGCATGCCCTCCCTGGGCACCGGCAGCAGCGTGCTGGGTGCTGGCCAAGGAGGGCAGGCACCTCCAGCAGCAGGGCTGTCTGGCTGCCCACGGAGGAGCAGGTACCCAGGGGCCCTTCCTGCCTCATCCCTCCTACCAGGAGGGCAACACGCAGGGCAGAGGGGCGACAGGTCCTCAACCCCCAGGGAAGGATGTGTGCCATACCCTGAACCTCTGCAGATGGGGGGACATGGGGGTCTGTGCCTTCAGCCCCTGTAGTCAGCGTGCTGCACGCTGAGACAGGAGAACTGGTGGTAGCTCCCCTGTGCCAGTATGCCCCTGTATCGGCAGCAGTGAGACTAATGTACTGAGACGCGCGCGAGCTGAGACCATCTGCATGCAGAATCGCACGTGGAGGAGATGCTCTTCTTGCTCAGCTTTTCAAAGGCTGCAGCTCCCGCAGGGCTCTGGAGTTACCTGCACAAGCGAACAGCTCAGGGACCCTGACAAGGGCCATCCTTCCCTAGCCTGACCTCAGTCTGGGTCAAGGCTGCAGCCCTGCGATCCACAGAAGTTTACTTAGTAATTCGGACACTACCAAAAAAATAAAATTGCGCTCTGGCACTCTGCAGCAGGTCGCTAACGATAACGATTTGAACCTGAGGCACCGGCAGGACAAAGTCATAAGAAAGCGGCTTCGCCACAGCACTTTCGGGGCACGCTTGGTTTGCTGGATTCGTGCTACACTCGTGACTTCCTCCCCCAGCAAAACCCCAAAGAAGTGCAAACTCTCGCTCTGGTGTTTACACACCATCCTTCAGCATCGCTATGAATTTCCAAATTTAAACACGTCATCCTTGAGGGAGGGGTCACTGGACTTCCACTCTCCACTGCTTGACAGACTTCACTGTTGTCGTTAAAAACAGCTTTGGAGCGCCAGATAATGAGCACTAACTATATGTGGTCACCTAGGAGACAAGGGAGATTCCCAAAAATCAGTGCCAGAAAATGTGGTAATCCACAACTAAGTAAGACAAAAAGAAAAAGAATTAGACAAGCCCCGTGTGGTTACAATTGTGCCATTAACAGTGCAGCCATCTGCCTGTGGGCTTTCGTGGGGGCAAAACGCACAGGATAACGGCACGGGATTCCCACAGCCCGCAGGGAAGGTCCTGCCCTCACTCTGGGCCCATCACAGCAAAGGGAACGGCTTCCTGACCACAGCCAAGCTTTAGGTTTAGATCCTAATATGCAAGAGACTATTCTTGTTGATGAATTCGAAGTTAATTCAGTTACAGTTTTGGTTTCCATGCACTACCCAAAACATCGTTCACTGGGAGAAGCTGCTGGAGTTGGAGATCTTTAAGAGAGAGAAAGATTGTGTCTATCCTACTCGAGACACTTCCGTCCTCACACATTTCCGCTGATCAAGGTTCAGAGGCAAAAGGCCACAGAGCCACGCTGGTTGGTGCGCACATCCAGCACCCAGTGCCGGTGGCATCGCTACGCCTGCACTGCTCCAACGAGCTCAGGGAGGTTAGCACGGCTCCTTCTGCAAGGTGTAAAGGCGAATGCCTGCAAGTCTCGGGGAAGATCTATGGCTTGGAGGCCCCGAGCAGGTCAGAGCACATGTGCTAGAGATAAAATAATATTTTCCTGGTTAGCTCCAACACTTTATTGAATAAAGTTTAAAATCTTCACCCCGACTCAATCCATCTGTGCAGGCGTCACAGCACTTTCTCATTTTTAGTTCGGAGAGGAAGAAAACGCAGGGTGAGCAGATAAAGCAGCTGCCTGATTTGAATTTCACTTCTATCCCGTAACTCTTTGCAGAGGTCAAGGAGAAAACGACAGGTGCAAAAATGTATATTGGAACCACCAACTGGAGGTTTAAGAAGATTCGCTTCCAAAGTGCACTACTGCAGACAGCGAGAGAAGAGCAGGACTCGCCAGCTGGATCGATAGCACAGGGTGCGAGCAGCAGGCACAGCCTGCCAGGGCGGGAGCGGGTGGCACAGCACTCCTTTTGCCAGGCTGAAAACGCTCTGTTTTAAACCCGCTCTTTAACGTCACGGAGGAAGTTCCGTTTCATTGTCCAAACAGACTATCCCAGTGAGCAGCGTCCAACACAAAACTCAGTCCTGCAGCAGCCCAGGGCTCACGCGCTGTCCGCACAGACAGCCTGTGCAGAGCCGCGCTGGGACCCGCGCTCTGCTCCGCGGTACCCGGGCTGGAAGGTGCCCAGGCAGACGTGCCCGGGGAGCCGAGCTGTGCCGCAGGGCTGCTCCAGGAGCACGGCCCGTGCCACCTCGCGCCCAGCTGACGCTCGCTTTCTGTGTTAAGAGAGCAGTATTTTGTAGTTCAAGTTTCTGGAAACTGTAAATAAACTTGAATTCACTTGTCATCCGTCTCGGAGATTTACAAGGCTCAACAAGTTTTAATTACAGTAATTAGATAAAGCTTCCTGCCTGCACAGGACTGTGTACATTAATAGAACTTCCTCAAAACAAACAAGGAGTCGCTGAAAGCATCACAAAAGGAGGACAGCAACAACCAATCATTCCCCCACACCAACAAGATTTAGGATTTAACTCTGCAAACGTACTGTCGTTGCTCTGTAACCACAGTGTCTCTAGATCAGCGGTTTGTAAGGGGAGGAAGCGCAGGGAGCCAGCCCGCACCGCCGTCTCAGGAGTGTGCTGCCAGCCCTTCGATAATTTCAGGGAGGACGTGGCCAACTGACCTCCGGTGCACATCTGTGGGAGGGAATCCTGTGCCTCACGAAAGCCAGGCAGCACGCAGCATCCCCTGCGCACGCGGCAGACTGCTCCGATACATCAAAGGATCTGGCTTGCCAGGCCTGCAGACCACCCAGGGTAAACTCACATGGCCCCCAGGTCTGCCCCAGCACCCTGGGGCTGATACGCTGTCACTTTTCATCTCGATGCAACTCAAACCCTTTCCTGTGGCAGAAAGGGCGGGCGGCTCTCAAGCCCCCGTGTCACGTATGTGCTGAACAGGTAGGTGCTCTCTTTGGGCACGTGGAGACAAGTACAAGCAGGGAGCATGGCACCGAGCCATGGGGTTAGCACATCCTGAAGCCTTAATGGGGGCACCCTGACCATGAGAAGAGTGGTGCCACCACTGGGGTTGCCCAAAGGAGAAATGCTTGTGTGCATTAGGCACAGCATCCCACAGAGGTCCTGGGCTCCTCGGGGCCGTGAGTGCCTGCTGGCCCCATCCTTCCCTGCACCGGTAGGGCTCGGGGCCACGCGGCTCTTGGGAAGTGAGTGCATTTCTGTGCACGGTCACCCACTGAAAGCGGTTACCAGCAGCAGTTCTCTTCTGGAGACAGCCGGTCTTCCCATGGGCTGTGACAGGTTTCGGAGCCGCAGCTCAGCGCAGACATCTTGTACTCAGCACAAGGACAGAATTCCTTTCACACATTTCAGTGCTACTGACCTGCTTACGCAGCCCTGTCACCAGCATGTCCCAGAGCCTCTCCAGGATTTAGAAATAGCAATCACGAGGCCTTTTTTTCTTCCTTTCGTACAGGAGCTCCCTGAGACTGTGTGTGTATATACGCACATATCTTGCGGGGGGGAAACTGTGCCAAGGATGTTTTGCATCCACATCCAAGCACAGCCCTGACTCCAGTCCAGTGACAGCTCTGACCCCACGGCGGCAGACTCCTGCTGGCTCCACTCATGGTGCTGTTCCTGTGAAGACGCAGCAGCTAAGCTGTCAGCAAACCGGGGCCACTGCCACTGCTGTCTGGGAGCATCAGAAGGGAGCCCGGGAGGAGGCGCTGCGCGGACGAGCAGCTTGACCGGAGGGCATGGGTGCCTCACTCCCAGCCACCTGCCACCCAGGTGCCATCCCACCCTTTGAGGATTTCAGTCTGCTCTTGCACACGCTCGGCAGCACTGTTCAGCCCTTTCCTGGAAGCACGTAAGTACATAACCACATCACTCACCATCCCCTGTTGTAGTCAAAGGCAGGGACTCTGACGACACCTTTGTCTGCAGAGGCACCCCAGCTTCTGCAGGGCTGCAACACCGCACACGCTCACAGACGTGCACGCCGGGCATTGCTCCATGAGCAGGCATCAGCCTCTCCAGCGCAGCTTGGGAGCACCCACCCCACCTTGCCTGAGGCTCTCCCTTAAACCTCCAGCGAGTGCACGCGGTGCCAGCGGCATGCATCCACACGCACACACACCTCGCTGGCCAGCGAGCTCTTGGTCCTGGTCACCCCACCGGCACCCCCAGCTCCTCCCTCACTTCCACAAAACACTTTTGGCTTCGGTTTATTGGTGGTCACGGAGCCCTTACTGGGGGGTAAGTCATGACCATACCCTAGTTAACAAATCCTAAGTGCTCCATTCATGCATTAATTACGCCAGTTTGGATCCCTGCAGAAAGTCTCACACTAGCATAGCTCAATCTGTGAGGGTTTTCACCCTGTCCTTCCCTCAGCACTGACCACAGAGGCCAATGGTTTAATATTGTCTCTTCTTTTAGACTGTAATGCTCTCATTTTAGCATGGCAACTTATTTTTAATAGAGTTTGGAAAGGCTTTTTTGTATGTCTTCACTTCTACTCCAAGGATGTTTGCTCTCAATTTATTTCTGCTCTTCTTATCTTCTCAACAACTGCATCTCTTGTTCCAAGTCCTGCTCATTTTCCGCTCCTTATTGTGATTTTTCTTTAATTTCATCTTGCTCCCACACTTCCCAATCACACATTTCATCACTTCTGCTTCCCTATTGCCAACAATATGTGATTTCTTTATCTTAATTGTATCACCCACTCATCTCGTTCCAGGATGGCATCTCTTTACCTCACAGTGCAGTCCCTTTAATCATTGCTGCTTCTGGCACATATAATAATAGCTGAGACAAGCTGTTAGCGTTCACCTCCCAGTTACAGCCACAAGTTTTTTTCATGTAAGCCCTCATGGCAACACAAAACACAGAAAACCCTCCAGACATCGCTTCATACGGACTGCAGAAGAAACCCCCGACGCCACGAGCTCCTCTCCTCAGCTCCTGGCTGAGCAGCAGGGTGATGTGCAAGACCAGCCCCTGGGGAAGAGAAGCCTTGCTGAAGGATCACACCCAGCCCCTTTCACGGAGCCCGTGAGCAGAAGTCGCTGCGCACCATGCGGGCCGGCCACGCAGCCAATTTCCTGCTGTCTGCTCCCCTCATCGCTCCCGGGATGTCTCCTTCCCACAGAGCCCGGGCTCTATCCGGTGCCGGGCTGAGCTCTCTGCAGTGAGGGAACGCAGCCTGCCCCCACAGCCACCGGGACACCCCTTTTCCTCCCATCCACCAGGCTACGCCCCTACCTACCCACAGAGAGCAAGCTCCGTGTGCTTGGCAGCCAGCCCCTCGCCCAGCAGAGAGGGCTCCTCACTGCCGCTCCCCTTGCCTGTAGGGTCCTTCTCCCACCAGGCCGTGGGACGCAGCCCCGAGTGTCTTTGCTCAGCGTGTGGCAGAAGGAAGTTACTGACCAGCTGCACCATCCGAGGCGAGATGTCTTTGCCTGGCTGTCTCCAAACACACCGAGGTCCTGGCACCGCCTGGTGCTCTGGATAACTGGCTACACAGGCTGCTACGCGCGGTGCCCTCCACGCCTCAGGCCTCCATCCAGCTCCTCGGTTCATAGCACCCAAAGTCCCCCCACCGCATTTTCAAATGGCTTATGTTTAGAGCATCTTCAGCATTCTGGGGGCGGGATGGGGGGTGTCCTGCTCAGTGTGAGCGGTAACAGCTCCTCTCCAGGGAGGCAGAGGGGGACCAGCCTCCCCAGACCCAGTTTGGAGGAGAAACCTTTGCAGGGCTCCCCGACAGCCTAAGACGAGGCACAGTCACAGCAGCCTGATAGCTGTGCACCCGCTCCAACCCCCATATTACCAGGTTTTCCGGATGGATCCCCTTCTCCAGCCTTAGTAGCTCGGGGAAAATATAGAAAGCTGTGAACGCATCGCAATTTGTCAGCAACAAGAGGTTGTAAGTGTGGGTAGGAATAATATCGATACCAAGAACAGCTTAAATGCCACTGCAGAAGCCAGCACTGTCGAAGGAGTAAGCTGCACATGTCAGACTCAGCACCTCTGTCTGTGTTCTGATCCACATGCACTGTGGAAGGCTAGCGAGATCCTGGCTCACACAGAGCAGCGTTTTACATATGTCAGAGGGTATCGTGGTGCCAGCTACGAGTCAGCGACGGGGAATAGCTGGTCACCTGATTTGCACAATGGTAGAATTGAATTGGAGCTTGAATAATATAGGTCAAACAAAAAGAGAACGGGTGTGGGGGATTATACGGCAGGAAAATCTGACAAGAGGACTTTAGTCTGGTGAAAAGCCATTTACACAAGGTACCTTATTTTGCATTTGTCAATGTAAAGCAATCCTTGCTTATCTACGAGAGGTCTCTAGACAGGCCCATGCTAAAGGTCAGCAGCTCAAGTGGAGAACGAGTGAGCCCCATCAGCAAGGGCTGCGCTCGTGCTCTGTGCTCCTGTCGTACCCGGTGCGACGCGGCTGCGACCACAGCATCCAGGCACGAGGGTGCTACAGGTCAACAAAATTAACAGCTATATTACAGAAAGAGAAGTAGTCATAAAAGAACCACTCTCTATCCCTTGGCATTGCTATAGGGTTGATTTATCCCCTGAAGCAACTCTACGTCCAAGGTTCAAAAGTTTAGCATATCGTAGGTGCAACCACTCAGAAACCTGGGCAGAGACAGAGCACGGAGCAGGTGCCACACATTCCCAGAACTCACAAGTCCATCAGCTGCTTCAGGATAAAGAACTGCATGCAGCAGACAAAAGCAGAGGAAGTTTTTACTACATGGTGAGAAAGCAAGCAGATGCTGTGTAGTAGCTGGAACAGAAGAACAGCACTGACTCAGATGTCTGTGCATTTATGTACAGGGAAGGAAAATGCGCAAAGAACTAAACAAGGCTCTAGAGTAGTGGCAGATTTGTTTAACAACCCTGCAAGTCTCACGGCCCCTGCGCCTGCCAAAGCAAGAGAAGCAGCAGGCACAGGGTGCGCAGGTTCGGAGGACAGTGCCACAGGTTGGTGCTGAGCCTCTGCCTGAAAGGTTTTTACAAACCAAAGCAAGTATAGTCTAACGCGAGTGAAACGACAGAATGTGCAAGTACTGACGAAGACGTACAAGCGGACTGTCGAAAGACATTGTCAGCGACAAGGGGAAGGTGCTGGCCCGGTCCCTGGGAAGCACTAGCTATGTGGACACCCACCAAGTGCCAAACCCAGCTCTCCACAGGTTGCTCTAGAGCACTCGGCTTCATGATGCCAAAACCGGGGAATCCTGGGTCAAGGCATGTCCTGACCCAGAGGACACGGCCAGGGTGCGATTTTTTCAGTATGCGTGATCACAACAAGCGGAGGGGTCACGGGAGCAGAAAACTGCTGCTTTCCAAAGGTTAAGACCAGTGCTGAAACAGGCGTTGTCCTTTGTGGTCTTTCTGACTCATCCAGGGACTGCCAGGGCAGAGGGGGCAAGAGCCCGCAGGGCTTTCGGGGAGCATAGCACAACACAGGACAGCAACGAGCCACCAGAGAAGCACAGCTGTTGGCAGGAGAGCCCCTGCTCCAGAATCCCCTCCTTGCGAACCTGGACTCCACGTCCCACTGTGTTAGAGAAATGCCCTGCGCTTCCTCTGCTGGGCCCTGCCAAGGCAAGAGCAGCGACAGCATGCTCAAAGCTCCAGCAGTCCCAAGAAGCAGGCGAGGGGCACTGAGAGCACGGGGGGAACCTTCCGCTCAGCAGTCCCTGAGGCTCGACTGCTGAACATGACTGAAAGGGTTGCATGGCAATAACACCGCTTTCATTCCTCCTTATTCCCATACACTGAACCTGCATGCTCACGTTCAGCATTCAAGACATTTTGATGCATTCAAATATTTCTTCCATGCAAATAAGACCGCATATAATCCATTCTAGGCAGCCATAACTTAAACTGACAGCTACTAAAAACTGGGGGAGCCTGCCACGGGTGTGACAAACACAGATAATACTTAAATGCACAGTGAAGTGCACCGATAGTCAGTCCTGGAAAGAGATGGGGAAAGTCCTCGTGGGCACTCATAGGTAAACGCAACGGTGATTCACCTGCACAGGTCCAGGGCTCAGCAAGCAGGTCAGTGCCGGCACTTTAGTTTCTTCCCTTAAAAAGGAATTGCCAGAGGAAAAAAATAAAACCAACGAGGGATGCCACCTGAAGCAAAGTTAGAGTCCTGTCAGGAAGGAGCTCTTCGAGGGCCCGTGTTTCCCGAGGAGGGGCTGCCGTCGCAGCAGACACCCGCAGCCAGACGAGCTGCCCCCGAGCATCACCACGAGAGCACGCGCTCTGCACCACCCCAGGCAGGCTATGCCGGCAGAGCCCGCTGCTCTCCCTGCCTCTGCGCTGCTTGAAGACCCTCGCACCTGGTGCGGGCCTCTGCCCTCCCTGCTTCCGCAGAGACCCCCCAGCCCTGCTAAGCACGCGTCCAGACCGGAGCAGCCCTCTGCTGTGTTCTCTGAGCCATTTCATTCTGACACAGCCTACTCCAGCTGCCTCTCCAGAGCTTTCCCTGGGCTCAGGGCTGGCCAAGCGGATTTTTTAGAGGAGCATCTGTATCCTATCTGCATATACGTTCGTGGGTAATAAGGCCAGGAGGGACGTGATGATCACCAGCCTGACCTTGTGCCAAGCACAGGCCATCAGACTGCCATGGATTAATTCCAGTTTGAACAACCGCAAGTCTTTCTAAAAAGAAAACATTTGATCTTCACCGCAGTATTTCTAGAGAGGAAGAGATCCTAGGTGCACCGCTCCAGTACTTAATTACACTCACAGTTTCCATTGTGTAGCTTCTTTCTAATCTGAGCTTGTCTGTCTTCAGCTGCATCTAGTTAGACAGACCTTTGTCTGCCAGACAACAGAGCTGTCTGCTATCAGAGCTCCATTCCCTACATAAGTACTTATGGGCTCAAGTAAGTTGCTTCCGCAGCCTGCCTCTGACAGAAAATAAGAGATCTCTCCTGCAGGCTCTCGCCTTACGGCATGATTTCATTCTCTGTAATCATCTCGCAGCTCTTCCTAACTCGTGTCCTACATGGCAGCTTCCGCCTTAGCGCAGCTAGCAGAACGGCGTACCTCGCTCCAGCCACGCTGGCAGGAGATAACCGCCAACTCCCACCTATTCTCCACTGCATCCCTGGAAGGAGTTAGCCCTTGCAGCCCAGCTGGAAGCACCCCTTCCTCCCGTGCAGGGCCACCAGCTCCCAGCAAAGCTTTCTCCTCCCTTTATCAACATTCCCTAAAGCTTGGCTTCTCATTTACAGTCTCTTTACGCTTACGTTATCTTTCACTCGTTCATATCTTTCTCCTAAAATCCTTGCTCCCAAATGACATGCTTCATAACTATTTTCAACCCTGTGAAATTAGCCCTTTTAAAACACCTAGTGTACATCCGTATACAGATTTTGTTTTTATTGTGTCAGTACAATAAGAAACGTCGTTGAGTCACAACCCCCTGCACCAAAGCTACCACGAATGTTTAGTTCAAGGGCCAGTCCCTCTCTGTCCAAACGAGGGTTAAAGCAGAACTCTTGGGCGCAACTCCCGAGTCAGGGAACTATCACGTACAGCTTTTGGAAACACCAAGGCCCTTTTAGTTCCGGTAGCACCGAACCTCCCGCACATACCACTCTAAGCAAAACATCTCACACAAACCTGGTCTTTTCTCCCTCTTTCTGTGGATTCACACGGAGCTGATCCTCCTACTCTATCACACGTTCCGTCTTTAACGGCAAAGACGGACCCGCTGCCATCCCACCTCATGCCACGTACCAGGACGCCCATTGCTGATCACTGGCAGCTCTGCTGAGCTGCCAGCAGCAGAAGCGCCACAAGCGATGGAGACTGACCTTCCACCACCTTTGCCCCCCAGCCTTTCCCAGAGAGGCGTAACCAGACGCTGTTCTGGTTTTCCAACGTGAACTTTCCAGTTAACTTTCCCAGCAGGTCTCAGTGACAACAAATAGTTCAAATCAGCTCTCATAAATGAGCAATTTTAAATCTTCTTGTTTATTACCCAAGCTCCTGGCACTGATGCATAGCGATTAAATAAATTTGTTAATGTATCTTTCCCAATTCCTTACTGCGCAGGCAGGAATGCCTCAAGTTCTTATCACCCCTGCTCACAGTCAGGGATTTATAAGCACAGACAGCGACTCAGATAAAGATATTCCAACTGGAGCATGAAATCACACCAAAGCTCTCCGCGGTCCCCCCACAACAGACCACTGCAGCCTTCGGGATAAAAAACTGCTGCTTCAGAGCAAGACAGTGCCCCTAGCTAGATCTCTTTGAGAACCAAAGTTCCCTTCTAATAAAATTGTCATGCCAATGACTGCCTTTACCATCATTGTAATTAACCTCCTCACGCATAAAATGCAGATGATCAAAACGTTTCTCCTCTTCAGGGCTCTCACGCATCCGAGGGGAGCGGTGGCTGGTCCATCCCTGCTGCCGGACCTTGGCAGCTCGCGGTCACCTCCTCTCCTCTGCACCGATCACCAGCACCACCTAACCCTAACCTCTCCTGCCCTCCCTTTTATCTCTTCTTACAGAGGAGGAAAGGAAAAAAAACACCCCACCCCACAACTCCTCACAACCAATTGGTCACTGGTGTCAGGAGGGGTGGGGAGAGCACAGCGTGAGGCCAGTGATGAGAACAGCAGCACCACCTGCCCCCAGCGGAGCCTGCAGAATGGGCACAAGCCAGGTGATGCCCAAGAGCTGCTCTGGGCAGACCCACGTGCAAGGGGACGGCTGTGCGCCGCACCGACCCGATGGGTGCTACCCACACCTCGCTGCGGGCAGCGTCTGCCGGGGGCAAAGCACACCTCCCCTTTTGCCGCTCTGCTTTTGATGCAGCTGCCCTTTGGCATGATGCCTTCCGAGGTTGCTCTGAGCCTTGCTTAGCCAGATGCCCAAAGGATGTTTGCTGGCTGGTGCTGCTCTGCTTTCCCCTGGGAATGCCGCCCTTTGCGTGGGATGGCGGACAGCCCCAGAGAGAACCACTGAGGAATAAAGAGACAGAAGCATTGTTTTCACCCCAGACCAAGGCACCAACGCCGCTACGTGATGTGGAGAAAATTAACTCTGAGCCTGCCTAGCGAAAGCTGTTTGTTTCCAGGGGACACCTACCCAGAGGTCAGCGCACATGGTCAGCTTTCAGTTTTGGTGTCTGGAAAAGAAAATACACAAAATACTCGTGCTTTTCTCTGGCACCTAGCAACGGTGCTCAGTGCTGTGAACAAAACCAGCCTGGAGCTCTGCAGGAAGTACAGGAGGAGGACAAGCCCTTAGGCTAATTTACAAGGAATGAAAACACTTTCTACACAATGTCCTGACACTGAGGCAGCCATTTTCTCTACACAAAACAAATTCAATATTTGTTGTTCTTTCAGCCAGGCTTTTCCTGCCCTAGAAACAGTTCTGAAGTGCTCTTAAGCATACCCTGTGCTGCTAAATTACTGGTGGCTGCTGAAGCATCCCCTCCACAGGGACAGTTAAGTGGAAGTCCCTGCTGGGCCCTGACCGGGCAGGCAGGGAGCCGGCCAGGCTGCAGACGAGGTGCCATCCTCACGGGGCTGCGCCGCACACGTTTGCCTCCCGAGCCTCAACAGCCGCTCCTGGCGACTGCAAGCCCCAGCCAGCAGACTCCCGAGAGACACCGCTTCAGCATCCTGGGCAGCGCTGCAACCAGGCAGACGCAGGGCACTGCTGGCTCTGTGACGGGGCGGACACGGGGCGCTGCTGGCTCCACGACCAGGCAGACACGGGTGCGCAGGGAGGCCGCACACCGCCGTCCTGCCAGGGAGAGGAGCCAGCCAGAGGCTCCTGCCAGCTGCATGTCCCCCCTGGCTGGGGTCTCGCAGGATGGGTCCCAGCTGGGGAGGCAGCGCCAGGGAGCTCCAGCCTCCTCGTCCCAGCCCAACTCTCTGGCCCCTGCTCTCCTAGCCAGGGCCCCGCAGGGACTAAAGAGAGCGCAAGGCCACATCTGCAGGAGGCAACTGCCTTGCAAAACTGTGAGAGCCACTGGAATATCCGTTCAGACTCAGTACTGGTGACCCATTAAGAGTGGATCAAAAAAGCCCTTTCCTCTCGCACCAGCGGGCAGCAGTGACCGTGGCTCAGAGCTGCAGCACGCCACTCCGGCCTCCACAGCACCCTCCAGCATCCCCCCTGCTTACGGCAGCTCGCAGCTCCTGCGTGCATCCCTGCCGAGCCAGGCACTCCCCGCACAGCAGCGCTTCTGGGACACGGGACTGTCAGAGGCTGCGTGCCCCGGCTCGGCAAGCTGACATCATGTGCCTGACGTTGCCAAACACAGATGAGCTGTTGCTAGAACAATCAATTTTTAAATATCTCTCTGCCTGTTATCCTCAGCCCTGCAGTAACTATAGTAACAGTGCTCCAGGCTCCCCCCTCTTCAACGGCGCCGCAGCTGCGCCCGGGGCTGGGGAGGCTCTGGGGGCTGATGCATCCAGGGCTCTGCCCTGGGACGCACTGCGGGTCACCTCGGAGCAGCCCACGGCCCCTGCCCCGGCAGCACCGTCCTGGGCTACGACTGCGAGCTCTGGCACAGGGACTGTGCAGGCACTGGGCGGCTCCGGCCTCTCGGCTGCAGAGGAAGCATTCCCACACTGCTGGGGATCTGCCCCGCACCCTGGGCACAGGGAATCCCCCGGGAGGGCCCACGGGGCTTTTGCAGGGCCCTACCCCCAACAAGGGGATCCATCATGGTCCTGCAGAGAAGATTTTCTCTGGCACAAATGGCTTTTGGCAATGACTCGAACAGCCCTGGCACCTTGGCAGAGCCTGTGTGTCTCAGCCCCGGAGCCTCAGAGCAGTGCTGGCAGGTGGGTGCTGTGCGAGTGCCCCATCCATGCCGAGCAGTGCCGCCCCCGGTGCAGGTGCTCACAGAGACACCGTGCATGTCACAAGGTAAGAGTGAAGAGTAAACCACACTTATCTTGTTTGCTGAGCTGAATTAAAGGATCAAGCAATTGATACCAGGATCAGAAGCACGAAAAGAAGGAACAGCGACGTGCATTGCCAGTATCAGACGCTCCGGTTGCTGCCAGCTGACCTCTGAGCTCCCCTCCGGCACGCACAGTGCCGCAGCGGCTGGTGCCGGTGCAGCAGACCTCTTTCTAGAGCGGGTGCAGAGACACAGCTCTCGGGGTGCACTCTTGTCCATTAAAAGCCTGGTTCAGATGGTGGGCACATCCTTACATGCTGCCCGCACTCGGCCTGGTCCGGAGCGCAGCCTCCCACTGTCTGCATGGCAGGATCGCATTTCCCTGGCAGTGTGCAAGGGGACCCCCTCCCGGAACTCCCCTGTCCCGATGCAGGAAAGCACCTCACGCTGTGGTCCAGGTTACCTGGCACACCCGTGAAACCACAGAAGATGTCCTTAGGCTTCTGAGGGGATGTTTACCTCGTTTCTCTCCCTACCTCCATTCTGCTGAGTAAAAATGCAAATGAAGTGTTGTCATTAAGTTCACTCTTTCTGCAATGCAAATGATGTGTGTGTTCCCTCTGTACCTGCCCGCCTCCCAGATTTAGGAGGTGGAGAACAAGGAGGGAGACGGGTTGGCTGAATTGCAACCTTAATTGGACTCCTCCCTAGATAACATATGCTGTGAATTTTTCAAAATCATATAGATCATGTAGTATCAATTATTCAATCATTCTGCTAATCTCTAGGCTTCCAGAAGACCTCTAGCTTTGTATAAAAGCTACACATGAAGTACCAATTATTGACAGCCTTGTCATCAGAGGATTAACACCCAAGAACGTATCCCTTCTGAACGCAAGTGGAGCATGCGGTGCTCCCCCGGGAGGTGTTACCTCTCCTAGCCCAAAGTGCTCTTGGAGAGGCTTCACCACACCAAATTCCATCACTGCATTCCATAAATCCTGCGCTATCAGATGCATTTATCCTGCAAGCAACTTTGCAGTATAATTTCTAGGGTTTTTTTCTGACATTACCAAGGTGCATATAACCAAGGTACATAAACTTCTGAGATTAACACAGAGAGCACATTTGTCAGTTACGTATGCAGACAATTCCTGGAGCGTCCCATGGGATTAGCCTCTCTGCATCCACATCAAGAAGGGTCACATCTTTTGTACACAGTGGAAGCTCAGAGGGAGCAGCCCGTATCACCCATTAGGGTAACCACGTGCCCTGCCAGCCTGTTGTTTCCCTTCTCACAGCCCCAAGATGGACCGTTGCCTCCCCATCCGAGCAGAGCGAGGGTCAAAGCTTAATCTTCTCCCACAAACCGGGCTTTCCCACACAACCTTTCCCACATACTCCTGAGCATCCTACTCACAAAGGGCAATTTGTCTGGCCGCTCTTTGCCCAGCCGGGGATGCTCTCCTGGCCCCCTGCTGCTGTCGGGACGGGTGGCTGCGGAGGCAGCCCCGCAGCTGGGCAGGCCCCTTCCCGGAGCAGGGTGCCCGGCAGAGAGGGGCCAAGGCAGATGTTTTGCACTCGCAGTGCTGGAAGCATTTGATGCAGTTGGTGCAGGCTGTGAAAAGCCTGCCAGCGCCGTGCAGAGGTTTGGATGCCTCCCACAGGCAGGAGGGGCAGAGACAGTTAATTACAATGCACTGAGCAAGTGTAAAGTTTTATTGCAAAGCACAAAGGTAGGCTGGTTTCTTTCCCTGACAGGCACATCTGCGTAATCCAGCCTGGGCTCCTGCAGCTGCACTGTGCTGTGCATGCTGCTGCCACCGATACTGTTTTCATCTATTTTATTGAAAAAACGCTATCCGAGGTTTAAGCCTCATAACAAGCCCTGCTGTGCAGTAATGTCTTTGCTTGCTTTCTGCAGACAAATCTAACTGGAAACTCCCAGGTAGTAAGAGACAGGCATGCCCATCATCCTGCCACTGCCTCTTCTGCAAAACTGGGAAACCTCAGCAACAGGCAACTTGACAGCAGGAGGGGAATTCCAGTTCCATGGCAGGCTGCAGTTACACCCCTGCTCCCAAGCCATGCCAGCACTGCGTCTGCTGAGCACATGAGAGTCGCCAGAAGTGAGGCAGGTACAACTCCCCTGCACAGGTGACTGCATACGTGTGCCCTGGTGGCAAGCACCAGTTCCCAGAGGGAAATGAGCTGCACATAAGCCCCGGGTGAGATGGAGCCAAGAAAACACACCAGCACGAGCAGGCTGAGACCCGCTGCCCCTACGCAGGCATGGGAGCTGGCGTGCACCCAAGGCCTGTCTGTTAGCTCCATCCATGCCGCAGGCTGCGTGCCTGTCCCTCTGCCCCGGCCAGGGCAGACTGCAGGGTTGTTTTCCAGCAGGAAGCAAATGCCAGGTGGGAGGATCAAAGGGCACTGGCAGGAGCAAGGAGCAACTCAAGCTCTGGAAGCATGAGCAACGCACAGTCTGGGGCAGCGCTCAGCACTGAACTCTGCTCGTGCCTTTACTGCTGTGCAGGGAGGAGAGATGGAGCGGGAGGGTGGACTGTGGGTCCCACTCTGGCAGGACAGATGATTGCACGAAGGGGGAAGGAGATGTTGCTGCCTCATTAATCGTGATAAAGAATAGGCTTAAAGAGAGCGCGGCTTTCAGCACAGTAATTAATGAGCTCTTTAATTTTAGGCTGTACATCCAAACTACCCCATTAGGCAAAGACCAGCTCCAAGTGTCCTTCCATGGGATGTCAGGGAGACGTATGGGGAGCTCTGGAGTGCAGAGCGCAAGGGGCTTCTCCTGCAGCACCAGAAGTGTGCTGGGCCAGTCTCAGCGCATCAAGGATTTAAAGCCCTCCTCACCAAATCAGCCTGGAAGAAGGCAGGGATGTTTTGTGCCTTCCCGCAGTGAGCTGCCAGCCTGCCGGTCCTTCTGCAGGGTCTCTGAGGGGAGTGCCAGGCTGCAGGGATCAAGACGGGAGTGCTGGAGCAAGCGGGGCAACTGTCTTCTCTGCTTCTGGTCCCAAACAGAGCTCGGTGGCATCTGCATCGCTCTCAAGGGAGGACGACAGCCCCACGCCAGGGAGCGGCCCAGAAGACATGTGTAGGGCACAGAGGGCTGAGCACCTACATGTACAACCTGCACATCGAATGGCGGCATGGCTGAGCCTGGGAAACCTCCAAAACCTCGGCTGCAGCTCAGTCCCCCAGGAGAGCATTCACAAAATTATTTCTGGTTCCCTGGCTGAAACCCAGCCGAGCCTGCCCTGTTCTGGAGCACAAATGTACTGTATGTGTGAACTGGAGATTTGTCCCACATATTTTCCTCAAAACTCTATGTCTTGTCTTTTTTTTTTTTAATAATGCCAGTCATAAATGTCACATGTTGGAGCCCAGATCTCATTATTGTGAGCAGAGAAATGTATGCCATGCAATAAATTCTTTTGTGGGAAATAACCCTGGTGACTAGAGGAATTTATGAATTTATTACTCTTTGTAGGAGCCTTTCCTCCCGTGACGTAAGGAGAGATCTATCATCGTACAGGAGACCTTGCTGATTCTGAGTTTGTAAACCTTTACAAGGCTTTATGTTGCATTCCCTGCCTTCATGTCCTAAGGAGTCATTCCACGTGAATCACTCATTATAAAGGTGGCGTTCTGAACCCAGGCACCAGCACATCAGCATCACAGCAGCCAAGCGTGCTGACACCGCTCCTGCACGGACTTCCCGCCGTGGCCATGGTGGGGTGACGCAGGTGCCCACCGAGGCTCTTCCCCCGACACTCACAACCACTGCACTTGAAATGGCTGAGAGGTGCCTGCGCCCTCGGCCGGGCGGAGCCTGTGCAGCCCTACCACCCCAGAGGGAGCGATCCAGGCAGCACAGAATTCCCCGGTAAGGGAAATCCTGCCACACAGGGCTTGCATGCAATGCTCCCAGAGGCTCACTTAGGACAAAGACCAAAAGCAGGCAAAAATCTCACTTCTGGCTACAAGGAATCTGCTGGTGGCGATGGCCATGGGAAAGGGTGACACAACCCGTCTTGTCGCACTGCAAGCTGAGGATAGGGAGACCTGCCACTCTTCACCATCCTTCACCCTTGAGCAGCTCGAGGAGAGGAGCTCAACTGCAGCCACAGCGGTTCTTCAGGGCCTTACCGGCTCCGAGAGGAAGCTCCTGGAATAATGCAAACAGCATCATCTCTGACCAAAGTCACCAGACCTGGCCCTGCACCCCAGCCAGGGCAGGCTTTGAGTAATCACTGCGTGCGCTAATGAAGCTTCACCCACGCTCCAGCGCCAGCCCTCAGCAGTGCTGCAACCTCCTCTCCCTCCCGAAGTCAGCGGCTGCAGCATCACAGGGCACAACGGAACTGGCTTCCCACCTGGGCTCAGGACAGCGGGCTGAAACCCACAGCTCCGGGGCTCGCGTTCCTCCTCCCGGGAGCTGCCCCGCAGCAGACGGGTTGTGTCGCTAAGGGCTGAGGGCCCCCTTCTCCCGCCCGAGCTTTAGATATTCTGCCAGCTTCATGGCAAACCGGCGAGCATGCCACGGTGGTGGCAAGATGGGGCTGGCAAACGTGGAACATCAGAGGAGTAAATTGCATCAGTTCAGCCCCAGATCGCGCATTAGAGAGAGAACTCTCCCAGCAGGACACCATGTCAGGGCACAGGTACGGGTGCGTGATTGCTTAATGCCAGAACCACCGTAAAATTATGCCGTGTTATCTCATTGTCAATTTTATTTTAATATACATTTGAAATACTCAGAATACAAACCTTTTGTGTAAGATCGCAAAGCGCTCGAGCACTTCTGCAATTTGGATGGCAGGGGCTCAATTATTTGGGCATGGTTTTGCATATAATGGCCTGCAACAGATTGTAAAGTTTCTCAGTTAGCGAAGTAATTATGAATACTGAATACAAACTAATGGCTAGAGAGCAGTGGAACGGGGCCATCTGGACTCAAAGACACGCTTCTGGCTACGAGGGGGATGAGTGTGGGGAGGGGACTCCTTCAGCTGAATGCCGTAAGTACTTGGATAAGCGTGCGATCTTCACAGAGCCTGCTGTAGCAGAAAAGACATGGTGTAGGAAACGGTGTCCAAGAACAAAAATAAACATAAATACAAATACAAAGGTAAAAATAAGAGAGAGAAGTGTTGGAAGCTGTTTTGCCAAGAAAGAAGTTCAGAATTCACTTCCACGTGATGACGATTTATGCCAGAAGATCAGATCACTTCATTCGTTTAATGATTCAAAACAGAGTATTTTCAAAAACCCTTGAAAGCTTTCACAAACAGACTCTCATCCAGCCAAAACCTAGCTGGCAAAGCTCCTGGGTGTGAGGACAGATTTATTTAACATCTCAGCAATGAATATTCGGGTTTATTTTGTTGAAAAGGAAAGTAAGTCAGAGTTTTGACCACGCAAAGTGGCAATCGCCACCCTAAAACAGGAGAACCAGTCATGATTGCCACAGAGCGATCCAGAAACCACCTCCCTTACAGCACATCCCCAGCACGGGGCTCGGCTGCACGTGCTCCTGGGCTGCCTCCAGCCGTTAGCCGATCGCTCCCGGGCTCCCCAGCACATCCAGGCTCCGGTCCTGCTCCCCACCACCGTGCCCAGGACATCGTGCCCCCTGCGCCCCTCCAGTGGCATGCAGAGCACCGGTCCTCGGCTCCTCGGCAGCATTTCACCGCCGCCACGCCTGCGCCCGAGCCCGGCACAGCTGGAAGCGGCTCTGCGTGCGAGGCCTCGCGCAGTGGTGCTGAGCGGCTCCCCGGGCTGCCGCGCTGGCGGAGCTGCCCTGCTCTGCACTCAGCCACACAGCGTGGACATACAGGCTCGGCTTTTTCAATCCATTCATAAAAAATGCATGTTGGATGAAAGGGTTTACACAGCAAACAGTACTGAGATTTAGGGCTACAAATGTCTGGTTTCACAACGCTCCATCTGTAAAACTGCTCGGAAGAAAGTCACGTCACCAGTAGCACGAACCGGGGGCTGGGACCACAGGTTTCCTAAAAGCAAACAAAAATGACATCAGCGGTTATTTTTTTCCTACCTTTAAAAATCAGCCAAGCAGGGACGTCAAAGTAATCCATGAGTCCGGTCATTCCTGTAACACAGTGGTATAAATCAAAAACAAAAACATAGTCGAGTCAGGTAGAAAATCATCTTCCAGAGACATCTAACTGAGCTCAGCAGAGGAGAAAAGGCTGACACAACATCTTTAAACATTTTTAATTACCCTGTCAAACTGACAATTATAGAGCTAATTATTAGGAAGACAATACCAGATATACTGAATAGCGCATCAACAATGCTTTTATGTAATTATGCAATTTAATGAATTGAAGGCTACAGTAATGGACTATTCCTGGTTAATTAGGGACTCCCTTTCTGCTAATAATGCCATTTAGTTTCAGTTCACTATATTTGTTCTTTCTGTAGAACCAGGCATATTTCCACAGATGATGAAGGATCCTTCACAGCAGCTCGCATGCCCCGTCCGTTATTTATGGTACGCAGATTTTTTCATGGAGTGGACAATAAACTCCAGCTGGCTTCTCTATCTCCAACTTTGCCGTATTCCCTAGGGGTTAATCACATCCCAGGGCCGGGCCTCTGCTGCTTTGCTGCTGTCGGCATCCAGCGCGCCCTCGGCCCCGCGGCGCCCTGGGAACAGCACCCTCCTCCCGGGGAGCCCCGTCTGAGCCCCAGTGGCACGCAGGTGGGTCGAGGCAGCTCTGGAGCCCTTGCAGGACGTGCAGGGGGCCCGGAGCCGATACCCAGGTGAATCGTGCCAGCAGCACCCTCCATGCCCTGCACCCACACTTGCAGCAGCACCCACGTGGGGCTGGCCGGCGGGGCTGCTCCCCCGGCTCGAGCCACAGGAAGGAAAATAAAAAATTGAAACATCTTCCCTTGCAGATAAAGTTTTGGAGGGTTTAAGGCCTCCTAATTCCTCATTGTTGAATGGAAAACGTCTGATAAATTATTGACTGCATTTTAAACGTACCCACAGAAACCATTTTAACTCTTCTTTTCCCTTTTTGGAAAACAATTTGGAAATAATTAACCTGTTTAAATTTTTTAATCATTTGAGGATATTTCCTGTTAATTGTTACCTGGAGGGCAGGGGCTGTGCCTGCCACACAAGCCCACCGGCTCTGGGAGACTCCAAAAGGAGGGATCGGCTGTGGGAAACCTCACGGACACACTCCAGCGCTGGGCCAGACCCTCCCACCCCAGCTTCCCGCGGCATCACGGGGTGGGCTCTGCCACACCAACCTGTCCCCAAGGGGAAGAGGCTCTAAAGAACAGCACTGGTCTCCCGATGTGTACATCAGCACGTTCTCACGTCGCCTCCCTCCTTTCACAGGCCCTTATCACTGAGGGTGTTCTGCATTAGCGTGCTTTTTGCGTTTTCGTCCCCAAAAGCAGCTCTGTCCAGCACCAGAAGAGCCCCCCGACCCCACGGCTGGGGATCTGCCAGCGGGAGCCGGCAGGCCGGGCGGCCGTGCTGCGAGCGCGGCAGGAGCGATGGGGAGCAGCTGGTGGAAGCCAACCTTCCCACCCCTCCAGAGCCCCTGGGCGCAGGCAGCTTGGGGGTGAAGAGCAGAGGAGCCCTCCAGGACCAAAGCAGAGCAGAAATGGGTCTCTTCTGCACTGAAGCAAACCCTCGGCCCCACTGCTGCCGGCGCGGCCCTGCTCCGCACGTCCCCAGTGCACGGCTGTTCCTCTACACCCATCACAGGAACCGGGTCGCCCCTCTCCGTCACCTGCTCCTCCACAGCTGGCTGGGAGACGCTGAGCACACCCAGCCTGGCTGTTCAGGAGTACAAGCGAGAAGCCCTGGGAACATAATTCTTGCCATAAACATGAGCTGGGATGTGCAGCCCGCCGCCTGTGATAACCCCTGGTAGCCTGCTCCAGTGGGGAGCACAATGCAGCAATAAAGGAAAATACAAGAGGAAAATACTGCTAAAAAGCCCCGTGACATTTAAGAAGGAAAAAGGAAAGCCACACTATCTTAGTAACCCTGTCCCTAATCAGAACAGCAACAGAAATGGCAGTGGAGGAGCCCTCCCGAACCCGAGCTCAGCTCCAGTCAACAACTGTTGCCTGGCTGCCTGTGGGAAGGGGGATTTGCGTGAAGAGACGTCCCCAGGCTGGGAGGGAGCCAGGTCATGGCACATCCCGTCAGCCAGTCCTCGTTAACCAGCCACTGATGCTCAGACACTCAGCACCGAGGGCTGGCCCCAGCCAGCTGCAGCAGCACATAGCAGCATCAGCCACCAGCAGGAAACAACACTTCGGATTAACAAGCAGCTCTACTGAGACCCATCTCAGGGTATGGGACACATACTCCTGAACACACAACACAGCAGGACGGGCTGCTGCCCTCGGCCACAGCATGGAGAGGACAGCGTGCATGCAGTGAGGCAGCCTGTGAAGGCAATAACCGTGCTGGCAGGCTTGTTGCAGAACATGGAATCCGACTGAGAGCACCACTGAGGATGCACGTGCTGTAAAAAACGTGGGCCAGGAAAAGACAGCAGCAGTGGAGACCAGAACCAGGAAAAAGCGAGATCTGGAGAAGGTATTCCTTAAGGACAAGAGAAGGTAAATGAGATGCTGAGAATGAAAAGGATGCATCTGGGACAGCAGCTCTTGATGGATAGAAAACGGCTTAAAAATTGCACTTGCTCCATCACTTTGGCAGAGACAGTCATCGAGCCGCATCGGCCACCCCTTGCACATGCACAGCAGCAGGAGCTGCAGCTGGGGCCAAACAGACTCGTGGCTGCGCACAGAGGAGACGCCTGTCACGGCTGAGGGGCCCCACACGGGAACACAGATACAAGCTGCATTTGGGCAATATTGTTGCCTACCTTGAGGAAGTGGGCAACAGAGAGAAACTCAGTTAAGGGGTTGGGTAAAGCCACCAGCAAAGGGCACACTTGACCCATAGGTGCGAAACTGCAGTGCTGCTCACTGCAAGGGACGCAGCAACCCACCAAAGATGGGTTTGAAAACGTGGGTGGTGAAGCTTCTGCTGTCTCTCTGAGTCAGACGGAGCCGCTGTCACCACAGGTTATTGCGGGCAATGCTCGATGTGCTGCCCACCTCCGAGGGGCAAGCTCAGCTCCTGGCTTTTTACCCCTCCTGAAGGCAGAGGTGCGCCTGCACAGGCAGGGACTGCGATCCTGACCTGACGGAGCCCCCACACACCACCTGCCAGTCGGAAACGCCCCTGCTCTTCTGCTTTGGTCTCGGTACCTCATTTAACTCTTGTTACGGAATAGGCTGGCAGGTCCCAAAACACAGATAAAAACAGAAGTGTTTCACCGCAGCAGCAGTGGGAAATGCATAGTAATGCATCAGCTTGCTCAGGTTCTGGAGTCACTTGGGTCCTTTCAGTGGAGGTGCCAGTATGTATTTAAAGCAGGTCATACTATTGAGCTGGGAAAGGCAAAGATGCCAAACTGACTTCTCTAGTGGCCAGAAACACAAAGAACTTAAAGAGAACGGGACGAAGGAAGAGCCTCTTTTTGCACTAAGTGTTGGTGGGACTTGCAGACCGTGCGAGAGCCTCATGCCCCACAGGCTGGGTGCTGTGAGCCAGCACCCCCCAGGGCCAGGCCCTCCCACCGTATGAGGGAGGCAGGCAGTCCCCCTTCTACAAAATGCTGCAAGACCCGCCACATGAAAGTGCCAAATCTGTCTTACCACACTTGCAGTTTTCTGGCTATTAATGGCAGGAATGTTTGGCAGGTGACTTCCTCGCAGAGTTTTACTAGCTGTGCCTACTGTGCACACCCAAACACACTAAAGGAGTCCCCAGCTAAGCGAAAGCTGTTGTTAGGAAGGAAGAAATTCACTAATATACTTGTAAATTAATAAAATCCTGGCAATTCTGAAAACATCCTGGGCTTTTGTTGGCCTGGAGATTTATTCAGTCCTGCTGGCTGCCCAGCTGAGGCAGAAAAGATCATAAACCTGCCAAGAGAAATTCCTCTGCAAAATGTTCCAGGCTCAGCTGTAACATTCCTCTACCTGCTGGCACTGCAGCCAAGGTGCCCCAAAAAGGCCAAGAGCTGAACTTGCAACCCCTGTCCCCTTTGTCCTTGCCAGTGGCCGCTCAGTGGCATTAATGCTGACAAGAGTTGACCGTTCTGCAGTTTGGATTTGGTTCAGGGAGATCTTTCAAAGCTGCATCCTTTCTAGGAATATAATAAGCCTCAAACTGTGTTATGCGCCCATCAAAATCAGCATGGTCCATGAGGGAGTGCTGGGAAAGCTGTTACAGGGATCTGGGCTGGGTACCAGCTCCTGTTCACAGCCAGTCCAGGCTCCTCGCTGCGCTGGCGCTCACTGCTCGCTCAGGCAGCAGGAGCTTCTGTCACAGCTTCCAGGAAGCACCTACCTCACCCCCAAGCTGCCGTTCGGGTTTGGCTCCTGGTTTCACTTCAGGTTGCATCTTCAGACGGCCAGACGGCTCTGTGAGCTGGGACTGCTGGCAGGATCCCACTTCCCCATCATCAGCCCTGCACCAGAAACGAGGGAACTATGGAGACTTGCCATGGAGAGCTGCCCCATCCCAGCTGTGTACGAGAACCTTCATAAGTTTAGGTAGAATCAAAGCCTTTTATCTTTGAAGGCACATCAGCATGGAAGTCAGACCGTGAGGAGGGTAATGGTACTGGGCACCCATGCCACTGTGGTGCACCATTGTCTCCATGACAATGGGGTCCCGGAGCAAAAGCTGCACCCAGCCGCCTCTCGGAGGAGCGCCGGCAGCAATCGCAGCTTCGAGCTTCCGCGAAAAGAGCCTCTGCCGAGTCGCAACGGAAGCAGCCCAGGGATAAGCAAAGCCACGTGCCCTGTTAAGAGCAGGGGCACACAGGGCAGGGAGACAAGACTCACCCCCGCAGCGCTGGGGGCTCACGGTGACGGCAGGCGGGTTGGAACGGTCATGCTCCGTGAGACTGCAGCAGCAGCAGGAGCGGCCGTCTGAAGTGCCATCCACGTTCCTGCTCCTGCCTGTTAAACAGGCCAGACACAGCTCTCTTGCCCTTGCTCCCCCAGCGCTGCTTGGAGACAGCAGAACATTTTGCTCCTGCGGTACGAGTCAAACGCATTAACTCCAACCCTCCAGGGAGTCTCTGAGCACTGTACCTACCCCTGCCACTTCCCCAGGGGTCAGCAGGTGATCCAACATCTTTCTGGCTATCTGTCAAGGCAGCAGAATTTACAGCGTTTTCATTGGGTTTATACATGCTCCGGAGCCCCCGAGCCCAGGCACAGGAGATCCATGCGCTCTACAAGCAGCATCATTACAGGATGGACCGCAGCCGAGATGACAAGGCCGCTGACGGGATCTCTGCGGTGCAGACTTGAAGCCCAGATCCCAATGGACGACGAGAACCCTGCTGTCCTGCCCCATGCTACGCTGGCTCTGCAGACTCCCCGCTTTGATGAAACAACACACAGCTCTGTCCCTGCAACGCCAAACACACCCACCAGCACAAATTCAAACTGCCCAGCTCTAGTGGCAAGAAAGATCCATCAGTAACTGGCAGCACAGACCTCTAGCACAGAGTGCTTTGCTGCCATAGGTGCAGGATCAAGGCCACATCCAGGGACTGGCAAGGGCTGAGCAGGGTGAGGATGACACTAGGGCTGCAGTCAGACTTTGCCAAATATTTAATAGACAAACGATCCAGAACCAGCACTTCTTCTGAGGAGCAGCAGCATTTCATTTTCATTGGGGAATGCTCAGCTAGCTGATCTTATGACAGTATGTCTTTTTTATATATATATAAAATTTGTGAGTGAGTTTAGTGCTTGTGAAACTACAGGAGTAATAGTACTGGCAAGAGCCAGGGATAAGGTGGAAAGACAGGCCAGCATCCTGTGGCCATGAGGCAGCACAGCATCGTGCGTGACAGCACCTGCACCACTTTCACACAAGCAGCTGCCCTGCTTTTCCAGCTCTCCAGACCAGATCATGTCATAGGACTCAAGTGCTCAGTCCCTCAGGAGGAAAATCTCCACCAGCCTCAGCATGATACTCATAAAAGTGGGAGTTGCTTGTGCCAATCCTTGTGTGGCACAAGTGATACCAACACAGCTCTGCCTGCCAGAGATTCACACCAGTAGCCTCTGGAGAGGCTACCTGAAATGTCCCAAGAGGCAATAAAAGAGAAAGGAGTAACTCAGTCATTTTTAAACCAAGTTCTGCAGAAGAATGGAGCTTCTCCTTCTCCCGCACCACAGATCACCCTTCCTGCTGCAGTCTCTGTCCTCCCACTGCTCTTCGCTTCCAGGAGGAATCCAGTACTGGGGAGCTCTGGGAAGCATCTCAGGCACACCACTGCTTCCCGCAGCATCGCTCCCTGCTTCCAGCTCTGTCCTCAGCCTCCAGTGTCTGTCTCCAAAACTGCGTAGGCGTTCTGTAACGTCTCACTACCTGTACAACCAGTAATGACCATGTTGCAACATGTATTTCCTCTGCAGTATTAAAATACACTGCCTCAGCCCTGGGCCCCCACTCCTCTTGCTTTACTCAGCTTCTCTCCTGCATTCTTCCACCACCTTATCAGTTGCGCTGACACTCGGTCTTCGTCGCTCTTCATCTCCCTTTCACGCAATGACACAGGCAGATTTTTTTTCCAGTCACTTACACATTTTTGCTACTTACAATCTAAAATTTTCTGGCTGATAACAGGAGAATCATCAGGAGGGACGTCCCCACCGCTTTGCACAATTGACGGCCTCTGGCATCTGCTGGGCTTTAGAATAGCCAGGGCTCGCCCGAAGAGCCAGCAGCACTTTCCTTTCGAGCTCTTCCTGCTGCAGACCCTCCTGGGCAGCTGCCAGCTCTTGCCCCTCCTGCTCTGCCAAGTCTTTGGCAGGAGGTCAGATGGGATAAGCAGCGCCATCCCCTCTGGTCTGGAACCTGTGAAATGCCAGATCTTGCATCCGAGCTCAGTTTCCATCCAGCGATCGACCATCCGTCAGCTAGTGGTACAGCCTGAGTGGGCCTGCACGGAGCCTGCGGGCGAAGGCACAGGGCCAGCAGAGCTGTGCGGGAGGAGACACGGTCAGGCACAAAGGCAACACCAGCCTACAGCAAACATCCATTTTCCTTCTGATGCCACCATCCCGTTGTCCCTGGAGCACAGCCCCCTGATGCCACAAAGACACCAGTGTGCTGGAGGGCACTTACGGCAAGGACGAGGGGGGATCCCAGTGCCAAGGAGCTGACAAAGCAAAAGCCAACGCCCCTGCTCATTCTGCAGGCCGAGGGGAGGGAGAGGGGAGGCAGGGAGCGGAGTGGCACCACAGGCTTCAGGGAAACAGTCGGGCACTGCCCCAGGGAGCCCAGGGCCAGAGCAGAGGGCGCAGCGCTGGTCCCAGGACAGGGCTGCCCATAGACTGCAGCCCAGTCCTGGCCACGTCCAGCGCTGGCTCCTCTTCGCCGGCGCCACTCGGCAGCGGGACCCACGCCGCCGTTCCCCATGGAGGAGGCTGCCCTGGGCACCCGCCTGGCCCTCACCCCACCAAGGAGGCCCGGGTGCCCCAGCCCATTCCTGCCTGCGGACCGTGGGGTCAGCTCCTTCCCACCCCAGCACAAGGGTCAAACACATGATTTTTCTGCTCACCAGTGCAGGTGGAGGGGCAGGGGTTGACCTGCAGGGCAACTGGAGACTTCTACTTTCTTGCTTCCAAATGTTTTTGCAGAGCTCCATCTAGGGGGGATGTTGCCGGACAAGGCTGCAGAGCAAGGTAGGTACCAGCAAACAAGTAAACGGCTCCTTCCCCGGGCCTCTTGTCACACACTTACGGAGCTAATTAAAAAGGAAGGGAACAGCCCATAAATTTTACAGTTTATTCTAACTTCAGTTCCAGCTGGTTTTAAAAGAGCTGATGAAGGTAAGTGCATCTGTGCAGATCACTGGTGCATCGCAGAGAGCCAGAGTGCTTAATTAAATGTTATTCTAGGAATAAAATTTAGCCCTCATTGCACGAGGCTGAATATTAAAGCATCAATTTCCTGAAGGAGACCAGCTGTAATCAGAATCTCCTGCTATGAGAAAGCAAAAATAATCCCAGCTACCGATACCGACATCCCTCAGACAATGGCGGAAAAAAGCACCACGGCCGTGCAAAGCTTTGCACGGCTGTGCAAAGGACAGAGCCGTCCCGTGGAGGCTGCGGCTCCTCACGACGTCCCACGGGCACACTCCGCTTGCGGATGGTGCAAGAGGCAGGGAGCCCATGCCCTGCAGGAAACGCTGGCTCCAAAAGCATTCCTCCTCCTGGCAGCGCAGGCCAGACCCTCGGCGTGGCACGGGGTGCTCCCAGGAGCTGGTTTTCAGGCAATTGCACAGTTTGGGGCAGTTCTGAGGCACCTCATGGGCACAGGAGTCTCTGCCTACCTGGTGCTGAAGGAAGGGGGATCAGTCCCTCTTCCGCAGACGTGCCAGCCCCAGTCCAGCAGAAATGCTGCTGCTGGGCTGTCGCCACAGGCTGGTGCCCGTATGCAGCCATGAAGTGACGTGCACCCTCGCTCTGATCTGTCTGCTCTCTGTACTCACCCCAGCACCCCAAGCTCCTTCCACGGCCCTTCCGGCAATGGCTGGCAGTTGCTCTTCCTTTCTGCCGGCACTCGGCACTCGAGGCACTGCTCCCTGCAGCAACCCCTTTGCTGGGGTCGCCGACAGCCCTGAGAGCTGACAAGGGAGCGCAGCAGAGGCTGCTGAAAGCACATCAGGCACCTCCCTGACCCTGCTGCACCCTGAGCAATCAGACGCTGTGCTGGGGAAAGACCCCAGCATCAGAGCTGCACCAACAAACAGCAGTTCAGGTACCCGACGATGCCCCTGGGGAGAGGGTACAACAGATCGACCCACATCCTCCATGTATTTTTATTTCCGAGTGAATCGTGGTGTCTCATTTTATGGCGTCAGCCCTGGGATGAAAGAATAGCGTTAAACTTCACAAATCCTCTAATATTGCTGTGCGTACAGTTGAGGCCTTCGCATATGCAGATATTACTTCTCCTTTGCTCAGAGGTCTCTTTCTAATTTAGTACTTCCCCAATATTGCAGAAGTCATAACACGGGCTTCTCCAGAGGAACACAGCTTATTTTCTAGGAAAGGGCAGTCTGTCACTGCAGGCGACGCCCCGCAACTCCACCACGTCCCCACGCCAGGACCGCAGAACGATGACACCTCCACACCCAGCGCCTGGCCCAGCCCCAGGGGAAGCTGCAGCGAGCATCGGGCAGAGGCTCTGCCTGCAGGTCCTTTCCCTGCTCCCATGGTCCCCACCATCTCCTCACCCAGAGCCCTGACAAATCTCTGATCTCAGCTATATTAGCCAAGGGGGCTGGCAGCTGGATCTGCCCTTTGCTGGTACCGTCAGATCAAATAGTTGCTAATTGACCAGTGTGTCTCCTTTTGCTGAGCTATTAGCAACGGCACCATGGCAGCTTTCTGACATTAATTATCTGTGAGTTAGCAGTATCTGAAAGCATAAATAATAGTTTGCCATGACGGCAGGGTGAGCTCAGTGCTCCAGGCGTGCCAAAGTAGGCTGACGTGGCCAGCACACCCTGGTGCAGCCCAGCTCCTCCACTGCGGGCGCCATCGCTGGGCCCTGCAGCCAGGAAGATGTCGGGCAGCACACAGGAACAGCCAGTTCTCCCCCAAAAGCACTCAGAGTTCAGTCAGACTGTCACAGCCCAGGGACACCCTGCTTCTTGGGCCACTTTCATCAGTGACAACAGTACAAGAGCACGCTGGCATGAGCTACGCCGGCTGGGCTTAGCCCTGGTTTTGAATCGAACACGAAATGCAGCAAGAGAACCGCCTGTGCAAAGCCCACAAGGGATACTCCTCCAGCAGACCGTCACCACAGAGAGAAGAGGATCAAGCACAGCGAACTTCAGTTCCCTTTCCTGGCAGCTCTAAGAGGTTCCCATTAACCCAATCGCCCTTGGTTAGAGGGGTCGACTGTCCCTACCACAGCTCCCTCTGAGATTCACAGAGCTCAACAGCTAGCAAGGGAAGAAGCCGCAGCAAAGCAAACAGGCTCCAGGCACTCCACACTGCTGACAGGGCTGGGATGGGTTTAATACACACTTATCTGCATTTCACACACCCATTTTCATTTAGCAAACACTCATCTGAAAGACTCCAAGCCCTTGTTGCCTCATTGTAACAGAGCTTCTGCACAGATCCCCCTGCCTGGCCCTTCTGGCTCCTCTCAAGGGCTCGGACATGTGCGCGCCTGCCTCCCTGAGCCCAGGCACCCCTGGAAGAGGTTTCCTCTTGCCTGGCCACTGGAGGACGGAAGAGGCCCCAGTTGGTGCTTCCCGACACAGAATCCTGCGGTCTGATGGAGGCAGACCAAGCCCCCTCGCCTGGAGCAGCACCTACCAGCCCCTACAGCCAGGGAGGGCACCGGCTGGAGAGCGGCGTGGGTTTGTGGGGATGAGGGACAGGGGCTCTCTCCCTCATCCAGGAGCGGCCAGGTTACCTCCCTGCCTCCAGAAGTGACTGATCGGAAACCATGTCGTCATGCCCCTTCTGAACGCCATAAATGATACACGATACAAAGGCAGAGATTAAGTGAGGATTAATTAATTGATTTTCACGGGTTAATCCAAAGGCTGGGCCCCAAACTGTCTGTCGGCAGTGATCATTGTGGACATTTGTGCGAGAGCCAGCTGGAGGACTCCAGAAATGTGCTTAATGAAGACTCTTCCTGTCACTCAGAAGCTTGTTTGTGTAACACCAGCTCAGAATCAGCTGGAATTTATGTCAAAGACAATTTTTTATGCAGTAAGAGCCACACGGGACACAATCATCTAAGTGAGGAGCACACCGCCTGCCCTAGTGCCACCAGGGTGCCCCCAGTGACGCCAGCATCCCCACCAAAACCGTCCCGGACCACCAGCACCACTGTGCCGTGCCCCCTTTCTTCTGCCTCGAGCTGGCCCAGCTGCTCAGCACCAGCTAGCCCAGCTTGCGCCTGCCGGCGCCGCCAGCCCGGGGCTGCCAGTGCCCCTCACTTCTCGCGTCTCGTCCCAGCTCTCCGTGCCAAGCCACATGGCAGGCACTTTGGGAAGTCACATCCAGGAGGAAACGCAAGCAGTCTCAAACCCACACTTTGCTCCTGCCAGTGCCAAGCTTGCACATGGAAAGGATCTGGCTGTCATCCAGCCCCCTGCTCTTTGCCTGCATCTGCTCTGTCCCTGCGAGTCTGCAGACTCCTCAGCCTGCCGAGGATAGGCAGAACTGTCTGCAGCACCCACAACTTCTCTCCTACTTTCCTGTGGGTGCTGGCACCTTTGGTGTCCCCAAGTTCTGCCATGGTAACTGTCCTAGGCAGCTTTTCTCCTGCAGCTTTGTCTAATTCCTGCGGTGGCGAACCACGGTGTCACAGCCCATGGGGCCGGCTCTGCCTGTGGGTGACACACGGGCAGGGAAGAACAGCGCCTGGCCACGCGCCTCCACCCCCCTGCCCACAGATCCACTCCTAGCCTGCTTCTGTGGGCTCCTCCCTCCCCCTGGCTCTTCTGCCAGAGGAAAAGAGTGTCCTCAGTCCACGGTTTCAGGCCGGCCATGAGCCTGCTCCCCTAGCTGTGGCTGTCCCCCAGCATCACGAGCAGGAGGGTGGCAGCAGCCCCCCATGTGCTCACCCCTGCATTAGCAGGGGGCAGGGTGTGAGCAGCAGGACCCAGTCCCTGGCACAGCTGTGCCCTCCAATGTGCGTGCAGTAAGTGTGCCGGGGCACGGAGGTCACAGCTGGGCCCAGCGGTGCTTGCTTTCCAGTCCCTCCGTCTCTGTGACACTTGTCAGCTCCTCTCCTCACAGCTGGGGCATGTCAGTGTGCCCAGTGGGTGCCACAGCTCGGGAGGGGTCGGTGGGCAGCGGAGCCCACTGCCAGCGCTGCAGCATCGCGGCGTGTTCTGACTGCAGCGTCAGGAGGGCTCAGCAGAGCTCGTCTCTGCCGGAAACGCGTGGGAGGCTCCAGCACTGGACTGGCTCTCTTTTGCCATAGGTACGGTGTGTTACACGGTCACAAGGAGTCAGCAGTTCCCAAGGCTTTTCAGCTGGGACTAACCTCGCATTTCTAACTGGGAACATGCTGCCAGAAACACAACCGGTGAAAACAGCATTTCCCCGGGGAAGAGAGGCACGCATCCATTTTCTGTCTTGCTCCAGCCATGGCAGAAGCAACCAGACCTCTTACACCACCAGTACAATGAACTGTTTGTGTACCTGGTTTGCCCTAGTGCCACCACACAGTTGCACCCGTGAGCACTAGCAAGACGAGGATATTGCTAAAGAAGAAGGAGAGGCAGAGAAAAATCACCCTCCAACTCCAAAAGAAGCACCCAGGCAGCCCAGCTGGGCTGCGAAATCACAGCCTGAGCGGCTGCTCTGGAGCAGGGCACAGCGGCACGGGGGACAGAGCCGGGCACTGGCCCCCAGGGAGCTGCAGGGACGAGGCGGGCGGACAGTCTGCAGGCTGGAAGTTGCCACTAAGGTGGAGTGAATGGTTCTGGCTGTGGAGCCACGTGAGCTTCCCCTGTCCCCACTCTCCTTGTGTATTTAACCCTGTTCTTGGGAGCCATTATATTCCTGCTCTGTTGAAATAACCCGTGGGTTCAGATGTGATAAAATGGAGCATGGTCGGCTTCTGTCCCCTCAGGGCGAGCTGATACCCACCGGCCAACGGCCAGTTCTGTGAAACATCATACGCTCCCTGGTATCTCAGTAATTACCCATGTGGGCAGGGCGTGCAGCAAGTTAAACCAGCTGGGCTCATCTTCCGCTGGACGATGGTAGCTTTGAGGGAATTCAGACCTTTAGCCAAAGGTAGATGGATATGACCTTCTGGAGTGTAAGCGTAACAGTCTTGCAATTTTTATTCCCTAGTAGCTGAAATATGTCAAAAACTAAATGACCCAAGGTCATTAAACTTTGCAAAGAGATTGCTGCAGGTATTTCCAGACATCTATCAAAAACTAAGACACCATGACTGCCTACGACTAGAGGAGAGCGCAGATCGGCAAACAGTAAATTGTCCTGTTTTATATCCCTTCAGCATTTCTGCTGAGGTTTCATAATTTTTTATATCCAAATTGACGACCATATTAATTAAAATTAGAGTTGAATAAGAGGTACCTTTATCCTCTTATCATTCTATCTCATAGGAAGAATGAGTCTAGCTGCTGAAAAACAGCATGAAGATAGATACCTGCATAACGCAGTTTTTTAAAACCAGTGTCTGATGTAAGGCAGGTTACTTTGGGGACTGCTTCTGCTTGGCTGTGATATTTGAAAGACACCAAAAATTTTTCCGTGTTTTTGCTTTCTCTTTTCGTATCTGCACAAGCTGTGCCTACATAAATACGCGGAGATGCAGGTCTGGGATACCTTAATCTCATTTCTGGTATTCTTAGTGTCTGTCACAGTATTTATTGTAAGAATGAAAGCAATGCAAACAATAAGATGCTTTTAAGTAAAGGTGCTGAGGAACTTCCCTCAAGCTCAGGGAGCCAGCGGTCCTGCTGCCACCTGCCCCTGGGCAGGCCTGTCAGCGGCAGTTGAAGTGCGGTGCCCAGCTCCTGCCCCAGCAACGTGCCGCTCCACAGAGCTGGGCCCCGTCCTGCTGCAGCGTTAGATCAGGCCACTGTCTGCGATTCGGTGACACCCCCACCTCGCCACAGGCCCCAGCTCTTGGTGCACAAAAGTCAAGACTGTTCAAAAAGCTGTATGCTGCACCAGTACACCACCACACCTTACTCTGTGCAGGGGCCACTACGGAGCACCCCTGCTACTCGCTTTGGACAGCAGTAGCATGACAGATGTGCTCTGAGTGATAGACACAATGCAGAAAGTAAAATCTTCGTTGGCCAGTGTCCCCGTGGGGATTTCCTAAGCCAGCAGCTCACGCGGTGTGCAGGATGAGGCCAGCACACTCAACGCATCTGCTCCCAGGAGGACCCTGTCTGCAAAGGCGATGCAGCAGCACCGGCTACTCTGCTGCTCATTTTGAAAGTGTGACACAAACTTATATCACAAGATTAGATTGTTTTTTCTTGACATTCTTTTTGCTTTGTTTCAGTGGGGGACAGAAGAAAAAAATCAAGCCACAGCTAATGTGATCAGGGCGCACACAGTGAATAGCCCAGAATGCTGTGAAATCACATAAAAGATTTGATCAGAGTCGATATCGGCTGCTGAGCTATAATAGCTCTTGTGGTTCTCCTAACAGGATTTTAATTTTATGTTTATTATTTGGGGACCACCAAAGCATAGAAAATGCCTGTGTGCTGCTGAGGGCCCCCTTTCCCTCTGTTCTCTGGCAGGCTGGGAAGACTCCAGTGCAAAGCAAGCTGACTTTCAGTATTTTTTAATTTTTGCTCGTGTTCCCCAGGCTTGGCAGGAGCGAGTGAACTTAATTAAAATCAATGGAGAAAAAGAATGGGATAAATCACAACATGAATATTCTCAGTGTCTGTATGTAAGTGCAGCACACGGCTCCTGCCGGCATTCGAACAGTGACTCCTCCAAGGCACGGAGGAGCCTCCCAGCCCTCCATTGTCTCCAACAAACAGCAGCTCTTCCGAGCACTGCAGCTCCACTTCGGAGGCTGCTCCCTCCCTCCCTCCCTCCCTCGCTCACTCTTCGCCAGGATGGGAGATGGCTGGAAGCAGCTGGAAGATGCTGCCGCAGCATCCGCCGGCGTGTGCCGCCCTGGGCGAACAGCCCCCAGGCAGGCTCTGCCGCTGCCCAGGCCAGCACCGCCAGTCCACCCTCACCGGCCAGCACTGCCCCCGTGCAGAGGGGGTACCACCCGCGCCCGACAGACCCCAGCTCTGCCATGGGGGCAGCCTCGCAAGCCGTTTTTCCTTTTGCTCTGGTTTTGGCATTTTCCAGCGGTGAAGGGGTTTGATTCTTTTTCTCAATCAGGAAACTTGGTTGGGAAGTGTGCGCTTCCCACAGCAGCGTACAGCGATGTGCCTCCTCTCGCCTGCAGCCCGGGCGTCTGGGGCCTCCCTGCTGCAGAGCCGGAGCTGGGGACAAGCCTGGGACACAAACGGCAGGGGCAGGAGAGGGGCTGCTCCCCAAGGCGGTTCAGCTTTTGTGAGACCCATTACACACCACGAACCATCACAGGTCAGAAAATGGGAGCAAAATAGGGGAGAGGAGCAACAGGAAGAGGGGATGCCGGGAGGGAAATGCCAGCCCCAGCACCCTGCTCATCCCCAAACGGGCTGTTTAAGGGTAATCTCTGATTGCTTTTCAGAAGGATCTAAGAGCTTTTTAGAGTCACCTGTCAACAGATGCTGATGGACCTTAAAGCTTTTCCTGTGTCCGTCAGGATTTAATTGCCATTGATAGTATGCTAAGCTCTCCAGAGGGTTAATGCAGTGCCAGGAGTACCGCACTCGACTCACTGGGCTCTGCAGCCCCGCATCAGCAGCCGCAGCACCTGCCAGCCCTCACGCCCTCCGGGGCTAGTGAGGCACCAGGCTGTGCCAGCGCTGAGGCGGCTCCGGAGCATAGTGAGGACAGCTGGGCAGCCCCGGTCCTGTGCCTGGCGGCAGCACTGTCCGGGAGCTGTGATGGGGACACCCTGGTGTTCCTCCGCTGCCGAGAGCAGGCACTGCATCACTGCTCTGCAGCCCCCCGAAGTGCCACCTTTTTCAAGCCTCTTTGGAGGTTACAAGCATTACATGGGGCCACAAAGCAGAGGGGTGACCTGTTGGTGGCCTGAGCCCTGCAGGGCTGGCGGAGTCTCAGCAGTGGCTGGAGAGCGCAGAGGGCAGAGAGTGCCTGCGGCCGGCAGAGAGCCCTCGGCTCGGCACAGACCTGCCGCAGGGAGCCCTGCAACACCGCAGCAGGCCAGGGCAGCCTGTCCTCCTCACCAGCCTCTGCAACATCTCCGCTGTCCCGACCTGCCTCCTCCCCACCTGGGAACCTGTGACTGGCACCATACTGGCGCTTGGTCCTCCCATCAGGTTTAGCTGCCGCCGTAACCATCATGCAAGAGCTACAGGGCTTCCTCTCTCCACGCAGCCAGGGATTCGGCCTTAATAAAAAAAATCATTATTCCATTGTTTAGCACCGCGTGCCAGGCCCTTCCAGATGAATTAATTTCTTAATCACACTTTTAATGGGGGAGACTGTTAAGGCCCATGCGGGAGTGGTTAATATTAGTACTGTTTAACTGTCGAAAGCTTTTCATATCGTAAACCAGGCTCATGGTCGAACAATAAAACTTGCAGTTTAATTGGTGGGTAACAGGCCTCCAGGCACTCATAGCTTCTGATGGCTGACAGCAGCAACGCCGCGTGCCGGACCCGGACAGCAGGCTGCTTCGTGCAGCCTGAGAGCGGCTCTGCCACATCCTCCGCCCCGGCAGTGCCCCGGCCCTGCTCCCACCAGCGTGGCACAGCGCAGCAGGGTGACCCCCAGAACGACTGCGGTGGGCACTCACTCACCCCAGGCTGGATCGCAGCCTGCAGCAGGTATGCGCGAGTGAGTGCACGGCGTGAGCAAGCACTCAGCATGCATGTGGGCTGTTCTTGACTGCATTTTTCTTCCAGTCAATCTTTCACAGATTTATGCTGGAGAAATGGGAGCATTAAATATCCCCTTGCTGTAATTCAGCATGCAGCAAGAGATACAGATTTAAATATTTAGTAGCACATAACTGGCTAAAAGCCTCAGCAACATTTTTTAAAATCACTTCTTAATAAAACTGGACTGAAATATTCCCCTCAGTCAGAATTTATGGTTGGTAATTGGTGTTCTGGTGATAAATAGGAGTGCATATATATTTATGAACAACAAATATTAATGAAGAAATAATACTGGAGCCCAACTTCAGGCTGTGCAACCTGCTATTACTCTGCAGTATTCCTCGAGGAATGCGGACATTAAGCAAACACAAAGGCCAGATCGACAGTGCTGTCTGACGGAAAAATCCAGGAGAAAGGGAGCGCGGTCCTGGGGCACAGAGGCCGGCTCCAGAGGTGGCTGGATTCAACGAGAGCCTCTGCACGCAGCCGTACAGGCATGCTTGCATCCGATGTGAACCCTGCTCCTTTGCCTATGTATCAGATACATCGCGTATGTGAGTCGCAGCCTGCAAACACTCCAGCACTATTGATTCTTATCATAGGTGAGCCATTAATTTGCATGTGTTTCCCCACGATTAAAAATCTGGAGGCAAAGCTCATAGTAACTGCTCCTCCTCTTCTCTGTGATGGCAGGAAGAGATTTATCTCCAGGTGATGATCTTGATTACTACTTAGGCACAGCACAGGCAGGAGCAGCATGTTGATTTCTCTTCATTTTTCACCCAGCAGGAGCAGTTTTTAATGCCTGCTGCCTTCTGCACCAGAATCTCAAATCAACGCGTGAGCTGGACAGAGGAATGCCAGAGAACACCATCCAGCAGCTGACGGGTCCTCACCCGAGCACAGCAGTGCTCCAAGGCAGCGAGAGGCTCTGCCTGAGCCCCAGCCGGGCAGGGAGGCAGAGGGCAGCCTGGCTGGTGTTTGCAGCATGCCAGGCACCGCTGATACGTCTGCTGGACAGAGCCAAATGAGCCATCAGGCCTCCCAAGGTTCGTGGAGGATACCAGAGCCCACAGGCAAGGGTGGGAGAAACAGGCACTGACACAATCCCAGGGAAGCGGCGTCAGGGCGTTAACACTGCAGCACGAGCAGTCGGAGCAGCACGAGCAGTAGGAGCAGCACAAGCAGTTGGAGCAGCCCTCACCCCAAGCCTGGCTGATCCCCTGCCCGCTGCTGTAACTGCCCTCCCGTGGAGCCTGGCACTCTCCACCTGCTCCAACAGCACAGAAGAGCTACACTGTCTGTGGAAGCCGCAGCAGCCAAAGGAAACATTTCTAGCATTAAATAAAATAGACATTTTTATTCTGCAATAGAAGCTCTGTGATCTTGGAACACAATTTGCATAAACAGACAATTTGGCTATAAACAATTTCAACATTAACTGGTATTTACATATAGAACAACTCACTCAAAATACAATTAAAGGCCTTGATGGATCGGAAAATGTCAAAACATTTAAAAGGCTTCAACACATGTTTGATTTATATCTCCTTGGTCAGACATAAAACTGGAGTTTGTTTACATTTTTTCTGCCAGAGCCCAGAGCACATGGAGATTCTGGCTCCCTGCATCAGCACGTGCAGGATCGATTTACCAGTTATTCCTCCACATAGGGAATCATCTGCGTTTTCTGTAAGAACAAATTTAAAATAAGAAGGCTACAGCTTGGATCCCTAGGCTCGCCTCACAGCTGTCTCTGCTTGCTCGATACCCTTAAAGGAATCTGCAGGGCCACTATTTTTCATATTGTCCAGAAAACAGAGGCTGGGATGATGCCATTCATCTTTTAGAAAGACTGAACTATTCCAGCAGAAGGCAAGACCTGGACCTTGTCCCGCGCTGCCTGAAAACAGAAGCATCCCAAATCAGCAGCTGCCTTTGCCAGTTTGCGCCATAACCTCTGCTGGTCCAGAGAAGGCATCTGAGTCCTCAGCACTCACTGAAACAAATCCCAAAACCTACTTCCCCCCACTCCTGACCGAGTCCCCTGCTCACAAGCTCTTTCCTTCTCCCCACCAAAATGCTGGCTGCCCTACACGAAGTGGAACAGCCCCAGTAACAGAAGAAAGCCCATCTCACCCCAAACGGGCTGCTGCCGCAGACAGGGCACTGACACAGCAGGTGGGATACATGCTCAACCACCCTTGTAGGGGAGGTACGGCACAGCCCAGGCCCCCACATCCTAGAAGATGCTCTGCCAGAATGAGGGCGAGGGAAGGAGCCGTGCTGGCACGGCACACCCGCACAGCAGAGCTTGCCAGGCCAGAGCCTTGCGGCACACGAGGAACGAGTGAGGTTGTGGGAACCTGCGTGCTTCTGTCTGGTTCAGTCTCGTACCATCAGAGCTTGTCTGTCCAGGACCAGCACACAAAGCAACTCTGCCGAGACCTTCCTGACTGCCAGGAGTTACCTGATAGTGAGAGGAGTGCTGGAGCTTGAGTTGCTTCCCCAAACCACACCAGCCTAGCAAGGCTCACCTACTGCCGAAATAATAAGCAGGAACGCTTGTCCTGTCTGTCCGTTCCCAGAATATTCTGAAAGCTGCTCACAGCTGTATTTCTTCTCTTCAAGGTCAGATTCCTTAAGGGCTACAGACTGAACAGTTCCACATACATCCTGAAAATACAGAGCTTTATTTATAAACTGCCTAATATATTTTAAATAAAGGGCAGTCACTCCACATTTTACTTTTTATTGCCACTTATCTTCCATCTCTGCCGCTGTGTTTATCCTCTGCTATGCAAAGGCACACATCCCCAGCCCTCAGTTCCTGTAAGGCTGACATGGCAGAACACCGGGAGCTCAGTCAAGTGCAGCCCTTGTAATCTGTCAGAGAGCTCACCGAGGAGATCTGCACGCTTTCCGAAATACTGTTGTGACAATATGAGAACCTAAAGAAACAAGTCGTCTTTTCTTGTAACTAATTAAGACTTTCCAGCCAATGTTTATGAATGCCTATCTCTTCTTTGGACTTATTTTATCAAGACAGAAGGGCAGTTAATATTCTTTAGTCAAGGACTTCCTAGAAATAATTAGGTATAAGCACTATGTTCAGTATACATCGCCAACTTGGCAAGAAGATTCAAGGTCCACGTATTCTAAACTGAACTGTCTTCATTATAATACTAAGAAACACACCCACAGGTCAAAAAGACCCCTGCCCAGGTTAGAGACCCTACCCTGAGCACGCGCAAATGATCACTATCGTTGTGTAACCTCATTATAACATAAGGTAATCACTAACCAATCCTCGTAGAAGCGATAGTACTGACTCTGTAATTTTGTGTATAAACAGAGCACCGAAAAATACGTCAGTGTGCCTGATCTGTGGGAAGCCACCGAGCACCTGGACTTGCGCAACTACAAAATAAACCCTCAGTGTCTCTCTCGACTGTGTAATTATTGGCTCGTTGCACAACAAGTACCAAATCCTCCGGCTTTTTGGGCAACAAAACCACTGAGCGTGTAAAGCAAAGCAAAAACCCATAAGCGATCATTGACCATAGAGCTCAAAGGAGGTAAAGACTGAGAGCTACACTCGTGGAAATCACATTAGCCCAGGAACGCCAGAGCGGCTCCAGAAGGGAACACACTTTGCTGCTGGCAGAGCAACACCCTTGGCATTGGGAGCTTGTTCAGCTTGCAGGGAGCCATTTGCCTCGTAAAGCTCTCTTACACTTCTCTCCAGGCTACAGCAAGAACTCAAGCTCTGCGCCTGCCTGCAGGGACAGATGCTCACCGACCGCTCCAGGTTAGCCTGAGCTCACGCAGCGCGCTCCGTAAGCCCCGCGCAGCTTTGCTCAGGAGGCAGAGGTAGCGAGCAGCGCTTGCACGCGGCACAGAAGCTCTGAGACGTGGCTGCTGGCCACAGAGGGGAAAGGTGCTGCAGAGAGAGCCCGTGTGGAGGCCACCTGCTCCGCTCTCCACCGCTCCCACCCAGCGATGCTCCCCGAATCGCCCCTCTGCCCGCAGCCCCTGGACAGCTCCTGGCAGCACCAGCTTGGCCAGGGGCTGCGCTTGCCCCACAGCACCAGCACTCAGCCCCGTGGCTGGCGTGGCTGGCGTGGGGCAGGTGGCAGGACGAAGCACTCATTTACTCCACCAAGGTCATCAGCACTATATTAATTGGACTCGCGGAGGGCTCTCGTCACATTAGTCTGCCACTCAACATCCACGTGCTCCTGGCGCACCTTCCTGCAGTAAATCTTCAGCCTGAGCCCTCCTTCCCAGGCCTGTGGTGGAGCCCTTCGTTAAAGCTGCCGCTGCTGATGCCCAGCAAGTTGCAAGCTGTAATTTATTACAACAGAGCATATGGATGCTCTCTTTTTCCATTTGTCTGCATTAAATAATTATTTAAGCTATATTAGGTATTTATCAAGTAAACTGTCAGCATCTGAAGTTTCCTTATTGTAGCTGGAGATTTAGAGCAGCGCTTTGTATGCGTCCTGGCCCTTGCATGGAAAGGGCTTTCTGCAGGCTGAAATTATGACACTAACATCATGTTTTATGAGATACTAGAACGTAACATCAAAATTCTGGGAGGAGGTAGAAAGGAGGCTCACCAGTTTGCCTGGCGTAGTGAAAGGCTCCCAGCTGTGCTTCTCCTGGAAACTCGGGGGCAGCAGCTGATGGTGGGGCAGCGTCAGACAAAGCAGCGCGCCTGCCACCCCGGGTTAGGGGCACTGAATGCGGTTCCGCAGGGCTCCTCCGCTCCTCCCTCGAGCAGGAGGGAGACTGCCCCTGGCTCAGGGCCGGAGGAGTCATCCCCACACCGACCCCAGCCCTCCCATTCCCCATCTCTCCTGGCATCTCAGAGGCCTCCGCAAGAGTGCCGCAGCAGCGAACTTGAAGCTCCCTGCAAGCCGAGCGCTTCCTCTGAGGGTTCTGCCCACAGTACCCAGCCGCAGGGCAGGAGCGGGGTCCTGGGCCACCACACTGCCCTGGGCTGGGCTGCCTCCCGCCCCACGCAGGGACAGCGCGTGCCCATCCCAGAGGGCCCCAGCACCGCTGGGCCTCGGTGTTCCCACAAAGTGCTCCAGTGCTCCGGGCTCGGAGGCCCAAATGTGAGGGAGGCTGCGTGCAGGCACTCCTGCCCTCCTGAGCAGAGGCCGGTGAAGAGGCCCAGGCTGGGAGAAGGGCTGCAGCACCTCCTCTTCCTCACTGCCAGCTTCGGCATTTCTTTCTGCCGCCCCGGCAGGAACGCTGCGTGCTGGAAGCCACATCCTTTGATTTCCCAGATGTCTCAGGCTCCTCCTTTCCTTTCCTTCCCTCCTCACCTCTCCTCTCCGCTAAGTGGGGTAGGTCTTGTCCAAGCTGGACATCTGTGTGGGGAAACTGAGGAGATGCTGTTTAGAAAGATGCCAGCTCTTGGCAACCCACACATCTGAGGGATTTAGTAGCTCGCCGCATGAGCAGCAAGTGCGGCAACCCCAGCCACACTCCAGCCATCACCATAACTACAGCCTATGTCAGCCTCTCACAGCACGTCCTTCAACAGATTAATTTAAAAGGTTTCAGTTTGGCTGATTGCATCTCATTTGCCTTGAAGCACTGTCAGGATGCTGTGGCAGAGCTGTAGCTCTTGTCCTGGCAGCCTCCTCACTTCACCAGATGTCTGCCTTGGCAATTGCAACTGAAGAGGCTCAACACACAGGGTGCACACCAAGCGAGCCCCAGGAGATGGCACAGTGCTCCTTCCCACCCTCAGCTGAAGCTTTGGTCTGTGTGGAAGGAGCCGGGGAGACCTGGGCAGTGCCTCAGCCCCTCGACCAGGCCTGGCAGGGCCATGAAGTCAGCTCTTCTGGAGAAATCATCAGCAGGTGGCTGTGCTGGGATCAGAGACAAACGGAGAGCCTAGGGGAGGGGGCTCACATGGGCAAGGATACCGCGTCCCAGCAGTGCCACTGCTTCCCGTGGGAAGGCAAGGGTGCAGGGGTGCACAGAGCCCAAGGAGCAGAAGTCCTGGTACTCTGCACGTGCACCGAAGCCTGGCATCAGCTCTGGGTCAGGGTCCGTGTTTGGACCTCTTTGAGGTGCTGGTAGCCCCTTTGCTGCAGGAGAGCCGGCACAGGCAAGGGCTGCATTTCACTTAGCGTTTCGTCTGGTTTGTGTGTCTACTTGTAGCATCCACAAGAGTCACCAACAGCTTCAACTGATGAATAAACAGGAACTATGAAGACTGAGGGACAAGTTGCTTCTGACACACACATCACACAGCACAGACGCCAGCACTCGTATGTTCGGACTGGGACCGTGTTGCGAGACGATTACTACAGGGGTGGAAACCCATCCAGTTTGCAGTTCCTGCAAGCAAGCACGTACGCCATTTCTCCCTTTATAGATTCTTGACACTTAACCTACTCAATGCTTTTTATTTGCATTGATCACATTTTATAGTATGATTAAATTTGTATGGAAGAGAACCAATTAGTTTTGTTTTACACTTATTGAATCCACTTTATGGTCAGACAAATTAACTCTCAGCAGTTAGTTTGATTTATCCAGCAGCATAAAGCTTGACAATCTGTACTCTCAGATAATCAGTTTTAGAAGAATTATCTTTATTGTTATTTTTCCTGCTTGGGAGAAACCGTTAAACCTGGAGGCAGGTATGAAGATGGAGCAAACACTGTCAGCAGACTGGCCCTGTCTGGAGGCGCGATGCCTGTTTGCCTCCTGACAAAGCCTTTGCTGAGAGGCACAGTGCCTGTCTCTTGGCAGAGAGCGAGTGCTGGCACAGTGACTCTCTTGAGGAGCGAATGCTGGTCTGTTTTAGAAAGGTTGCTTTACCCAACATCAGGGAATTGTATGCAGGCACAGGACGTGACAGCGGAGTGGGAGTCCAAGCTGCTGCCCCGGGGAACAGCTGGAAATGCTGAGCTAAGAGGGTGCTACGCAGGGAAAATCACCAACAGGAGAGCTAGCGGCACAGCTGCAGGAAAGCAAGCAGTCTGAGCACCCTGTCTAGACCTGCCAATAGACACCACTTCCCCCTTGGCCTCTACCTGGCGTCTGCCTGTCCTGGACACCTGATCTGTCCTGAGGACAGGATCTGTCCCCGCTGCTGCAGCAGGTGCTGTGCCACAGCTTGGTGGTGCCCAAGGCAGAGCCCGGCAGAGCCGCAGGGCTCACCACCGTGTTCCAGGTGGGCAGCCAGTGTCAGAGGGGACACCAGCAGCTCTTTCCCAGCCCCACACGCTGCGCTTAGCGGGCTGCCCTGTCAAGGGCACAAATGACCCGAGCAGCCGTGCTCTGGCTGCGTGGGCAGCTGGCTTCACTGGGCACTGCCTGGGCACTGGCAGAGCTGGGTGCCAGGATGGACGCCTAGCACAACTCGAGCACCACAGCAAGAATCCTGCTTCTTCCTGATACCCTTGTGCCAGGGAAGGGGTCCCAAAGCAGAAGGGGGAATGCAGGGAAAAACACGGGTGTGAGTGCTGCAGGAGGAGGAATAAGCGGACACAAACTGTGAACACCTCTCCTGAGAAAGGGGTGGAAGTGCTGTTGCTCGGATCCACAGCAGTAGAGCGGATAGCCCTTGTCAGAAGCGTGTGTAATCGGGGCAATCCTTGCTGCACACAGCACACAGCCCAAAGAGCATTGCTCTTTTCCGCTGCTATTTCATTACAGATACGCCTGTCGGGACTGGGCACAGGGCATGGCTGATGGCTGCCGTTAGGAAGCTGCCCCCTCCAAGGCTGTCCCTTCTCTCTCTGCTACTTGGGCAGGGCACATAGTTTGGAAGAAACGATTGCGAGTGCTGGTAGTGTGCTCCTCTGAGCTGGAACAGACTGCTTCCAGCTCAGCACACAGACAAGGGTCTCCCCCGCGAGTACGGTCTTCCTCTTGTGTAAGCATCCATTAGGTTCAGCTCAGCAACTCACTCATGTCTAGCAGGGCCCATCACAAGAGAGGTTTACTACTGGCAGAGTGACACTGCCATTGACACAGGGACAAACGGGCCAAGGAAGCTGCCTGGCACCTGGACAGCTCTGAAGCCCAACCTCATTTGTATTCGGCAACTACAAGTAAAAATAATTTGTTCCCAGTTAGTAAATGAGATTTAGTTAATAAATTGGCTCCTGTGAGCAGGCTGCCGTTTGTTCTCATGCAATGCAACAAATGACGAGATGAAAGCTTATTATTTCATAAGAAGGAGCTGTTTTCTTACAGGACTAAGTGCTGGAGAGACGTTATTTTTTGGCAGACAGTGGTGTTTGATGATCGTTCGTTTCAGGGGTCTTCGCAAGGCAGTTAGGATGCTTCCCAAGTCCGCTGAACTGTCAAGGGGGAGCCCCTTCCTGTCAACTCCGTCGCCACCAGACCCTCCCCACCTCCTCAGCGCCCTCAGCCAGGAGGGCACGGAGGGCTCCTGTCGCTGATGCAAGCCCCACATACAGCAGGGACAAAAGGAGCCCAGTCACGTTACCCTGTACAGTAGCTACAGATACACTTAGGGCTGCAGGTCCAACACAGATAGATATGAAAACCTGATACGGTAGAACTGAAAACTGACCCAGGAAAGAGGAGATCTGGAAATCCAGGAAGCAAATCCATTATCAGGCCTCCATAGGCTCCCCATTGCTTTGCCCTTTTGCTCACCATCTCTAACCAACTCTAGTCCCTTGCTAAATCCATGTAGACAGACACCAACATAGTCTAGCATTCGTTGGCCAACACAGAATGGTTCTCTTCATGGGAGAAAAAGATCTCCTTGTCTGGTTCTTACAAAGGTCTGGTGGTCACCCGTTCTGCAAACATACAGTGTGTTGATCCTATAACATAAAATCCGAAAGCAGCATCTCTTATCGGACATAACGCTATTCGTTCTCTAAAATACAGAGCCTAAATATGATACTGAGAGCACACCAGCAACAGACTTATAAGCTGGGAAACAAAACTGTAGTTTGGAGGACAGCATCCAACAAACAAAGCAATCCCAGCACTCCTCTAAAGTGGGTACTAACTTTGCAGGGTCCTTAGAGGACATGGTTGCTCCTCTCTCTTTGCAAGGATCCCCTTGAGAAGCTTCACATGTGCAGACTGCACAACTGCCATTTGGCCAAGCCATGAAATACTATGAAAGTCGAAGCTTGCACTGGGAGTAGCATGCCATCTGTTCAAGCTTGAAAGACAGGAAACAACTATCAAAACTACAGTCTAATCATAATCAGCTGGCTGGCAGCTAACAAGCGCACACGCTGTCTGGCGAAGAGCTAAGATGCCTATCAGCTGAGCATCCTGCAAGGGAGAAATTAAGTATCTGATGGGCTGAGGAAGAAATACAACAAGTGCAGGGAGCTAAAACAAGGCTAATTACAGAGGGGAGGCATGTGGTCCAGTGAAACCTAGGGAGCATGTACACAAGGTTCCTCTACACGCACCTATACCGCTCTGGTTAAATTCAGATCCACTATTAAACAGTAGGGGAAACGTGTAGGCCGGGAAGCAGTCGAGTATATCTGCATGAGCGGAACCAAAGCCTACGGCAGAGACGGGATCTGAGCACTGTGTGTGAACCACGAAGCACAGGAACTGAAATATGCACTGGATAGACAAGCTGAATCTATGGGAAAGTACGTAAGATGTTCTGTGGAAAATGACACTGACAGCTCATGATCAGTGATGTTGAGTTGCTGGTCTGCTTGACCCCAAGAGGGATGTCACAGTAGCTAGTAGTAATGCATTTTTGCTTGGTATTCTCTATTTAGGCCAATAAGAAAGTGACAAATTCATCACGGAGTTAAATCTTTGCTCAGAGAACTGTTCTGGGGTCGGTTCCCCAGTACGTCTGGAGCATTTACATCACTAATGGCTGGTGGGTGAACAGATGCTCCTGGGGTAACAAGGTTGTTCAAGGAGATAAACACAGCAAATGCATTTGAACCCGAGGAAATGCCAAATTTTAAATTGGTCAGCAATGAGAGACAGTCTCATCCTCACCAACCTGTCTGAATTTCCAGCCAACTGACAGTCACCAGGGAACACGCACCACTCACACTCCATGCATCCAAAACAGCAGTCCATAGTTGCCTATACGAGAAACTTCAAAGGATTTTGCATGGACAAACCACTCAGCAGCCTGAAAAAAATGAAAGCGAAGAAGAGCAAGACTCATCCTTCAGCAAAGCACACTCAGGGGCAGACAGTAAATCTTCACAAACAGCAACACTCCACCTGCTTCCCCTGTGAGCTGCAGCTAGCCATCACTACCAGCCGTGAGAGGAGGGACCAGGCAGGACTTTCAGAACACGTCCAGCCCACCAATACGGATGTAGAAGTAAGAGGAAGAAGTATGTGGTTATTACAAAAACCACGGGGCCTCATGGCTGTAGTACCATGGATAGGGATGTTGTGGAAAGGAGAATGATAAATTGACCTGCTGCACAGCTGTCCTCTTTCAACACCTTGTTGAAAGCCCCAGCTGAGTAACACCAATATTTAATTTTGGGCAAACTGGAAGATAAAGAAGGTGAAAAACTTAACAGAGACATATTCACTGTAACAGCTGTGACAGCTATTCCTCAAGCACCACAAAGCCCAGCCCTGCCTGTGCTCAGCTCTGCAGAGTAAATGGTAATTAGAGTTTGCCAATCGTTGCTTCCTCATTGATGACAACGGGGACATGAAAGATCTGTGATAGACATAGATTCTCCTGAAGCTTCTCTCTCCCATTTGTCATTTCAAGCTTGCAGTCTGAATCAAAGGATTCGCACAAAATGCGTTTCAAGGATTTTTCTAAATTTCTGTTCTGTGTGTAAAAAGCTTGAATTGTTCCTGAAACGGCCTCGTTTCAGTCGTCCTCAGCACACAGCAAAGTGCAGCCACGCAGACGCCATAAAATAATCAGTGCTGGATCACATGTACAGCATCCGACCAGCAAACTTAGGACTCTCCTGCACTGGTCTTGATTAAGACCTACTTTTAGGCACAGTCTGACATAGCCTGTCCTTACCGAAACAAAAAGCGTGTAACATTCAATTAAGATGAAGGCTAACTCTAGGATCCCAGAACATCCCACAGGAACTGACAGCAAATGGGAAAGAGTACCAGGGAGGACAGGCAGGAAAAATCCCTCTTCATCTGGCCCAGACCCACAGCCTGTTAGAGCCGCCGCTCCTGCATGTGTGCTTAGGGTCTGAAATACAAGACAGTATTGATCGCCCTGTCACTTGTTAATCGAAACAACTCAGTAAGCCAAAGGTAGCTGAGCACAGTCGAGGCTGGGTACGGGGGAGAGGATGTGCGCAGTATCTGCACGGTGCGGTGCAAGGAGCAGGGGGTCTGGTCCGGAAGCCAGAGGCAGGGCCAGTCCCCGCTCCCCATCTCCTGCAGGTGGATGGCAGTGGAGCCCAGGACTGTGATCCGCGGAGAAGGTGGTGGTGAGGTGACATTCCCGTTTTCACGTCAGGTGGAGGGAACAGGCAGCCCCTCCCCAAAAACTGAGGCACTTTCTTCAAGAGCTGTAGCTCCGAAAACACTTCTCTGCAGTTGAAACAATCCACATGTACCTCTCTAACCATGAATACATGCAGACAGGGAGCAGCTCCAAGCCCTGACCCCAAACAACTGCTCCCATAGTCACGGTCCGCTGCCCCACAGAATACCTTCTTCCAGGTGCAGGGAGCCCATTGCAGAGAATGAACTAAACTCAGGAGGTTTTCAGGCTGCTATGAGACATCCAGTTTTGCTTTTTAATGTTTTCTTTTTCTCCTGTCTTTGGAGCCGATAAGCATGCTTTAATCTGCTCCCAGTGAAAAGGTGGAATGCTGATTGCTTGCTCTGCCTCTTCTGGCCAAGCATTTTCATCCTGCATTGCTATGGGGAAAGGTCTTGGCTCTTCAGGCTCCAGCTTCTGTCTTTTTGATAGCTGAAGGGTTTTTCCCAAAGTGAGTACTGAAATGCTTCAGTGATCTTTAAAAAAAAGTTGTGCAGATTTTGTGAGATTTTGGACTGCAGTAAAAGAAAAATCTAACAAGCCGAATGTCATTTTTTTAAGGAGATAAGAAAAAGGCTACTGGAGCTGTCAGAGTTTAAGCTTCAACCTTTATGTTTACAAAGCAAAAAGGGCAATTAAATGTGGAAAAATAAATCTTTCCAGGACTCTGCCAGTGGTTCTTCTGGTTTGTACTCAAACTGCTGAATGACAGGCTAGTTCAGTGCCTTAGGCAGGGACTCAGAATAGAGCAGCCCTGACATTTCTTTGATGCTAAGTAGTGTACCCTAATAAAGATGTTCTTGAAAGCCATTCCCTCTTGCCTGGCAACCAGGCATTACAGAGCATCCCCACTGCAACAGGACTGCCTGCCTACTCCATGCCTCCCCGCGCCTGGCACTCTTTCCTCCCTGCTGAACTGTGGCTGCTTCAGACCTCCTGCACATCTTTGCCACTGAATCCGAGGAAGAAATTATTGGAATAAACCAAGGATATAGTTAATAGGCAAATTCTGTGCTTTCACCTCCTGGCTATTTCACAAAGCCTGTTTTCACAAAGGTGTTGATGGACAGAAAACATCATGGTCCTGCAAGCACAGAGTGAGTAAACAAGCACAGACCACCGTGCGGCAAGGACGCCTGCCCATACTTGCAACAAGCCACAGCCCTCCAAGGATCTAAAAGAGCAGCTGAAGAAAGATCTATTTTCTGAGTACATGGAGTAAACTCCTCTCAGATCTCTGCCCCTGCACCCTGTCAGGTATGAGCCCACGGGCACACGAGCAGAGCTCCCCGGTGCAGGGCAGGGCACAGGCTGCAGATGGGAGCACGCTTGATGCCAGCCGTGAGGTGCTGGCTGCCATTCAGGGAAGGACTGCATTCCCTTCCCGTTTCCGTCCCATAAGCCTCCAGCTCTTCACACATTTCTACTCTCTGCAAAGACGAAAACGTGAAAGGAGAGATGAACAGAAGTGGGGGAAAGGCACTGGGAAGCCCATCTCCAAGTGTTAAGTGACAGCAGATGGTAGAGGCGCTGCTCTATGACAGATGAAGAAATCAGTAATGTATGTGTCAAAGGCAGTGTCATTATCGGCAGCCTGCCTGGCTGCCTTAGCTCCCAGAGCTGCCAACCCCTGTTGGACTTGGATCTCCCAAGGACACAGCGCGTCCTTGTGCCTTCTCCCACAAAGCTGCATGCACTGCCACTGGCACTGGCACAGCCTGCAAGGGCAGCTGCTCGCCTCCTTGGGAAGGATGCACTTGAGCGGGGTCAGATGATGTCCCTGCAGCACACATTTGCTCAGCATTGCCTGGGTGTTAAACGTTCCTCACATGCTCAGCAAAGTAACGTTGTTCCCTCTGCCATTTACCACCCAGAACATCAGTGACTAAAAGCCAAGAATGGCTTTTGGCATGCCTCCAAATACAGAGTGATGCCTGGGCATGCAGTGCTGGAAGGGAGCCAGCCAGAGCAATGGCAGCGCGTGGCTTCGGGATGAACAGAAGGTCCTACCTCCAGAGCTGGAGCGGAGCATCCCAGGGGCTCTGCATGCCCTGCTCTGCAGAGAGCTGTAGTCCTACACATCAGGCCCAACACAATGCATAGCAAGAAGGGGAGGAGATGATCAGAGTGAACTGGGAATGGAGCAGGGCCAACAGTGAACCTCCGGAGGCTCCAAATTTCCTGTTTGTTCAGGGCCAGATTCTTCTTCCTCAGTTTCATGCTCCTGCCCTCCCAGGGCAGTCAGCGGTGATACGACACAGCCCTGGTGTTACATGGCTGCCGGCTCGACGCTCGAAGTGTCACCTTCCCTGCATCTCCTGGCTTGCCTGCTACTTCAGCCCATTACAGGTTGGGCGTGATTAACACACGCTCTCCCAGTCGCTCCTGCAGAAAAGCATCAGGTTTGCAGTGTTTGTGAGGAGGTCTCCAGCAGGGACAAACACCGTGTCATCACCTCCCCCAGGTTCGTAAGCCTGGGAAGAAGAGTGCCTTCTGCTTACTGACCCAGAGCATTACAAACAGTGCAGGAGCGTATGTCTGGGAGACAGAACTCAAATTGAATTCACTTGTTGAACAAGCATGGGAAATACTGCCCTCGTTATTTACCCAAATAAAAGTACAGACCAGAGAAGCTTCTATCTGCTAATAAATGCAGCGTTAGTTTCATATCTCCCTGCTCTTTTGCAGAGTGGGAGTACACTGAGGTTGCAGTGTCCCTGTTGGAAGGGGTCGTGTGGCACGCTCGCAAGCCTGCCAGGCTTTAAAAAGCCCCTTGGACCCTGCAGGAAATACCAGGCATATGTAGAATATGGGGGAATAGAAAAATACCAGCTTCTTAATGAATGGATGGCTAGTAATTTGCCTCCCTTTGCTGTTTAAAAAAAAAAAAAAGAATCCGGAGAAGTTATTCTAAGCATAATACAGGAACTGCTGAATTGGTTTTGAGCTCCACAGACAAGACAGGATGAAGAAAATTAGAAAGGTGAAAGGCAGCTTTTATTTCTTTGCAGTATTTATTAGTCACAGGGGGTGGTATGGATTTCTTATTGCAGTAAACTGTATGCAAATAAAGAGGCCATCATAGTTCCTAGGAGTTGCTTCAGCCTTTTCAAGCTATTTACATTGGTCCACAGAAAGTACACGTCTTAAAGGGTTTCACATACTGCAGATTTGCACAGGAGTACTGCATCGTAATGACACCCAAGCGCAGAATCCACATGTGCTCTTAACAGCTGCCGCAGACAGCTGAAAGAGCCAAACGAGACAGCAATTGCTGTTTTCATGTTGGGCCCTCTGACAGCACAACGTGTGTTTACATTTATATACAGTTGACTGCACCAGGCAATAATAAGTCTTGCCCAAATGCCCAGGTGCACACACAAACCACTCCAGGACATGAGCCAAAAGCAGGGTCTCCTGGAGCTCCAAGGAAGGCACCCCTGTGGTCTTCCGGAAAGGCAATAAGCACAAGAGCAGCAATGGGACTACCGTGCAGCAAGCCAGCGGAGCCTGCTGCAAGGCTGGTGCTGTTGCACCCCCATCCTCCTGCTCCAGGCTCCCCCAGCCCTAGCATGCCCCTCTGAGTGTCTAAACCAGGATGCATTCCTTCTAGCGCACAGCTGTGCTGAGAACCAGCCTCTGCAGCACCCAGGTGAGTTTGGAGCAAACAAAGCAGCAGTAATAGGCACCAACACAACGCAAAGGCTTTTGTTCCCCTGGAATTTCCAGCTAGGATTGTTCAGGGATCTTCCACTCAGGTCACCAGCTTCCTGTGGTTTGCTCCAAGCTCTAAGCAGGCTGTTCACACCGAACAGCAAGATAAATACCTGTGTGTCACACAGCACTGCCATTGTGCTTGTAAGCTGTGGTTTGCGACCTGGAGAGCCACAGAAGCAGCAGGCCGCAGAGGAGGGCGGTGTTGCCTGGCGCGGTGCCCCTCTGTAGCCCACAGCAGCTCTTCCCAACAGCAGCAGCTGGAGCCCTGGAGTCCTGATCCCACACCGTGGCACAGCCAGGTCTGAACTGCTGGTAGGAGTGGGCCCCCCAAGGCCTGCCGTAGCAGGGTCCACACCCCCCACACAGGCTGGGCACCGTCCCGCGCCGCAGCAGTCGGACTGCGGAGGGACCGGCCCCCCACCCCAACACCACCAACAGCGACACAAGGCCAGGCAACATGCAGTTGCAAACCTCAGGTCTGCCGTCAGCCCTGCCGCTGACCTGCTCCGCGGCCGTGACCGTGTCACTCTGCTCTCCGCAGCCTGTCCCATCTGCGGTAGCATCCTCGGAAGACAGGCACAGTCACATCACACCCCACCACCGTCCCCTGAAGCCCATGGTGGGACCCACACGCCATTCGCTCCTGTGGAGCTTGTGAGCCAGGACGCATTCAGCAAAACTGGAAAACTAAATGCTTGGTGGTGTTGTTGCCCGTAATTAATCTTACAAATAGTGAAAATTTAATTAATAATAACACTTAGCACTGCCATGCTGCCTTTATATTTACAAAGCACTGTGTAAACATCAACTAATTAAGCTACTGTACTTCGCAATTATATGGTGCTTTATATTTTCCAGGTCCTGTGCAAACATCAGCTAATTAATCTACGTAATTATTTCCATGTTTTCTATTCCAGAGCAATGCATACAAGCAGCACAAGGAGGCCTTAGCAGGGATACTCCTGAGTGGCTCTTCGCACTCTCCGCGTTTATGGTGCCTGCCACATATTGGGGGGACACCTCCAGCGGGCACAAACACCAGCTGGGCCAAGGGTGCAGAAAGGCTCCAGGGAGCAGAGGCAGAGCCTTCTCCCATTATTTAAAACTGAAGGGGGTTCAGTGAACAGCAAGAATGATTTCACATCTACAAAACCTGCTGCGCACTGAAAGACTAAAGTTACTCCACAGATTCAGCACATCAAAGGGAAATTTAAGAGGGGACTTGATCACAGTTCACAAGCCCTCGTACAGGGACAACACATGAGATGTTCAAATAACATCTCACTAGACCTGACACCTGGAAGAGAAAGGCAGGAAAACTGGAAATGAAATTCGCTTTTCTAAAAGGGACTGAGAACAACGCCCGGCCAGGAAAGGCCATGCTGAGGGGCAGCTGGAATGAAATTTGGGAATTGTAGTTGTGTACTTGTCTAATTTCTGTGGGCTTTACTGTCACCTCAGGGTTGACCACTTACAGAATGCACGCCGATCGAGGTAAAGCGCACAGGTTTAACAAAACACACGTGCAGGTATGAAGCATTAGCGTCCTGGGGAAGCGAGAGCTGATCCCCAGCCCCAGAGGGTGGGCGGCAGCAGCCACTGCCTCTCCGCCTGCGCCGAGCAGCAAGCTGGACTGTCCTGCTGCCACAGGGTGCTCAGGAAATTAGACGAGCCACCCCAATAGTCCAACTACAGAAACAGGAAGCATTTTCCATCACAAAGATCCTAAAAGAACTAGGTCTGCCAATCAAGCACTCTCTAAACAAGTCTTAATGTACACCCACTCATGCAGAGCTGCATCTCTCTGCTGTTTATTGCATTTTAACATTGTCAACAGAGCTTGCCGAAGCACTCACAGTGCTCTGCTGACCTCCATTATTTATGATGGCATGTGAAATTGATTGTGGTTGAAAGATCCTTACTGGAATAAAACGAGCTTCTCAATTATTGCCACACAAATAAATCTCTGTTTTCCAGTGATCCCCCCTAGGGAGCACTTGCATAACCGTGAGTTCGTGACGACAGATATCTCCAGCTGGCGAAATACAGGTGACTGCATTGTAATCATGGTCGAGTTACAGGACGGCAGAGGTCAAGGAATTCTCCGTATGACCACAGGGAAGGAAGACTGTGGGGATGATGTAGGGCTTACTGGTGCTTCTAGATGGATAAATGATAAACTCTCCAGCAAAGCAAGTTGTGATCATTTTTGATGCTTTCTGTTAAATGCAGTACGGGAAATATGCACTAAGTATTAACGGGATTATGAGCAGATGAGCAACACAAACAAGCCTTTCAGAGACCCACCCTCCTACTTGCCTCTCTCAGAAAATCCTCGGTTAGATGTGATTTAATAAAAGAACTTAAGTCATTACCACAATCCTAGGAGAGATCTTACCTCTGGTTTTCTCTCCTTTCACCAATAAATGCAGAGCTCTACGCTTGCAATGGCAAGATTGCATGGAGCATCCCCACCTGTCTGCCTCCTCAGTCTCCTGCTCAGGCAGCACCACGGGGCTGCAGGGCAGACCCTCACCCCACACCTGTACGGACTGCTAGCACTCACGTGCCCAGAAACACCAGCTTCTCCACAAGGCTGGGCCCCAGCAGGGCTGACTTCAAGATACCGGACTTCCCTCTCAGCATGGGATGTCAGTGGGTCGCCAAAATGGAAAGAGGTAGGCATGGAAGAAAATGAGCTGTGGAGCGTCCTGCCTGCACCATCGTGCACCAGGACTGTGAGCAGAGCCGAGAGAGGGAAGCCCAGCCTGGGAAACCTTTCAGAGGCCAACTGCTCTTCAGACAGCGTAGCCAGGAAAAACCCGTTAAATGCACTATCTCTGTCGTGTGGCGTTGTGATGCTAGGACATTATATCCTTTGAACAGAGATGCTTGTCTCTTATGTCCCCTTTCACACTTGTCCCTGCCCAAGTCAGCTAAAACGCATTTATCTTGCATCAGTTTTGATGTCCATCTCTCCCTCTTCGCTCTACCTGCAGTGCATTTTGGAGAGGGAAATTATCAAGGACTGGGACGGTATGCAAAACAAGAGCCGGGGAGCCATTTACATGAAGGTGTGATGCACCGAATATGGCTTCTTATCATATTTCCTGTGAATTCTTACATAATGTTTTGTATTTTGACTACCGGTAGACACTGAACTGAGAGTTTCCTTGGCTTGCCTGCAACAGTGCTCCACTTAATTCAGAACCTGTAAGATACATGAATAATTCAGATGGTTCGTTCCAGTGTGCCTTGCTCTACATTTGTCAGTAGTGGATAATACTCCACTTCACGTTGCTCTCAGCTGCTACTTCCACGAGCAGAACTATGCACACAAACTCCTGGCTGAAGCCTCTGCTGCACACATTTATCCATTGCTGGATGCACTGGCTTTGTTGGGGCGACCCTCACCACCCATCGCCTCTCAGACTGACGCTCCAGGAGATGGATACCCAGTCAAGGAAGTGGGTGCAATTCAAATGTTATCCCATTTTCAGATAGTCTGCAACAGCCTGGATCACTGAATCACCTTCTCGTACCTCAGACTGTTCTGCTGCCGACGAGGTCATCCCCCACCAGCTGCTGCACTTGAGGCGCTGCACCATTGCGGCTTCTTTCTGAGCAGGGTTTTCCATGACGAAGGGCTCCTCTCGCCTTGAAAAAAGTACGGGGTGGGGAGCAGGCACCACAAGCTTGACCTCTATAAGCTGCTAAATCAAGCACCTAATCTACTCTATAAACACTTAGAAGGTGTTTTATATCTCCATTCAATGGGAAAATGTTTTTAATAGTCCTATTCTCATCTTTCTGCCTGAAGACCGGCCGCGCGCATGCCCCTTCCTCCCAAAGCATGTCCAGAAGGGCTGGCTCCTCTCTGCAGGTTACAGACCGGGGTGCCTGCCAACTGCATCATCACGCTGTGCCATCCTGTCCTGGCAGCATGCCTTTTCCAAAACCAGTCCTCCAGGAACACTGCAAGTATCCCATTGTAAAGCTGAGGATCTCCACGTGCAACACAGCCATAATAAGCCAGCAGACCTAGAGACCTCACGAGAAGCAGGCAGCCACTCAAACACCTGTGGCTAGGGGAAGGGAGGCTAGGGATGCTGGAGGCACTGACCACGACCTGCCTGACCCAGGCAACCCAGCCTGAGCACGGTACCCTCAGCACGTCGTGCCACGGGCACGTCTGGGGTCTGGGCACGTTTCCAGACAGTGGAGCAGCAGCCCCTCTCTATATTGGCCTTAGTCTGAAGGGACCACGTGTCATAAATGATCAAAAATCACGTCAGATGCACACGAAGCACTCCCAGCTTTGCAGGAAAGCCGTGTGTCCAGCATGGAGTGCCTGGCTCACCAGTGAAACTGTCATGGGCCAACAAAGGAAACCATTCCCTCGTCAGTATGGCTTTTTTAATATTCGTTTTCTGTGAAGTCTTGATTAATTCAGCTTCACGTCTATGTCTTTTGCAAATTAATTGGTTAGAAAAAAGGAAGCAATTTAAAACATTGGTTTTTTCCGTGTTCCCCTGAAGCAAAACACTGCAATGCTGTCTGGGCCTGCTGTGCTCCTCACGCGCAGGACAAAGCACGGCCCAAGACCTGGACTGTGCCAGGTGCTCACAGGTGTACGGGCAGCAGCCTTGTTCTTAAGCTTACCTGTGTCTTCTTGTTTACTTCTGGCATTTCTTGGTGAAATGCTTTTTAAAATTGCACAGAACATAAGGGCACACTCCACTTAGGAACTTGGAGCCAAAGCATGCGTGCAGCTGAACTCCCCAAGGGGCTGCAGGGATTTTTCTCCAACAAGACGGATCCTGCTAGAAGCACATGCTGGGGGTGCTTTCCTGTAGGCAGGGACAGCCCCACGCTCCATGGGGAGTCCAGTCCAGGCAGCTACCCAAGGGACACAGTGAGGAAGGAGCTAATCACACAAGCTGTGCCACTGGTGAGCAGCCCCAGTGCTATGCTGCACAGCTAAGCCCAGGACAGCCAAGGGACCCTGGGGCACTCCTGACACGAAGCAGCATGGAGTACCAAGTCAGCACAGAGGCAGGCCCTGGGGCCACGTTATCAGCGTTCTTCCCAGTCTGGTCACTGCCTGTATCGGAGAGATGCAGCACTGAAGACTTGGGACTGCTGCAGCCCACATGGCAGGCTGGCAGGAGTGCACATCTGGGTTTTGCAGTTCTCCATGCAAAAAGGCATTTCTTTGGGAACAGATGACCTTGCCCCAATTAACTCAAGGGTCTCCTCATCACAGTAACTGTGGAGGGCCAGACTGCAGTGGCATAAATCAGCGGTGCCCTCCCACCCAGAGCAGAGGTTGCAGGCTGAAACCAACACAGGTCGCCCCACCATCACGCAAAACTTGTGGGCAGGGCTGCAGACCTAGGGTTAATTGCCAAAGGCTGGAGGCGAGGGGGTTTGTGTAGATGAGGAGACATGACTGCCAGAAAATGGCTATGCACCGTAAGCTGCTGGGAACCCTTGGCAGGACTTGCCAGCCTTGGTGGGGGACCCCAGGTGGTGATCACCGCAGCAAATGTGCACGTGGCCTGCCAGGGTAGCACGAGAGAAGTTACAGCAGCGGTGTTACAGTTTAAGGTGGTTTCATTCACACGGATCTCCTGGGACTTTGCTCCCTTTGCCTGCTTTGTACCAAACAGAGAAGCTCATGCCAGTAAGCAAGGTAAGTACCTTGCTCACGTATCTGGCAATTATTTACAGTTACATTAACAAACAGATCTAGCAGACTGCTTAATATACATAACATTTAGATTTTCATTATAATCTATTAAAGATGGATTCTCTCAAGTTGCTGCAATAGAAGATAGGTTTCTGAAAAGCTGAAAGGCTCCTCAAAGGGACAAAAATCAAGCATTCAGTAAGCTGTTCCCGTTTACTTGAAAAGATGTTTATTCTGACTGATACAGCAAACACTGTCCATGGTCACTGGTAATTGGAATTCTGATGGAGTCTGCACTGGCATTTTAACACCAATTAATAACCGGGTTTTAAATTTGCATTTATTAGAAGATTTTACGTGTCTGGGAGAAAAAAAAACCAAACAAACCCTAAAATGTTCATGAAACATTTACCCATGCTTGTACTTGCAAGCCACAGACTTATTCTGAAGAGTAGTAAGTATTCATTTGCATCTTGACTCTGTCCCACAAGTGACAGCAGCGCTGCTCTCAGACGAGCACGCGAGCCAGGCAGACAAGCACCCAGGTGCCCCAACCCTTCCAATAGCTGCACCCACATCGATGCCTGGGGAACTGGGGCACGGGAACTCTGCAGAAGGGAGCAGGTGGGGCAAGGAGGGGCTGGGGTGAGGAAGCCTTATTTGCCATGCTGTCCTACTTAGAGCAAGAGACTGAAAAAGGAGAAAGGCAACCGTGCGGCTGGCTGCAGCTCTGGCTGAGAAGCACCAGCTAGCCGGGTGCTAGTGCCACAGACCTCCAGAGCATCTCAGCGCTGTCTTCCCCACAGCAGGGAAAAGCACTCAGGACACAGGATAAGCAAACAGATTTCAGAGAAAGCCTTGGTCCTAGAGGAAGACCTAAGAGGACGTTTTAACCAGCAAGTGTAAACAGACGACAAGAACAGTGCTGACGCTGTCAAACAGGAGGGCAGGGTGGCAGCATCCAGAGAGGGCTCTGCTCCCTGTCATGCATGGTCTTCCCAGCAGCAGCATCCCCACCACCCTACCCCACTTCAGCCCAGGACTCCACTCATGCAGGGTGAATATGCTGTACAAGCCTGCCAGAGGGGATGGGGGAGCAAGAAGCAGGATGTCTCCAAGCAGCAGCACTGCTCAGTCCCACTGTACAATGCCAGCACAGAGGGGAGACACGTGTTTTCAGAACCAAGTAGGGCTAGCAGAGGAGAGAGGAGCTGTGTTGCAGTGAGGGTCAGTGTCCGAAGGAGGACAAGGCCAAAGGAGGAAGATGGGCGTCCTGTGCTTCTCTGCGTGTCTGCTCGGCTGGGAGTCGGAGAGATTTTCAGGATCGGTCACAGCCCCTTGGTAAGATCAAATCAGACAGCGAGGCAAGCAAGAGGCAGACACGCTCTTTCCCAAGGCCTCCTGAGCCTTTACCACGGCGGCATACAATCGGCACAAGATTTGAAGGCATCCACAAGTCCTCTGCCCTGAGCAGCACCAGCACAAGCGGCAGCTGTGACTTGCCACAGCAGAGAACTACTCTGTGGTCCTGGGCACAAAGGCAGGACAGCTGGGCTGCAGCACCTGCCAAGGGCCGATGCTCACAGCAGCCCGCTTTCAGCACCCTTCTGCAGCTGAATCTGCTACATCACCCCCAGCCTGCTTGCCTGGACCAGCACCCTATGAACCTGTGCAGTCCTGCAGTCCCACTGCTTGCTCACGCGGCAAGCCCAGGGTTAAAACCATGCTCAGCAGCTGCTCGCTGCCCTCTGTTCCTGGGGCTTCCCTTCCGTGCTGTGACTGCTGCTCTTGGGGGACTCGGGTGAATCATAACTTCGTCAGACTACAAGGAAAAGAACCAATTATCTGGCAATTGTATGCAGTCCATTTCAGTGGGAGGCTCATAACCTAACCAGCCCTTGTAGTCAAGGGGAATAAAATATATGCTGATATCAGTACACAGAGGTTCCCATTGGAAGCCACTTTCACTGCAGTGTCATGAATCTTTTCAGAAACAGCTTGAGAAGATTCATTCTGTGCATCAATCTTCCTGGGCAGCAGAGCTGACGATGGTCATACATAATAATGCTTAAGTCAATTCACATGCACAGTCGGTGGCTGTCTACAAGTCTTGGCCCTAATCAGTACATTAAATAGAAACTTATGACTAATAACTCTGAAAGAGCCTCTCCAGGGGCAGCAAAATGCTCTGCTTTGGCCAGCATCAGCTCCTCAGGCATGTGCTATAGTGGCATACTCTCCCCTTGGCTCCAGGAAGGGAGAATGGGAAGTCGTAACTCTTCTTCTGTTTGTTTGGGTGACACATTTTTTATGAGCCGAATTCTTTACTTTACGTTTTGACAGTGATTCTGTGACTTTATGCCTGTCCTGCAATCACAGTACTGCTCTGGAGCAGGAACAGAGCCCATAAAAGCTGCTGGCTTAGCCAGCTCCATGCTGAAGGGGAAGTAGATGCCCCACTGCAGCCCCTCCAAAACTGCTCTGCTGCCCTCTCCTCAGGCACCACATGTGCCGGGGTGGCTGGCTCTTGAACACAGACTGTTCTCCTCCAGCGGCAGCAGTCTAGCCATTATGCTGCTCCTGATGCCACGGGGACCCTGGGAGCTGTAGGCGGAGCAGCAGCCCAGGCTGGGAAAGGACTGGGCTATCAGAAGAGGGACATGTTCATTTTGTCAGCTCTGGGCGTGCTGCTTGCTTCCAGCTCAGCTGTGCTCACGAAAGATGCACCTGCCAGCAGCCTCTGCAATCACAGCTTGGCACGGGAAGCACCACGCAGCTGCTCTGCTTCCAACAGAGTCTGCTGGACGAGCTTGGCCTTTCTCAGCAGGCAGAGGCAACCTCCCTGCTTTTCAGGAGCCAGCATACAGAGCATTCATTCGGCTCCCCCGCCACCCGGGAAGGCTCCAGCCAGCCCTGCCTTCTGCAAAGCTAATTTCCATGCATGCCCTATGGAGCTGCAGTTGAGCTGAGCTCGGTCAGGGCAGAGTGGGTCCCAGGGTCCAAACAACCTGAGCAGTTGCGGTGGGTGAAGAAGGAAGGGGAACAACAGAAGACTACACCGTGGCAGGTAAGAGGAGCCCAGGCCTTTGCTCGCCCAGGGCCCCTGCAGCTCCAGCGCAGGCAGCACTGAGAGGTTTTCTCCCTGACCAGAAACCTCTGATAAGCACAGAACTAAAGAAATGTGTTTTCTAGACTTCCACACGCAAACACCCAGAGCATATCTGTGTTTGCTGTTCACTTGCATGCCTTTTATTGCTTGAAAAACTGGGGTAAGGAAAGTATTTCTCTCTTGAATGAAACACAGCGGAGTTCCTTTCCTCACACTTCCTCTTTTACCTCCAGGTCCCTTGCTTCACAAGCTAGTTGGCTCGAGGGATCAGCACCTCCCATCACTGCTGCCATCCACCACCTCTTTCTTCCGCATGACAATGAAAGCAGTTGTGAAGAGAAGTACTTGCAAAATTCCTATGGAAGCATCTCAAGTCAGCACATCCTCAAAAGGCACAGTTGCCCGCGGGAATAAGGCTCACCACAGCCCAGGGCAACAGCCAAGGCCAAGCAAGAGGTACAAATGTGAAAATGCACACGTGTGCATCACAGGCAGGCACGAGGAGACTGCAAATCTGGTGTCTGATCCCTGCACAAGCAGAATGCAGTCCTGTGTTCATGCAGTGTGCCGTGGGAAACAACCGCCTGCATGGCATCACCAAAGCACTGAGGAAGCACAGGCTGATGTTTAGCAGAAATTTTGTCTATGTTTTTAGAAAACCTCCCACCCCTGAGGCCTCTAGGTGCTTCCTAAAAAGATGAAGAAATACAGCTAGACAGTGGCAGGTCTTAAAATAAAACCAAATACCTCTTGCCTGCTTTTCCACAATGCTCCCTCCTGTCTAACGTCTCAATTCCTGCCTCATCTGTGACATCTCATCACTTTCACATTGGAGGTGCGCCAGGAATGGACTTGCTAAAAGCATTTGCTCTTCCTTCACCTGTCTTTCTCCACTGCTACATGTAACAGTATTTTATGCTCCTCAAGGTGCAGGGACAGGGTAGGAATTTACACTGAGATGGCACTGCAAGGCAAACACCTGAGGACCAGTGAAACCCTGCACTGCACTTCCCTGAGAAACGCAGTTCCTTCTTCGGGCTACTGACGCACTCTGTAACGAGCACCCTGATCTCTGCCCACCCTGCAGCCTGCCTGAGAACATCCCGTTTTCCCATGCAGTACCTGGGCAGTCCTGGAGTGCAGGAGGGCAAGAGTCTGAAAAGGAACAGTTCAACAGCAGGGGCAGTTCATCACGGGAAGAGTTTCCCCAGGAAGGCACGGACCACTCCAACACTGGACATTTTTTTCCCTTTGGCTATAAAGCTCCCCAATTTTGGCAGGAAGACCTATCACCAGGCCTATGCAAGACATCAGACGAGGCGACTGCCGTGTCTTTTTCTGGCCTCAAAGTTCACAACCTGGACCTCATGGATTTTCATAATCATGGGACTGCAAAATGACACACTGTGATTCTCAGCATTCCTGCAAGGAGCAGGTGGCTCGGAGCTCTCCGGTTCCGGGCCTCCCACGCAGTTAGGATTTCTGGAGCAGTATTTGTAATGTCGTACCTTACAACCTATTCCCCTCGGAGGTGGCACATGAGCAAGGATGGAATAACCTTAAATCCCACATCTTCTGCAGAAAGCATCTGATGCATCCCCATCAGACATCCAGGTGGGCATCCTATGCTCCAGTACAGCTGGGACTGTTCGCTGTATGTGTGGGAAAATCTCTCTAGAAGAAATATACAGTGTTTGTAGATTTCCCCATGTAAACAGCTCTTGTGTGTCTTTGTTTTTCTCTCTCTGAGATTCTTGTGGGGCTTTTTAACAGACAGCAGGATACGTTAAAACTCCCCCTTTCATCAACACAGAGAAAATCTGACAGTTGATCTCCTGTTCACTCCCTGTGCACAGACACCACTCATTACAGTGGTTGTGGGAGTAACCATTTAATGAACGAATTAAGCGGGTACTTAGTTTCTGCTGCCAGAGGAATGTAGCATTTGAGAGAGAACATAGTATTCGCCCGTCTTTACCTTGGTGTGTGCTTCACTGCGCGACTCACAGGTGGGCGCTGCATAGCGGGGCTGCTGACGAGGTTATGCAGGATGCTCGAGAGGTAGGCAGCACTGGAACAAGCCGTGAGCTTGACTCTGGGGGAGACTGCCATGACTTGCTGGCAGGTTTGTCGGAGGGAAGTGTCATCCTAGATCAAAGTCTTCTGAATGATTCCCTGTGTGAAGAAGGGAGATAGAAAGAAAAGCATCTTACAAAGCAGATCCTGGCTGTCTCCGCCATCCCCACCTTCGCGTGGCTGCAGTGCAGCTCCTGGTGCAAGCACGTGGGAGATGGCTGGCTATGCCCAGTTCATGTGGACAGCGGCTCTGAGCTAGGAGCCTCTGTGGCATCCTCCGTGACAGCACACCAAGGCCAGGAGAGCCCAGCAGGGATGTTCAGGCTAGACTATGTCCAAAGCCAGTGTTAAGAGCTCTCTATATGTTGTTTTCTACAACAGCTGAATCACAGATGGTGCTTCATGAAGCTTGAGATTCATCAGCCATTGTTAGTGTTGCTCTCAGTAATAAAATAATCATTTAAAGAAAACAGTCATCAGAACTAAGGAAGCCCACTCGCTGCTGGGTTTGACTTCTCCCACCAAGGCCTGGCTGACAGCCTGCAGCCTGCCAGTTCTGACAGGCAGGGCAGTGATGGGAAAACCCTGTATGGCTCTTTTTATTGTGAAAGCACTATATGAAGCTGCAAACATATCTGTCACCTTCCAGCACGTTGTTTACCAGCTCTCCTCAATACTCCCCAAACAATATTTTCTAGAGACTGTAATCCAATACCTCACACCCCAGAGCTGCAGCATCAGCCCAGAGAGCAACATGATGAATGTATCACCTTCCTCCAGGGCTTGGGAACCAGTTCGCGATGTTCCAGCTGTTAATTATCCCTCTGCTTTTTGCTATTCTCATCCCAGCTGTGTCTCTGTATTTACAATAAGGGTCTACATGCACTAAAACCATTCTTATTGTTTTAAAGTGTAAAGATCAATTTGCCCCTTTTGTGCAACACTAGGCAGCTCAGGGGATCAAATGGCCAAGACTTGATCAATAAGGCGCTCGCTAGATTAGAGGCACCAGGGCTCAGACCACAAAGTGCTTGTTTGGAAGAAGCGCAAGCGAGAGAACACACCATGAATGTTAAGCACAGATATAAATACAATTTCCATCACTCTCCCTTCCCCACCCCTTCCCCAGCTTGTGTCCCAGAGACATCCTCAGATTAATCTCTGCACCGAGATGAATGCTGAAGAGACCATCCAGAGCCAGGACGGCCCAGGCCAGGCTGTTTGCTGGGAAGAGCTGTTCCTGCTTTTGCAGCCACAGCAGCATTGGCTTCACTGGCACCCACACTTTTCTGCTGGGGAGCACCATGCCAGCCACGGTCTGCTCCAGCTCCCCAGCAGCTGCATGACACAGGGCAGTGCCCACGGCACCTCCCGCCCCAGCACCTTACCATCCCCAGGCCCCCAGGAGAGCTGGGGAGGCAGCCTCCTGCTCTGCCGCTCTTCTGCCTGTTGCCCTGGTCTCACACGGGGAGCCTCAGCCGTTCCCCGGGACACTTCTGCTCACTCTGTATTCCCGCCACTGCTCATTCGCACTCCCAAAACTTTTGTTATTGCAGAGTATAAATGTTAAGGGCTCCGTGCATGCATTTTCACAGCGCGCATTCCAGATGACTAACCGGCAATACTGACATATGAATTGAAGACGCAAGCACTAGTCCTTCATGTATTTCTAATGAATGTGTCTTATTCCTTCATGTACACAACAATACACCCTCCCCTTTCTCACCACTCCATTACTGCTGCAGGGCATTTTCACATCTGCACTGAAGTCTTTTTTTTTTTTGTTTATAATGACAGCTTGGCTCCTTGTGAAAGCCTGCCAGAACAGTCGTGATGCACCCAGCTCAGGATCCCTCACAGGGTCTCTGTCCTGCTCTCCTCCACTGCCCAGGAGGCTTTCTTTTGCTGAGGCACCACACAACATCTTGCTCCTTCCAGAAGTCAGGGATAGTTGCTGCCTTCAGGGGCAGCACAGGGTCCTGATGCTCTCGGCACTGGAGAAACATTGCTCCTCGCAGACCCCCAGGAAACAGCAAAGCAAATACTATTATCCCCACTTTGCTTCCAAGGACCTCATACAGGTAATTAAGACCCATGCTGCCACTTCTCAAGCTGTGAATTGCTGATATTTAATGACATTTTCCAAATATTTTTAATAGACATTTCAGGTCTTGTTCCTAATCTGACATTTATCTTCTATTAGCATGAAAACAAATAGAAGAGCCTGACAATCATTGCTTATATTATAAATGACTATATTGTTGGTTTTATTACCTTCCCCATTAAGCTGTCACAATACGTGCCTCTTCCCATTTTTGTGATGACCAGCCAGTGAAATCTGTCATCTTTTCCATGTGATTTATACAGGACCCTAGTGACAACTTTATTCATGTGGAGGATAATTATCATCAGCAATATTTTTCAGGTTGCTCAGTTGCCCTAGGGGATAGTGTGTCAGAAAGGTTAAAATATTGACAAGCAATAAAGCATGTATTATAATTATACAAGTGCCAGCATAGGTAACTGGCTGTGAGCAAGGAGCTGAGCTACAGTTTTGTGTTTGCCCAGCAAAGACAGTAATGACATGGCCACATCTTACACCTCCCACTAGGACTGCAGAAGTCTAGGCCAATTATTTGGAGAGGACTCCAACGACGAATATGCCCTACCCCATCCATATATATTGCTCACTTAGGCCCTGACGACCATGCCCTACAGTGAGCTGGTCTATTATTCATAATTGAACAGGATGCGGTCGCTGAAGTAGACAAGGTTTCTCCACAGCCCTTCTGTATTTCTTCCCACACCCCCTAAAAGTTTGTCTTCGTAAGAACGGCAAAAGGAGGGACAGCAAAGAACGGGCATCTTTGAAATGAAACATTGATTTCTTCTGGGATTGGAGCAGCAGGTGCATGCCTTATTGGTAAAATGGTATATAGGTATAATCTGAAGGACACTGCTGAGATAAATTGTCCCTTGGTTCAGGCACTAACAAAACGAAGCACTGAATATCTTGGCACTACATCTGAAGCTAGACTATAAACCAAACCGTGGTCATTCCTCCAGATCTACTATTCTTACATGAAGAAGAGTAGACGAAGGACCGAGGAGCTCATAAACAATTTCTCGTGGAAAGCACGTACACTAGCCAGACGAAATCTCTCTCTGAGAAAATGTGGAAAAGTGGTAGATTTAACCTACTTCAACATGTCATTTTTTGAACAAAAAAAGACCCCATCCATGTCTCTTTCTCGATGCTTAAAGGATGTGTCTGTACTGCAGCAGCATGTTAAGCATCAAGCCCTAGATCGGGCTTTGGGCAGCTAAAGGAATCTGCTGCAGCAAACCCTGCCAGTTCCCTCCAGTATAATCATACTGAAAATAGATGGTCACCTATGGATAAACATGACCAAACAAGAGCCGCAAGACATTTAGTTAACTACATCGGTTAACTTCCTTCTGCTAAGCAAGTGCCAAGGACTATAGAAACCATGTTTATCTCAGGTTCATCTACATCGCACTGGATTTGTCCAGGGAAACATAATTAACGTAGAGGACTGAGGTCCTGCAGACAAGGGTCAGAGCTATAGCCCACCCAGCATGAGGCACCCAGCAGCATTTCCCTGAATACGAGCTTGTGCCATTCTTTCACTGGCCCTTTGAATAACTCATGTACACTGGAGAAAGCATGCAAGTGCTATTAGAATTAATTCTGTAAAATCCCCTTTCTCTGCTTGCCACAAGTACACAAGTGAGAGCATATGGCTTTCTTCTCTTACTCAGAATCAAGAAGCCTGATGCTGTAGATGCAGCCTTGCGCTCACGAGCAACAGTCTTCCAAAGGAAGAAGTGCAAGACACTCCCCTGGGGCAAGCAGCAGATTTAAGAGCCTCCTCTGCCCTACTATCATTACAAATCACATCAAGAATTAGCTACAGCAAGTCTGTGAGGCACTCCAGCTCACCTCTGCAGGCTCTCTGGCGTCCCACGGGTGATGCTTAATGCAGTTCTGGAGGAGAAGCATCTTGGGTACCCACAACCATATCTGTCTCCAGGCTTAACATTTACCCTAGAGCTGGACAACCTATTTGTGCAGCACACTGCCGTGGGCCTCGGACGACAGGACCTCTGCAAGGGGCCACCTGAGAGCTTGCCTTCCCGCCTGCTGCTCCTTCCATGGAGCTGGCTGCCACTCAGCAAACTGGCAGACTCATGCAGGGTGGGCTAGAGCTCTGCCCCTTGTCTGCAGGACCTCTGTCACACCTCTCAAAATATGTTCTCCTCTGATGCATTACAGATCATCTCCATGAGAGAATACATCTGCATTACAAAGCATGAATTCTCCTTTCAAATAAGGAACAGACATGTGTCCACTACGTGTATGTGACAGCAGGAGACAGAGTCCTTGATTTGCAGTCACCTGCTCCAGCCATTACCTGAGCCTGCTGCGTTTTCCATGCAGTCCCCCTTAATGGTCCTGCAAAGTCCTGGCAGAGTGGCTGGTGCTGAGCAGCTCCGGAGCCTGGATGTGCTCACTCCGCACTGTGGGTGAACTTGTGCTGTAGCAAGGGAAGGGACAGTACCTGACACCGTGCCCTCCCTGCCCTTGCTTGGGTGGTTACCTCCTTCTCGCCTTCCCCTCCAGCCCCAACGCTGTTCAACCAGTGTCAGCAGCAGAGCGTTGGGTCTCTTGTCTGAATGCGGCAGCTGCCTCCCGAATTCCTGTCCTAGATTTGCTTCAGATTGGGCTGTCCCAGCTCCCTCGGGAATTTGCTTTATCAGCCTGGACAGTCTGAAGAGCCCTGTGCCTTTCAGGACAGCGCTCTCTCATGTACAGACCTCCAAACGCTCTTCCAGACACTTTGAAAGCCAGTGTTGCAAGGCCAACGTTATCTCCCCATAGGTCTTTGCTACGGAGCCATAGCTTCTTAACACAATTTGGGACTACCACAGTAGTCAAAGGGAAGACTTGCCTGAGTCTGCGTATTCTGAACTGTCTGCACCCTCAAATGTACAGAAGCCAGGTTAAATGACAGTCCTAGACAACGGCTGGGAGGAAGACAGACACCAAACACAGAGTGCAGGCGAACATCTGAGGACTTGTTCGGGGCTCCAGGCGGGTGTTTCCCATAGCCCACGCAGGCAGGTGCTGCGTTTGGGGCCTGCCCTCCCATGTGCCCCTCTTCCCATAGGGCAGCAGCTCCACTGATTCACCACCCTGTCTTGGGCAGCTCCAAGCAGAGCCTCGGGCAGGGAGGGATTCTCATTGCTGGGCTGCAGGAAAGGAGGCATGGAGCGCTGAGGCCACACTTGGGGTACCCAAACATCCAGCAGGTTCATGGACCCAGGGCAGTGCCTCGAGTGGGACACAGCACGGAGACTGGATGGACCACAGTTAGACACAGTGGGAAAAGATGCCTCTAAGAAATGCATGGGAAATCATAAACGTCAAGTCAAATTAAGAGGCTGTTCTGGCCAGCTGTAAATGTTGCTTCCGCTTTCTTTCAGGCAATTCTCGGAATGGCAAGCACACACTTAACACATAAACTCCTTTCCTCCCTCTGTAGTCTGACGGTGTTAACCCACAGCCGTGGTGCAAACAAAACGCACCCCTCGAGGCGCGGGCTGCCAGTGTGAGAACGGGGCAGCGGCTGGGAGCGCCAAACCACAGGGAGGTCTCAGGCGACCCCACGCAAGGCAAGGCAGCTGCTCGGGAAAATGAGACACAGGAGGTGTTTGCTAGGTGTGCTACAGGGAACAAGAGCACCGGGCGTGCTACTTGGTAGGAGCTTTCCGTGCTTGTCTTCGCCCTGTTATTAAAATGCCCAGGAGTGAGAGTGACTGGTGTCAGCCTGCAGGAAGCACAGGGAGAGAGTCTGTATATCCTCTCTCCTGCCAGAAGCACTGAAGGGTGAACTCCCTCCATGTTTGGAAGAAACCCTTCTAAGACACGTATTTACTGACAGAGAATTAGAGAATACAGACTCTTAGAGGAAAGCATGTTTAAATAACATACCATTCCTTGCACAACACACACAAATGCCTACTTCGGCTCTCTGAACGCTAACATCTAGCATCATAACACTTTGCAGAGCACCAGAAGACCGTCTCTGCAGGACTATTACCTCTGACTCTTGATAAAACCTCTCCTAGAGTATTTTCTTCCCATTGTGCCTTGCAGATGCTTCCCTTTTGAATCTGTCAGACAAGCAGCTGCATCTCTGAAAATAACATTCTTCAATAACGCTCTGTTTACTGACAGATGTCCTTTCTCAGCTAGTACCGGTTATGCTTATCCTTGTTTATCAGAAGAGCAAACTGCAGCCCGGGCCCATGGTTTAGGTTAATCTCACAAATACGTTCAAATAAAAATTGACTTTGCACTATTGAAAGCTCTGTAGCTACGAAAAGATGGGAAACACAAAGTCTTATTTTAGCTATCTATCATAGCTTTCCAATTGTGGTATCTTCTCTGAGCACAAAGGAGTTTTCTACTCCTTAACATTAAAAAAAGTATGGCACCAATTTTGTCATCTTCTCAGAACTGAGAATGCTTTTGTTTTGCTGGATCTATCGTAAGCTAGTTAGCTTCAAAGGTAATCAGATATTTAACATATCCATAATTCAATGTGAAGTGCTTGGGATGAAGTAGTAACAAGCTTATTAACTGTCAGCTGTTTAGTCTAAAAAGAGTGAGGGGAGCTAGTTAAAAGAAGTTACGAACACAGCATCTGCCAGTCGGGGCAGAACGTCGTTACCAGAGGCAGGGTCCCATCCCCGTTTGCTCACGGCGGGGTGACACCCAGTCCCTCCAGCCTGCCTCTCACCGCCAAAAGCCATCCCACGCTCTGCAGCGCCAGGCCACAGAGCCGAGGGGCACAGCGCCTGAGAACGGGGCCCTCGTGAGCCTCGCCTCGCCTCGCCTCGCTTGCTCGGGAATCGGCACATCTGCGGGTGCTGCTCTGCACAGGCGCCTGCCTCCCACCTCCTGCCTCCGCGCTGAACCATCCAGGGCCTGTCCATGCATGGAAGAACCAGGAATGCCATAAGAGCCCGAGGGCCCCTGACACGGGCTACAACAGAGGACAAGTAGAGAGCACTGATGGTACACAGCTGCTTCCCGCCCAGCTTCTGCCGTGTAAACTGCAGCCAGGATGTATCTGACAGCACGCAGGTCACAAGCCTTTGTCATTACCAGATTACATCTGCTGGGAACGTACAAATCACTCCGCACCTTCAGGGAACCCAATACAGCAAGCTTAGGAAATTCCTCCTACCAATTGCTGTCCATTTGTGTTATAGTCAGCACAGCCCTAGGAATCAATATTACTGCTCATAGAAATTACAAGCATTAAAGATATTAGATAGAATGTGAACTTGTCCTTTCTTAGAACTAAATGCATTTTAATGGCACTTGAAGCAGCCTAGAATATGCCCGTATTGGATATACAATTGCAGCCACTCTCCCAGGACGCTATGAATAGATAGCAGAACTAGGGCGTCAGAAAGTGACACAGCAGCGGGGCAGGTACAGATGGGACCAAAGGAAGCCCGAGAAAAGGAGCTCCATTTCCCAGAGTCTAACACACAGCCAGGCTCCACAGGGACACAGCAAAGCAGAGATGGTGCTAAGCCATACCAGAGGAGATGCGGTTTGCTACGTTGCCATTAGCAGGTAGCACCTGCATCTTCACTAGGGACCACTGCTGGCAGGGACAACAAGCACCTTCATGGCAGGGATGAGCTCTTGTCTCTACCAGCATGGCTGGGCTGCAGCTGGGCTACCTGATGAGATTCCTGTGCCAGTGCGCTGCATAGCCAGTACGGATTCTTTCAACAAGACAGAAAGGTATCTCAAAGGCTTAGCACTGCCTAGCCCTGGCGCCCGGACTTCCTCCTCTGCCTGACACACAGAAAATCCCCTGCGGCAGGCTCCAGAGGGCTACAGCAAGACCCCCTGCAAACCTCTTCCACCCGCTGCTCCGCTTCCCAGGCACGGCTCACCTACCCTCCTTTGCCAATATCGGACCAGGCCCTGGCCTGCTGGTACGTATTCCTGTATCTCTCCTTAGCCAGCTCTGCTCCTGATCTCTTGCCCCACAGCGGGCAATGTTTAGGAGATGTTGCTCCCCACTGCCCGCCCCACATCTGCGCCACTCCTGCTGCAAACTCTCCTGCTGGCATCAGCGTCCCCTTACACCCCCTCAGACCTGGCTCCTGCTCCCCTGCTCCCATCCCCTGGTCTCGGGCTGCTGCCCAGAGAGGATTTCTTCAGCTCCAGGGAAGACTTAAAAGCAGCGTTCCCTTGAGATGCGGCCCAAACACACAAGGAAGAAGTTGTCCTTAAACGCACATTCTGTGGGGCAGCAACTTGGTTTTCTGCGTATTTTCATGGGATCACCATCAGCCTCACCAGCCCGCAGCTCCTGGATGCCTCCTCTACTTCCCAACACACTGGTAACAATCACTGTTACGGGCCTCTCAAGCTTCTCTAGTGCTCCACATTTTGCTTGAAAACAACATTAATGGTTCACAGAACTCTTTCATACCATCTTCCAAAAGTAAACATTTAGCAGGTCCAGCTTGTCATCCCCTCTAGTTTCCAGCACAATAAAGTATTCCACACTTACTGCAGGGTGCGAGTGGCTCAGCCATTTATTTCCAAATACAGATTAGGCATATTTCAGCCTTTCCTATGCTGTGACTGCCGAGCAGAACCCAGTCCTCAACATAACTGTGGCTAATATTTCATTTGTTCCTGGTATGTTTAACCCTGGCCCTAACCCAAAGATTCTTCATGGATACCAGTGCCTTCTCTCAGGTGAACAGCCAAATAGTTTCATTTACTGAGCTTCTCATTTTCTCAATGAGATACATATTGTATCTTTCTATGTTTTAATTGCTATTTTCATAAGCACTCTCTTGATCAAGAGGCTTTTTAACTGGAGATGTCTTCTTCATGACTGAGATTATGAGTATTTGGAGTATCTGCTAAAGTACTTTAAGCAACGCCAGTGTTTGTTCCTGTCTATGTTTACATTCTTCCTTTCCCAGTTTTCTTACAACAGTACTCATCTTGCACAACTGCCCCTGATGCATGTGCCACACCAGGCGATACTCATAGCAAAAGGGTCCTGATCTGTTCTTTCGTGCCTGCGCAGGACTGTGGTGTTCCTATCAAAAAGCTGTTTCCTTTAGGCCACTTTACCGTTTTAGGGGCAAGCCCTAAAGCCCTGTGGTGCTGGAGGGGTCAGTGGTCCCCATCCCCTTCCCTCAGCCAGTGCACCAAAATGAAATACCGGATCTGGTCTTGTATAATGAATGAGTTGGACCGAGAAGCCTAATTAAACCTCTCCCGCTACTACTCTCTCCAGCCAAGTCCTTCTGACAGTCGAACACCAGAGCCTCGGCTCTCTTCAAAGGAAGATGCACGGCTGCACAGGCCAGGCTGCCCTCCTCTGTTCCCACGCTCTCTGCGGCAGCTGCTGCTCCCTCGTTGAACCCAGGCAGCACCTTAGTCCCCCTCCTCACATCTGTGATTCTGTGCATGAACTTTCACCTTCATAATGCAGCAAGTGCGAATGTTTGATGACTCAGCATGGGGTGAGGCAGGCAGGCACCAGGCAGAAAGCTAATAAACCCCACACTCGGCATGGCTTGTTATTTACTCTGGGAACATGAAGTTCACGCAAGAGTATCTCATGCCTCCTCCTAACAGCAATTTTGAGAATCCACCAGGGATCAGTTTAATGCTTTGGAAAAGGTTAATGTTGTTGGGGATTCACAGCTATGTCTGAAATGGTTTAAACTATTATTTTTATTTCCTTGAGCAAAATGGAATCTCGGTGAATCGTGCAAAGTTAGATGGTCAGTTTGTGTCTGAAAGAGGTCATTAAAAGCTTGGGTGGTTTTACACAGAACCTAATTCCTTGTGTCGGGCAGGAAGTGGGAAACTGCCATCAGCTCTGGGTTAGCTGCTACAAGTTGCTCCCACCATGCCCTAAAAGCGCCTTCCTACACTCTCAGCGCCGTGACCCTGAGCACAGCCGGCATGCCAATGGAGCGCGCAGCCACTCCTGTCCCTCTCGCAGACCAACTGGCCTCTGCCACCCCCAGCAAGGAGCTGTCAGGAAAGCAGGAGCTGCCCCCTGTGTCCCAGCAGCCATCCCTGCACAGGGAGCGCATCGTGCTCAGCGGCCAGCCCTGCCGCAGGCCCCCCTCGGCGGGTGCCCAGCCAAGCATTCAGCCTTGGAGCTCCATCCCTGAGCATGGGCGTCTTCCCTCTCGGAGCTGTACACTCCAAAGAGAAGACATTTCCACCCCAGTTTTACGCTTTGGGCCCCGTGAGCATCCTGTGCCGTGAGCAAGCACAGGCGTCCCCAACACCTCCACTGCTCTTTCCACTGCTTAACGTGCATCCGAGGAGTTTCCTCTCCCTGCACAGCGCACCACCTGAGCTGCTGCCATCCCTCTTCATAGAAAAGTGTTTGCAAGCGCCCTGACAGCCTGCCACTCACTCTCCCACAGTAAATACCCAGGGAGTGACAGATTTCTCCTTTTCTGCGAGGACATGCACCTCTGCAGAGCCTGGCTTTGACCACCGGGACAGTCCCTGATCCCTCATCCTCTGCACCTCACAGGGGCTGCTGGCACTTGTATCGAGAGGCAGAGAGCAGGCAAAGTCCTTCATGCACTCCTCAGTCATCTCAAATTCTGATGTTTGCTGCAAATGCAGTTACTCTCATTGGTTGCAGATGGTGTCTCACAGCCAAAAACGCTGATGGGGAAAGTCCACGTGCAGGCTGTACAAGACTGGAGTAACAACACCGCTTCTTGCACACAACCAGCAGAAAAGCGTTTGCTTTAAAAACTTGACACTGGCCACATGTTACCCCGAGAGCCAGCAACTCTTTCCCATGGAGGAAGTTTAGGGCATTGATGTCTCCTGCTGCTCATTTCAAGGGTCACCTGCTAGCCTGCCATTGAAGGCATTTGTGCAAAGTGCTGTGACAATGATGTCAGCTGTAATTGCATCAGTCATGCCACACAACTAGACAAATGTGACTGGAGATGGCGTGTCAACCTCAGAAATTGCTTAAGACTGAAAAGCAAGTGGAGGAAACGGCAAGTGTTCAGAAACAATTATTTCACAATAGCAGAAATAACATCTCACATTTCCTACACACAGTTCTGGGAGATGGTGCAGAAAGCTGCCAGAGTCTCCTCCCTTCCCCATGGGATACTGTTGGACTGAAATAAAAAGCACAAAGCAAAGGTGTCCCATTTTCTTAAGGGAGGCCGAAATTGCAAGCTTCGCCTACCCTGGACACAGAAGCATCACCGTTGCAATCTCCAGTCTTCACAGCCCAGAGATATCTGCCTCTACAGAAAGTCCAGTTCTGCCAAGATACGTAATAAGGCATTTTGTCCCACCAAACTAATCTGTAACAGCGAACACAATGACTTGTCCCTGTTTCCTTCAGTGAGCTGTGGACACACCTCTGATGCAGCCCTGTGACAACGGCATCCTGTCTGCACAAGAGACTGGCGAGCCAGTGCTAAAACGACCTCACGTTATCCCCAGGGGGAAGGACAGGGAAGGTTTCCACCTTGGCAGACTGTTAACCTTGTACCAGTGCTGCCTAGACCAAGCAGAAGGTGTGGGAGGGATTCTTCCTCCTAAAATTAAATAAACTTTATGTGAAAAACGCCATTTTCAATGTCCTGAGCCGTCAATTGCAGGAGAAAGTGATATTGATTTCTACAGAAACTTTATTTAAGTGGGTGACCTATTAAATGAAACTTATTTGACACCAGATAACTCTTGCAATTTAATTCCTGAATGAAGCGATGTCTCCAAGGCTTTGTGATGTTCTTTATCTTGAATGATGAAAGACATTTTCCTTGCAGCCATTTGTTCGTGTATCCCAGGGTCTTTGCAAACAAAGTCCTCCAAAGAATCCAGAATGCTTATACCTTCATTAGCCAACTCCAGCTGATAAACAGCCCAGGGCACCCCAAGCCGAAACGTGCAAAGAACCCAAGAAGAACTAACCGCCAGACTCTCTAGCCTGCCACTTGAACGAAGGCGCTACGGCAAGCAGGACGATCCAGGACCTCAGCTGCTGCAGGCTCTGCAGTCCTGGCCCTGGCCAGTGCTCGTGCCAGCAAAGTCCAGCTCGGTGCTGAAGGGCCAGGGTGCCCTCTCCGCCCAGGGCACAGAGCTCATCTGGTCAACAGCACCCTGAGGGGAAGCAGCCTGATGTTCTCAGCACAGGCATTCCCCAGAGATGTGTGCAAGGGGCAGTGGGGGCTGCCTGGCCGCCTCCTCCCACCCTGGGCACAGCAAGGCATCCAGCCCTCTGAGCCCTGTCCTGACAGACACGGTCCTTACCATCACTGCTCCAGATGCAGCCCCTGCACTTTCTGTCAGCCTGTTTAATGTCAGGGCAATTGCTCTCCTGGCTCTTCTGTCTGCACCAAGGTTAATTCCTCAGAAATGGCCTGCTGGCGAGCAGCTCTTGGGGGCGTGCACCAACCTGCTCCCGTGCAGGCAGACTGCACCCGGGGGCCTGGCAGTCATCCTGCCCTCCCTCAGCACCTGCTGCCAGCTCCAGCTTGGGCACAGCATCCCCCATGGCCACCCGGGCTTGGCAGCCTGCACAAGCTACCAGTCCTGTGGAGGACATGACAGCAGGATGCTGCCTGGAGGGCAATGACAGGCCTGTGATTTATAAAAGCAGCAGATAAGCCTCCTAAGCCAGCAGGTCCTTCTAAATACAAACCGAATGCATCACAGCGCCCGTGGATGTGCTGCTCCCCAGATGCCTTGCAGCAGCCTCTGTGGAAAGCAGTCTCACAAAGGGAATGGGGGTCCAGGAGGTATCCAAACAGACCCGCTCTGCCACCAGCTCCAGTACCCTGGAAAAAGTAAGTCTGCACAGGCAGCCCTGGGAATGGCGGCACCCACAGAGAGCCCCTCCAGAGGCAGTGCTCACACAGCCTCATGCCTGCCCTTGAGAGGGAGGCACCCCAGCAACAAAGAACCCACCCTTGGAAGGGCCAAAGAGTTCAATCCTCTCATGCAGGCCTGTTCCTTGGAGCCTCACTCCGAGCCTGTCATCCCCACAGGGCAGGAACTGTGCCTCCCAGAATGTTTGGGCAGCAACTACACTTGATCTTGTTTGGCCTCCTGCACCCACGACAACAGGAACGGCAGAGACGGTGCCAGCCTCACAGGTTTTTATTGCTGCTTCCGCAAGAAGCACCCCGCCGCTGGGGCCGGGAGGCATCGACAGGAGCTCAGAAGCGCCAGCAGCGTGCTGTCTGCAATGCTGCGTGATGGTGCTGGGGATGAGCCTGCCTTCTGGGGGATGCTCTGACTCTAAAACCTCTTCCTCTTCCTCCTGGGTATTTCTTTGCCCAAGTGCCTCAAGGCAAAGCTAGAGCTCAGAACATCTGTTTGCCTTTCCGTCCAGCCCCCTCTGCACTGGGCCCTGAAGAGCTTGTTAGCTGGCTCTGAATACAGAGCTGTCTGCCACGCTTCAGAGACCGCTCACTGCTTGCAAAAGCTTTTCCACAGTTTGTTCTTTTAAAATAAGCCAATTTATTTTTATTTGAAATCTATAAGAAACAATTGACTAGTAAAACCGTCAGATTCCATCTCTTTCATCAAAATGGCTTAGTCATGTCTGGAATGTCAGCACTAAGTAACAACAACCCAGGTCCCTTGCATGCTCACACCGCCAAGCGCTCCTGCTACAGGCACCAGGCAAGCCCTACAGAGCACTGAGCTCTGCAACACGCCTTGCGAAGTGCCGCTCGTGCAAAGGGAGCTGAGTCCTAGTGATCCTTCTCACTCAGGAGCCCTTCCCAAGGGCCCTTCACGGGCAGAAGACACACAGTTACTTTGTGATTTTAATCTCTCTGTTCCCAAAAACCAGGAGCTAAGACTGTCCTAAGTTTCAGGAAGCCTTTTTCTAGCTGTGTGCCCCGTAGCATTCACAGGAGAACGAGGGAGAGCACCTTGCCCACGTGCACCACAGGAGCATCCTTCTGTGCTGCTCTGAACCATGTGTGGGACAGGCAAAGGCACAACCTGGTTGTGCGTGTGCTTATGGGACTGCCCTGGGAAGTTTTGGAGCTCTGCAAACACCTCAAGCAAGGCTAAGGTGGGGGACAGAAGCGATGCCCGTGGGTATGGGCTAGATGGCAAAATCCCTCACCGGTGCTCCTTCCTTCCGGGAGCCCCAGGAAGGTAAAGTTGCCATCAACACGTCGTCAACACATTTAAAATGAGAACCACCTCCCAGGCAGGAAGCCATCTGATGAGCTGCTCCTTTTGCTCTCAGCAAACATCCCAGCGGCAGGAATAGCAAGCAGAGGCCACAGTGCACTCAGGTCCCCAGGGACCATCAGTGCAGCATTACAGCCTCGAGAGCATGCATCCGTGTCCTCCCTTCCTACCACAAGCCTGCTGTTGCCCTATCTCTGCCTGTTCAAGAGACAGAACAGCCCAGGCACCAAGTACTTCCCCCAGCAGGCAGCCATCCAAATGGTTTCTATAAAACTACTTTGCGTATCTCCCCTAATTTCAGTTCAGTCACAGCAGAAGAGCCCACAGGATTTGAATACAATTTTCTCATTGAGTTATACTAATTCGTTCGGTGAAGAAGCCAAAATTTTGTAGAACCCATAAAAACTAAAGCAACATTTCTATTCTGCATTTTAACTTTTTATTATTATTTAGAGTTAACCTTTTCTACTTCTAAATCATAAACTCATTTTACATTCCACTATCAGATATGGGTCGTAAGCTACCGGAAACACGAGATGACTGTTTCATACACACGTGAGCTAAAAGATGATGGGGCACCCAGTGGTCATTGCTCCTCAGAACAAGACCCAGAGCAATAACTTCACTCAGACACACTAAACTGTAGCCTACTTGTTAAAAGACAATGAAATGATGCAGATGAGACATGGATTGTACTGCGACTCACCCAGCTCAGCTCAGAGCGCTTCACTGGCAGTGCACAGCCAAAGCAGTTTCACCCCAGCAGAGATTCTCTCTCTGCTCCCAGAGTCATCTCCATCAGATTTCAACACAACAGCTGGGAATCTGGGACATAAGGATTTGGACAGTAAACACTACAGCACATAAAAATCGTGAGACCACATTTAAAACAGTTCTGCCCTCTGCTAAGCTGCACAGGGCGGCACTGCCTATAAGCAGCACTGGAGGCTGGAAGGAGCTGCTCTCTTCCAAAGCACCACGTATCAGTTGTCATCCCAGGGACAGAAACTGGGCTTGACAGATGGACATTAATTACGACCCTTTCCACGTTAGCCACCTGCACGGCCAAGTTACTGAGGGCTGGCAAGCAACTGCCAGGGTCACCGCTCTCATGCCCAGTGTGTCTGCGGCAGAGCAGCAGGGCATTCCCTGCACTCTGTCCAGCCAGACCCAGCGCCACTGCTCCAGCCCACTGCCCCTATCCCGCCTGGGGTTGTGCTCCCGAGACGTCTCCTACTGCAAGAGTTAATGTAAGATCATTCCAGCCTTCTGGAGGGAGGAACTAAATTGCTAACTATAGCCTTAGGTAGAACAACAAAGGGGACCAGTCTGTCAAAGTATGCTGATGGCAGTTTGATCTTCCCAGGAACCACAGCCTCACCTGGCCTGCTGGTAGTGCACCTGCACAGACAGTGCAGACATGCCAGTGCAGCGTCCCGTTCAGTTAGGCTCTGAGGGTATCAGTATCTAAACTGCTCTGAAGCAGAACGAGGTTTTCGTGGTAGTGCTCTACCACAGAAAGGAGCAACTAGCTTAATCACCCTGTCAGTTCAAAGCAGCAGCTCATGCCACAGACCAGCGATTTGCCACTGAAACCAATTCCTGCCAAAGGTGTTGGGTGTGCTGCTGGAGCCCGTTACACTCTCCACATGCAGCTGATGGGCTGCCACACCAATCTCTCACAGCTGTCTACTGATAGCTGAGCGAGTACATCCTTAAAGAAAAGTTTCCCTCATCTAGTATGTTTGTTTTCTGTTGCTGCTGCCTTTCCAAATGCTAAGCCTTCTTTAAAAAGAAAGCAAACAAAGCAGAGTTTAATTTATAAAACACTACTTTCTTTCTGAAATTTCAGCAAAGCTGAAACTTGACTTGAAAATTAACATCTGCTGCATTTACTCTACGTGTAATTAATTCCCTTCGTGCCAGGTGCTACCTTGGGAACAGGAACAAGTCATAAATGTATTTACCTGCCATTAAAAAAGGGCAGAAAAAGTAAATAATTCAGGAGATTTAAAAATAAATTCAGACTTTCATAGAAACAGTTTTCCAAGGTTCTTTTCATCTCCTCTCTGCAGCACCTTGCTGTAATAGAACACTCATACAAATATAAAGGGAGAGAACAGAGCAGGTCCTGGGCCTGACTATCTTGAAAAGCAAAGGAGCCTGTTTGCAGGGACACACAGGCCTGTGAAATACATACAAAGGCCTCCTGGATTTGCAGTCACGTCCAAAAAAACCAAACCCTTGATATTCTGGAAAAAATACAAGCTTTCAAAGCAGACATTGCTCCTTTGAACAGGATGGGAGAGGGGATCTGTGGTGCCTCCTCAGAGCTCTGTGAAACGGGATATACAGCTGAGTTGTTTAACAGGGAACCACATCAGCTTTGCTGCTGCATTTGTGATGTAATTTCAGTATTATTTTGGTCCCAACTGGCACTTTCAAGCCCTAATTTACTAACAGCATCCTTACTAGAATGGGTAGCATTGGAGGTGCAAGACACCCCCCAGCATCAACAAGGAGGCCGGCTGCATCTGCTCTTCACAAGTTCCGTGTGCACCTGAGGGAGGCTAGGAGAGGGACACATGTGCCCAGCTCCGCTGCTGTGAACCTCTGTCCCCTGGGCAGTCATAGGCAGGATGAGTCCCAGGGTGCACACCAGCAGCTGACCCAGGGCGGTTAGCTGTGTTCTCTTAACACAGAAGTCAGGGGTGGCCTACCACACATATGCTACAAAATACTAACTAATCTTTATCGACAATAAGGCAAAGATGACCGTGGCCACAGGCAAGCACACTGGCATAGCACTGACACGTCTGCACATCTTGCACTCACTGTCCGGGCACGTGGTGCGCTCCATGCTGAGTTACATTAACTGGTGTTGGACTGCAGTGCCAAGGGCAGCTCAAGAGCTGTGCCAGACACATCTCCCAAGGCAAGATGGTCCTATGCAAAGGGTGATACTTACTTCGTGGCCTCCTGGCTAGATGTAAAAGCAGGTGGCTGGCTGGTGTGGCCACTAAAGCCTCCTCAGCCATGGAACTGTGGGCTATTGCCACTGAGGTCCTGACCATGCTGCCGGGCAGAGCCTGGCGCTGTCCAGGGCTTGGGTGCCAGCAGCGCTCATTACGGTCCAGTGCCCAGGACACTGCTCAGGGATTTGTCCCAGACAGAACTGCCCTTCTGCAATTAAAATGCATTTCAGGAATTATGAGCTTGGAGATAATCCCTCTGTATCCCTAGAAAGAAGGAAGGGTCTTTCCTGACTCCACTATGCCCAGGATATTCTGGACCAAGGAACTAAGGCTACATAGGATTGCTGCTCCTTCCACCTACCAGCACCTGCCTGACTTTTCTACACAGAATTAGGAAAAATAACTCCTAATACCAGGTAATAATGATCCATCACTTTTAGTATGTTCAAAATATGTAGAAATTTATTTCCCAGAGTATTTGAAAATTACTCTTTGCTATTGGCTAGCTAATCAATGTCTTTGATGCTAAACAACTTTCCAGGGGTGTTGCAGGTAGTTCAGCTCTGTAATTATCCTTAGGGTACCAGTCACATAATTAAGCATTCCTCCGCAGCTCTCAGTCTGACTGGAGGACTCCCTGGTTCGGCACTCACAGACTGAGGTAGGGAGCTGTGTAGAGGCAGAGCCTGTGACTTTTCCCAGTAAAGATCTGGCTTTTAAGGAGACAGAAATCAGGCAGTATTTTGCCTCTATCTTTCCCAGTGACTGATCCTTCATTTCCTCCCTTGCCATCTGCCAAGCTATGATCTCTGCTTACAGGTCAAATGCGGTTTATTTTTGAGAAATTATTTTTTTCTTTTTCATAGGAGCAGCAACAAGACTGGGAAGTTCTTTGGCCCCTAAGCCAGAGTTGTCTGCAGTGCCTTCTTGCTGAAGTCAAGAGGCTTCCTGACAAGTGAGCTTCCGTATACCCACCTCATACAACACAAAAAGTGCAGCCACCTTCCAGCCAAGAGCAAGAAGCAGCAGTTTCTGTCAGCTCCATCCAGAGCGACGATGACAGCTTAATGTTCTTTCATGCAGTATCTGTGCCCATAAGAGCACCCCACTCTCACTGACTGAGACAAAGTCAGATACTTCCACGGCACAAAGGAGCCATGTGGACATTCTTAAACGCTGCCCAATGACTTTGTGCCGAGTCCCCTAGTTGGGCAGCTCTGTGGCAAGATGCTCTCAACTCCTCACCAACTACAGGAGCACGTGGCTTCCTGAGAAGGCTGCATTTCATTCCTCACTACACGAGGAGCTCCTGTTATGTCTTAGTTCAGCACAGAGTACACATATCCATATTGAACAGCACTTCGCTCAAACGCTACATCAGCCAAACCTCCCCATAGCCTGTCTGCTTTCCCAAAGTCTTTCAAAAAACACTTCCAGCATGTGCTGGCAAGAGGAAGGTTCACAGCAGGCCTGCAGCACCAAATACTTGGACTTCATGAGCAGGCCTGGTAGAGCAGATGGCCAGCATTCAGACTGGCCCACGGAGGGATCCTGCCAGCATCTCTTGCTGGGACTGTGTGGGACGTCAGTGTTCTTTGGGCCCACGAAAACTGGCTCACGGCTGTCTGTGACAGGGAGGAAAACTGTCTTATGATCCCAGTTCCTTGAAAGTGTTTCTCCTTGCAGTGTATCCTGGGGGAAGGAAACAAGGAGACTAGGCAAGAGCGGGTGCGAGCCACTGCAGCACCTCCTGGGGTGTGCTGCAGGAGAAGACCTCAGACCATTCCCCTGCACGGCCTGTAATGGCGTGCTGAATTCTGGAGATCTCCCAGGAGCTGACTGAGCAAAGACTGAAGAGGGGCTGGGAAAAACATGCTTGGGATCTAGCAAGGAGGCGAGACGGACACAGATCTGGAAGCCTGGTGCGGAGCACTTTGGTCATCTGCTGGGGGTGAGGGAACAGGAGCCCCACCTCAGCACAGCTCTCATTCTGCCTCAGTAGCTGCCACTCCTCTGCTTGGGAGGAGAGCTTCTCTTTGATAGAATTTCATTTCTTCTCTTTTGCAATCTCAACAGCAGGATGGAAGCAGATAATGTGCAATTTGTTTTAAATCGGCTTTATCTTGTCAGCCTTAGCTATAATATTGCAGCAAGCATCATTCTGAAGAATAAAGATGCGATGGTGCAGGGTGAGATTCTGCAAACCCCACTGATTACATCACAAGTCATCACTATAAATATTTGAAGGAGAGAAAAACTCTTGTTCTATCTAAACATGTTCAGGTAACAATATGTGCAATTGAGAGTGAGTGAGAGGTGGCTCTAACAGGACACAGATGCTAGAAAGCAAAGCGTCTAAGCTGCTTACCTTTCAACCTAAATAACATCCATTAAATGGAGCATCGTGGGACTCACACTGTGAAAAGAGAAATACAAAGGGCTCAGTGTGCAGGAGCCTCACAAGCACACACAGTATGTCATGAAGGAAGCACTGTGCTCCTAATCACTACAAATCCAAGCGCTTTCTACAGCTCCTTTTGGGGCCAAGAAGTGCTGCAAAAACGGGATGATGAAGCCTAGAATTTCTGGCTGCATCTGCACTGAGTGGAGGAGGGCACTGACAGCATTTACAGGCACCAGGACACCAGTGCAGCAGAGCAGCTCGTTGACACTCTGCTCATTATTCCAGGTTTGTCATTGTGCCAAGACTGTTCTCACTGTGGAGGAAGCAGAGAGAACAGGGTTGTTCTGGCAAGTCCCTGGCCTGTCAGCTCTCGGGAAGGACCCTGGGCTCCCATTCTTCTCTAGAATAAAAGTCAAATTCTGGGAGAAGACAATGCATGCAGCGAACACCGGCATTTAGCAGCTGAAGGCCCTTGCCAAGCCTGTCAGGGTGACTTGCATGGCCAGTGGGCTGCCCTCCCATACCAGCACCTGTGGTCGCAAACCCCATTTCTCGCCTTGTCTATAGGAAGAAACCCTGATTCATTCGTTCAGCCTGTATTGATCCTCTTTTCTTTATTTTTACGAGAAATGAATCGTGAGGAGCTTTTTCTCTGTTTAAACTTGAGGAGATACTGTTCAAGGACTTGCTGTGATGTTTCTCTATCTGACAGCTTTATTGTGTAATAGCTACCGATGGTATACGTGTGCACAGACAGTCAGACCTTTTATACTATGTGGGTTCCCATAAAAATGATTGGTCTTAAGGTGTTATTCTAGCACTGTTGTGATTGCACCATGGGACCACGCAGCCTAAACGGCAGATGTGAACTGAAGGCAGATTAGCAGGCGTGCATTGATTCTCCCTGTCCTCCGCACCCCAGCAAGGAGAAGGCAGGCTGCTATCTGCCGCTAAAGAAAAGATGGCACGGAAGGGGAAAGCACATCTCTGTTGAAGTTCAATCAGCAAATAATACTTGGACATCCCAGCTCCCCTGGGGAACGGCCGTATCGTATTTCCCTGCTGTCCTGAACCAAGCTGGAGGGATTGGTTTGAGCCTAATGAGCCAAACATGGCTCCTCTGTCACCTGAGGCATGTTCTGCCCATGATGGTGTCCCTGGCACAAGCCTCAGAAGTGCCGTGGCAGCCAGTGCTGGGGCTGTTCTTCAGCAAGGAAGCAACCAGAGCTCACCGCCCTCCAGGGCCTTGGGAAGCCCATCTCTCCCCCTGGCTCTCCCAAAACTGAGCAGCCCATGCACTGCTGCAACGAAAGCAGCTATTTACACAGATAGCTAGCTCTGCTTATGGCGTGGCTTGACTGCATGGTCACTGAGGGCTCTCTTTATTAGCGTGTTTTGAAAGGCTATCTATCCATCTGCTGTGCCCAGTTTGTTGGAGGGGTTTTAATCCTCCTGCTCCTAAAGCAAAAGACAGTCCCCCTTAAAAGCAAGACTGAAGACATAACTGATGCTACTAGCATCCCTGTTGTTACTCTAATTGCAAAAGAGAAACTGTGCTTTTGTTAATTTATTAGTCAGTGCCATTAACTACCATTAGCTAATTCTCACACATTAATTGTAACTGGGATTTCAGATTATTTATAGTTTTGATTGCTTATTTTCTTGTCAATGGTTTCAAAACCCCATCCCGCCAGAAGTGAAAAAGTTTAAACGTTATGCCAGGGATGGCTGGGTCACTTTGGCACTGGTAAGTGAAAGTAATGAGGAAGAGTCATCGATTATTTAAAAAACGAAGAACAGATGTTCCACATATGAAGGAGCTATTATGCTAAGTGTCATTCCAGTGACTTATGGGAGTGGCACACTCATTTGACTAAGATTAGCTGTTCCAACAAGGTCATTTATGCTTTAATGTAATTAGTTACGCCAGTATTGATAAAGAAGAAAAAAATACAACCTGGCAATGAAGCATCATTACCTCATCACAAGACTATCTCCTTGAGTTCAAGCTTTCTCAAAAATCCCAGCAGAGTCCAGTTAATAAATGACATAAGATTTTGTTCCTTCCTTCTCTGTGCTGCAGGACAAAAGGGGATGTGTCTGTCAAACCCAAGATCCCAATCAGAAACCAGAGGGTTACAGAAAAAATGTCGGCACGCCACGCTCCTGGGAAGCAGCAGAATGGCTAGAGAGCCCAAGGGATCCTTACCCAAAACAGCAACTAGGAGAAAGAGCTCCATGCACTTAGCGACTGAAATTATATTGACTCCAATTACCCCTCCTGTAACTCAGCTAACTTCCCCTCGGGCTGCACCAGGCAGGACTTTGGTCTAGTACCTAAAAAATAAAATCTCATTGGGTTCGGCACTGGTCTTCTGACCTGACGCAGCTGTCATGCATGATAAGGGGCCTGGCGTTCCGGGGAGCTGCTGAAAGGACACAGATATTTTTTTTCTATGTACATATTATTATTAATAAATGAACCAGAAGCCTGGTGATGGTATCAGTGTTTGCAAGCCACACCAACTGCCTGTGCCCCAGAGGCGCATTTTTGTTGATGTCACCATAGGTACAAAGTCTGGGCACCTGCAGACCATGCAGCCAGGCAGCCACAGAGCACTGCCCCCCTTGCAGTGTGCTGCGGCCTCAGCTGCCCGCTCTACTTCTCAGCCTCTGCCTTGCAGTAGCACCTTGAGCAGCAGCGAGCAAGGAAGCCTCTACCTATCCTGCCCTGGTCTGCACAGAGCCAGCGGCCTCTGGGCTGTCAGCCTGGGAAGGTTTTCCATCCCAAAAACAGGCGAGATGAGAGCCCAGGGCCTTCTGGCTGCAGTGGGAAGGGTCAGTCTTGCAAGACTTGGGGTGGCAAGAGGCAAGCAGCACCACACTGGGGATGCAGCAGCCCAGCTCCACAGGCAGGAACCAAGGGAAGGCGCTGCTGGAGCGGGACAGAGCGCTGGGAAGGAGCGCGGCCACCCAGAAGCAGGCCCCTGGTGCCCCAGGCCTCCAGCCATCATCCACACACTGCCACTGTCCCACGTCTGCCGCCTGCCCCACGCACGCCTGTCAACAGCGCACCCACTGCCCCGCCAGCCTGTGGGCCAGGCACGCCCCGGGCTCCAGCCCCAGAGCTGGCCGCGGGCAGGGAGGCGCAGAGGCTGCAGACCCCCGGCCCTGGGTGCCGCCAGCAGGTGATGCCAGCCCTTGCCCCACCTCCAGCATGCTGCTGCCGGCCACCCCCAGCACACGCCACACGCTTGCATGCGGAAAACTCACTGCGCGTCCCTTCTCTCGCACTCAAGAAGTGCTACACAATGGAAAGAAGAAATGAGACTTCTGAGTGCATGCAAACAGCTTGCGAAACCTCCAGGACACCCATTTTAAAAGCTTGCAACGTATTCAGATAGCCTAGCAATAAGTTTTCAAACAAACAGCTGTTTCAAGAAACCCAGCTCCTAATCCACTCTCTCTTCTCCGCAACGCATGTCCAATCTCCATCAAACGCTTGCCACCTGTTTCCACTTCGCAGGCAACCAATCCTTGTTCATCAAAGTAGCAAAGCTGTTTCCAATTTGAAAGCAACAAATCAAAGTTTAATTATTTTGTCCTTCAGAGCTTTATGCTATCTTTTATGAAAGCTTTTTCAGATATGAAGAACTATCATTGGCTGGCTTGAAAAGGAAATAATTGACTGACAGCTGAAAAAACACTTCCAAGGACAACAGTATTTGTCAGTCCAGTATTTTTCACTCTGAAGACAAAATGCATTTTATCAACACCCTGAAATTATTTTGTCAACAAAACTCATTTTGTAGCATTACCTTCATCTGTCAAGCTGACAGAACATTCTCCGGACTGTTTTTAAAACCATTTTGCTAATATAATTAATTTCTGCAAAATTAAGTTTTGCCTTTTAATCGTGTGTGTGGGAAGGTGTTGCAATACATGCATGGGAAGGTGTGAGCAGGAGTGTCACCGGCTCGCGCTCAACCAGAGCCATGTGTGCAAAATCCGTGCCAGTAAAGATAAGTTGAAAAAAGGAGGTGCAACACAGGACCAGCTACGTGCAGACGAGAATCCTGCTTGAGTAAATCACGCTTTTACAAGTCACCTGATCTCACCGAAAACACTTCAAGTAGCTTTACGTAGAGTACTGCACAGCCGTTAGGGAAATGTGTGTGTGCAAACACAAAACTATGCATTATCACCCTAAACCAAGTAGAATCTACGAGATGGTTCTATCTCCCCACGGCACGGGCGGCATGGAAGATGTACCGGTACCCCACACGACAACAATACGTACGGCTAATGGAGAAGGACCTCTTATACGCTTGACACATGAATGCCAGTAGCAAACAAGTGCCGTGGTTCTATGCCATGTAGGGGATTTTCAACAGGAATTTTTCCAAATGCCACCCTGTGACTCAGACACCACATTCACAAATATTTTCTACATTTCCTGTCAGAATCTCTTGACTGCCTTTCTGCTTGAATTTAGATTTCTAGTGGATACATAAGTGGACAATTTTCCTTGTGCCCATTTTGGCTTTTGAGAAAATGATCCACAAAGAGGTCAAATAACTTTCCCAAGGCCGTGCATTCAATCAGCACCAGGTAACGGAATAATACCTAAGCTCCCTGCTTCACAGTGCATCTCCCTAGGCAACAATGTCAGGGAAAGTTACTCATGAACTGCCAGAATTACACATGCATGTGCCTAGATGAATAATGAATAAGCTCAGATGTTCTCAAACACAATTATGTCTGCATTTGTAGGGACAGAAAGCATCCCTTTCTTCACAGATCACACGTGTTGCATTTTGGAACACGGAAAAGGTTAAAGGAAAAGGCATTTTGAAGCTTTAGAAATGAATTTATGGGCAACTGAAATACGTTTCCCAAGAGCTGTATGACTGTGGGACATTCTCTGAAATCAGCTGGTAACTGGAGAAAAGGCTTGAATCGAAGTGTGGGTCTCCCTGGACTTCTAGCCCTCTACTCAGAAGCACAAATCCACAGATGCTCATACAAATAAGAGGGCTGATCAACAAAGTCAGACATGCAAGTTTATACTGTATGCTAAGAAACGCTGACAACTGTTATTCCTGGAAACAAAACGTTCCACCAAAAGTCTCTCTTTAATTGTGTTTCTACATCTTTTACCAGTTCCTATCATAAGCCTCAGTCTCAAACGGTGAACATGGGGTGTAAGTTTCTGCCTCACACATTGGTTTCACTTTTCTAGTCTTCTGCAATGCACTTTCTGATTTCTTGGACACGCATTCAGGCTGAAGCACTGAAAAGCTGCTCAGCTTCAGTAGGGACAAGCCAGAACACCTGCACAGGTTTCAGAGCAAACACAAACTCTTCCAGGTGTGGCAGTGTCTGTGCAGTTCCGTCTTTACGACTTGCCATCACTGCTGTATTGGGTTTACGTGGCAAGGTTTTGGTAGCACGGAGGCTGCAGGGATGGCCTTGGTGAGAAGAGACCGGGAGCTGCGCCTATGTCAGACAGAGTCACTGCCAGCCGGCTCCAAGACGGACCTGCCGCTGGCCAAAGCCGAGCCCACCAGCAATGCCGGTGGTGCCTCTGTGGTGACGTATTTAAGAAAGGGGAAAAAACTCTGCACAGAAGCCGGGAAGACAGGAGTGAGAAAACGTGAGAGCAACAACTCTGCAGACACGCAGGTCAGTGAAAAAGCAGGAGAGGAGCTGCTCCAGGCACTGGAGCAGAGATTCCCCTGCAGCCCGTGGTGCAGACCGTGGTGGGGCAGGCTGTCCCCCGGCAGCCCATGGACGTCCATGGTGGAGCAGAATCCACCTGCAGCCTGGGGAGCACCCCACGCCGGAGCAGGCGGATGTGCCTGAAGGAGGCTGTGACCCTGTGGAGAGCCCTCACTGCAGCAGGGGGACCCATGCTGGAGTAGTCTGTTTGGAAGACTGTCTCCCATGGTGGGGACCCCACGCTGGAGCAAGGGAAGAGCATGAGGGGAAGGAGCAGCACAACAAAGCATAATGAACTGACGGCAACCCCGTTCCTCATCCCCTGTTCTGCCTGGGCTGGGGTTTTGCAACTACTGCCACTCGGCCCCTCTCCCATTGCTGTCTTCTTACCAGCTCCCAATGGTGCCGAGGGTTTTACAGTCACAGACACATGACTTAAACAGCCTTGCTCTCTCTGGGCCCCGTTTTGACACTGAATCATTAATTCATTAATCTGTTTTTCATATTTCTAAACAGAAACAGACACGACTGGTGTGGATGATCAATACTGTGCTCTCTCATTGCTCTCAGTTCCCATCATTTTAGAATCTACTCTGCTTTTAATCTTAGGTCTTTTTAATAGGAAATGGTTTTGTGAAGAATTTGACACTTCATTATGGCAGCTCTATGCTAATAGATTTAATAATTCATACCTGCATTGGTCACTTTTAACTGATATTATGCATTCCAGGTCTGCTTCACGACTCTATATCCTTGTGAGCCAGTAACAGCCTTGGCCTTCCCCAGTGATGTCCCGTTGCATTACCAACACACAGGGACCACACCCGTCAAGACCAAGAACCCCAAATATGGCCTGGAAAAGGAGTGGAAATCTCCCTACACCCATCTTGAGAGCATTAGAAAATAGACTGCAGGTAAAGAGTGAAACCCAACAGACTGCTAGAGCAAGATGGAACAGACATACCCACACAATGAAGCAATAAAGTGCACGGGCATGTCGGGAACACAGACAGCACCATGCCAGAGCAGCATGGCTACAACACGTCTACTGAGTCATCAGAAATGTCCAGCACAGCACACTGCGGGGCCTTCTGGTGAAAAAACAATGGTAATCCTGAGAGTAGCTAGTCACAGCAGAAGAGGCAAATGCAAGTCCTACCTTCAGAAGAGCCTGAACAGGCTGTATTTCTGGCTGAGTTCATGTTAACAGCATCTTTATTGAATCATTACTATTATTTAATTTACATAACACTGGCCTTTACAGCATTAGTGTTGGTGCAGGATCACTTTACCCACATCTGAAACAGGACAAAGCAGCTGTACACGGCCAGTAGATTCGGCAGGCGCTGAGAAGGGATATCCTGTCCACCAAAACTGCAGCAGAGCTTCAGACAGAATGAAAAGCACTGTCTTGGCACGCAGCCTGGACACCACACCTCACAGCCCTCTAAGAAGTGGATGAGAAGGCCTAATGGCTGTGACTGGTCGGCATTTTACATAGCGGCTCCATCCAGAGCCTGGAGCTTCTGCTGCGGCAGCACACACACAAGGAGCACTCACGGGGTTTCTGATCACAGATCTCCGCCGGGTAAGCGTACCCAGCCGTGCAGCTTGGGAGGTCAGAGCAATTGCTGAGTTCGGGCAACAAAGCCCTGAGCTGCCAGCGCTGTGGATGCAGTGCCCTTGCACGTGCTGGGCGTATATGCCAGCATGGCACTCAAATAGCAACGGTCAGCACTTTAGCATGGAAGGAGAAGCACTTTCATCTTGTATGTGAAGTTTGGATATTAACTGTCAGGTGGACTTGACTTAAAGGAGCAATTCAGAGGGGTCCCAGTGGTCCTCAGGCAATGAGGACATCAGTGTACAATCAAGGACAAAAATGAGAGCACTGGGTGTTGTTTGTACCTCAGGAATAGCACTTCCACAAAGACAAACAATCACATGGTGCTTTACAAGTTGTTCTTCAGCACCTCCCTGTAGTGTCCGCGACCTGGGAAGGCAAGGAGGCCCAAAGGCTACACAGGAACGAGACAGAGAGCTCTGAGGCTACCGAGCACCCTATCCACTTGACGGAGGGATGGCACGCTGGAATGAGGTTCACAGTCCCTTCTTCGAGATGACACCCCATGCCTTTATAGGGAGGCATCTTTTCCTGGCAGGCAGCCTAACTCTTGCACAGATTCTCAGAACAACAGATCTCAGTTTTACCCATTGTAACTGTAGAGAGCTCCGTTTTACCCCTGAACTCTGCGATTTCTCTTCAAACCAACTGTCCTTTCTGTTAGCATCACGTGCCTTGGGGCAGGGCTTCAGGCAGAAAATAGTTTGTGTTATTTAAAACTTGGAAGTTCAAGAAATTGACTTCAAACAGCCCAGACAAAAAAGGCAGATCACATATTTGCTACAAATTCCAAAGAGAGAAAACCACATCTCTTGCTTTTACGGTAACAGTAAAACCTGAAAGAGACATTAACAGCTCCTTTAATCATGATTACAGAAGACGTCATTCTCTTTTCCTGAAAGAATGAACACATTGGTAGTTGGCCCTCAAACTCTCCTTAGCTGAATTACAGTTGCTCTATATTGGATTTCAAAACGGACTGAAGAAAGCCTGCGTTTCCTTTTGTTGTTGCTATAGTAAAAGCCTAATGATGAGGGCTGCTCCTCTTGGCACAGGAATTTGCTCTGTATGAAAGGTTATAAACCAGCCCAGGTTCAGCTCACCCTGAAAGCAGCAAACGATGAGCTAGACAGCCCTGCCCTGCACCTCTTGCTCTGTCCTGAGGGGAATATACAGTAACCTAAGAGGTCTTTCCTAGCTTTCACTTTGGTGGCTTTGGAAAGGGAGCATTTTACCCTGAGTCATGAAGAAGCCACTCCGTTTCTATAAGTAAAATGGCAGAACATTATACGAGCTTCCATTTACGCACTCCTGCCTGTGTTTTCAGGGAGTACAAGTCACCCCAGACTCTGCACCGCTGCCTTTGAAGCATAACAAGCTCCCTGCGGTACCATGCGAAGACGAGGGCAGTGAACCAGGGGCGGAACATGGAGCTGCTGCACCCAGCAGGGGCTTCTGGGTGTGAGCCAGGGGCTGAGCGGCAGCAGCGCCCACCTCCCTAGCACTGACGGGCATGTGCCTTCCTGCAGGTGACACAGTGGTGGGTTCACCTTGGCTGGCTGCTACGTGCCCACCCAGTCGCTCCCCTCCTCAACAGCAACAGAGGGAGAAAATAACAAAGAAAGGCTCGTGGATTGAGATAAGGACAGGGAGCTCACTCAGCAATTACTGTCATGGCAAAACAGATCTGACCTGGGGAAGATTAACTGAATTTATTGCCAATCAAAATAGAACAGGATAATAAGAACCAATCTAAAACCACGTTTCCCCCATCCCTCCCTTCATCCCAGGCTCAACTTCATTTCCAATTTCTCTACCTCCTCCCCCCAAGCGGCACAGGGGAATGCGGAACAGGAGTTGCAGTCAGTTCATCACACGTTGTCATTGCTGCTCCTTCCTCCTCACACTCTTCTGCTCCAGCGTGGGTCCCACACAAGGGAGACAGCTCTCCAGGAACATCTCCAATGTGGGTCCTTCCCACGGGCCGCAGTTCTTCACAAACTGCTCCAGAGTGGGTCCTTCTCACGCGGCGCTGTCCTTCAGGAACAGACTGCTCCAGAGTGGGTCCCCTGCAGGGTCACAAGTCCTGCCAGCAAACCTGCTCCAGCATGGGCTCCTCTCTCCACAGGGCCACAGCTCCTACCAGGAGCCCTGCTGCAGTGCAGGCTCTCCACAGGGTCACAGCCTCCTTCGGGCATCCGCCTGCTCTGGCGTGGGGTCCTCCAAGGGTTGCAGGTGGATTCTGCTCCACCGTGGCCCTCCATGGGCTGCAGGGGGACAGCCTGCCTCACCGTGGTCTGCACCACGGGCTGCAGGGGAATCTCCGCTCTGACGCCTGGAGCACCTCCTTCCCTTGTTCTTCCCTGACCTCGGTGTCTGCAGAGCTGTTGCTCTCACATTTTCTCTCCCAGGTACTGCTGTGCAGCAGTTTTTCCCCTTTCTTAAATATGTTATCACAGAGGTGCTACCACTGTCACAGATGGGCTCAGCTTTGGCCAGAGGCGGGTCTGTCTTGGAGCCAGCTGGAACTGTCTCTGTCCAACATAGGGACAGCTGCTGGCATCTTCTCACAGAAGCCACCCTCACAGCCCCACCGCTACCAAAACTTTGCCAAGTAAACCCAATATAGATACCAAGAGAGCAACACAGCCCAAGCCATCTGCTCCTTCGCTCCTTATGGCCCCTGCCCCTTCCATGGCAGATCATGGAGGAGAAGACGGGACCCAGGGGATAAGCAAAGGGGCCGAGAGGTGGATCACACAGGATAAGTGCCTTTAACTGATACACACACCTCTGGCACTAGCTCCCTTGTCATCTAACCCCAGCAAGTATTTATTAATGAAACTCTCCCGATTGTTGATTCATTTGATTGTTAAAGCTTGTGGAACTCGTACTGTTATTATTCATTGTTATTAATGTTCACAGCTCAGCCTCTCTCTTTCCAATATGCTCCACGGAGGAAATCGAAGACTGAAGCCAATCGTTACACTAAATGAATGATGGAGCCGCTTGAGGATAGGAGTAAGCCTGCTGCTCTGGGACTGTTGCAGGTTATTGTGAGTAAGTCAATCTTCACACACAAGGACTGCAAAATGAGACACTATTTCAGGTGGGCTCTCTGCTCTGTGCATTGCTTCCTCAGTCAAGTCATCAGTGAGCATCACCCTGGCAAAGCTGTCTGCGCACAGGGCAGTGACCCAGGCCAGGTTTTGATCTACATGCAGAAACAGCAGGAGCACAGCCCCTGCTAGCCAGTTCAACACAAAGACTCAGACAGGTGCTACAGGCAACTCGGCACAGCCTTGCAGAAAACACATGCCCATATGACTGTACACACTGAAGAAAACCAGAGCTAGGTATCCTCAGAAAGTTTCCTCCTCTCCACTCCTCTGCAACTGCTCATTCCTCACAAAACGCCTAGGACAACGGCAGCAGGGCACAGTGGGTGGTAGACCAGAGCTCAGGAGTCAACACCTGAATGCGTGTGGAGGGGGAACAGCACACTGCTTGCTTCAGTACTTTTCCTTTCTTCCCCTTTCCCTTCCCCAAGCCTCCTCCACCTTTCCACAGCCTCTTTGCTACATGATGTTTGCCAATTCTTGCACCACATGTAAACTCCCCAGGGCAGAATGGTAGCGGTCCTACCCGTCTGGTAGTTGAGATGCTTCTGAATCCTCAGTAGCGTTCTTACGCCAACATTCCAGAATAATATATTTGTTCATGTTATATCTTTGGAGTCTACAGAGCTGTCACATACCATATTCAACCTACTATTCATCTCAAACAGAGAATTCTGCAAAGCAAGAGGAAATGAAAGAGCTCAATACAGCTTTACTAAAATGGAATTTGCCAAAGACTCATAGAAAAATGGATTTAATTAGGGCTGCTAATGGGGAACAGTTTGTTCCTGTGATTTAAAGCAGAAGTTAGATAGTGTCTATAATTTCAACATTTTAAATTATATATAGGGGGTTATTTCTCATTTCTACCTTAATTATAAAAATCCATCTTTATGAATCACAATTTTGAGGCAAATAAAGCAAAGGCAGCAAAAATAATGTTTTATTTAATAAAACTTGTAAGAACTCACAGAAGAAGCAAAAGACACTTCAGTATGGATAAAACAAACTTATTATAGCAAATAATAGTTGCAGGGAGTCCTCCGTGCACTACTTAAGGACAGCACAGCAAGGTTAATTTTTTACTTGGGAAAAGGTGTGTAAAGGAAGAAAGTGTGTTCTGTTATAAAAAACGAAACTGGATATAGTTTTTATGCAATAATGGGAATGTCCTCCATTTAATTTTGCAGCTAGTCTATTAGAGTTGCAGGCATTAATTGGCCTAATGGGCTCCAGCTAGTAATCTCATATTCTAGAAGTCTCTGCTACCCCTTCTTACATTGATTACTGCCAGAATCTCTGAATTGCCTGAAAATTGCTTCTCCACATAAAAGGGCCAATACATCTTGTTAGAACCACTCCTCTCGAGCCTCCTCTGTAGCCTTTGATTTTATTTAAAACTAACAAATGTCACTTTTGTGAAATTCCTCTAGTTAGCTGGCTCTGACCAGATGACCTAAGTAAATGAGTCCCAGCATTGTAAAGCACTGATTAATTTAATAATGAATAGCCCAGGCAACTGACTAGCAAGCTAGGCGTAGCTGCTGTGACTGTTGCAGATTCTGCACCCACTGCAATGCATTTTAATTCTGCACCTTGGATCAGAACAGAATCAATGAGTGAAGTTCAAATGTGGCACATTTCCTATTTCCCTGACAGCTTATTTCATGGATCACAGGGACCAAAGTACAGCTGCTTATTCAACAGTGGAAAGAATGAATCAATTTTCATTCTTTAATACACTCTGTGACCTATTCGCTGATGCTCTATCCTTTACAATGGCTCCAGTCTTTTCAAGGCCTTCAATTTTGTCAGATAGAGAAAATTTAAAATAATGACAAAATGCCCTGCCCTAGGTCTGCTTCCAACTGACTAACTGCTCTGCTCGTAATAAGTCCAAATGAAAGATATTATGTCACTCAGGCTGAATTAAACAGACAAACTATAATCCTATATCATTAAAAATGAACCAATCTCCTGGAAGACTTCTGTGATTTCGCTTCAACTTCCCCACAAAAGGTGCTGGACACCACGAGGATTTTGATCCTCATCTGCTCCAGTTTTTTCCCCTACTTCAAAACATGGAAGAATAATATGACAAAATGGCAGTCACGGCAGCAGCAGCTGGCTGAAAGAGCAGGCACTGTGCTGGGAAATCCTGCGCCCGCCTGCTCCCCTCCTGTCTCACAGAGAGCTCAGGCCATGTGCTGTCTCTCAGGACCCGACGCAGGTAGCTGCAGGCCAGCAGGGAAGCCAGATGCAGAAATGCAGCACCTTCTCCCCACGCGTGGTCCCAAAGACCAAGCCACTGTGAACGGGGAGACCAAAGTTCTGTTGATCTGCTCAGCCCATTGGACGCCCCAAAGCTAGCAGATAACGTCAACAGTTCTTTAGGCACTGCTAATTTGGACAGAAATAATACACTGAGATGCATGATTTTGCAATTTCAGCGTGAAGATTATTTTTTTCATTTAGAAATGTCCCCAGGTACTGTGGTTTTAATTACCCTCTATGTGCCTTATGTTTGTCTTGCCTTATTATTTATCCCCAGTTAGCAGGTGGTATTCATATTGTTCTCATCACTGACAACTTGGTTTCAGCCTGGACTTTCTTACGGTAATAAATTTTTCAAAGAAGGAAGGTCAGATTCTGCAAAGGAGAACAGAGCAGAACGGTGAGTGCTACAGTCACCCTGCGCAGCCATGGGCACCATGCCCCGGAGATGCTGCCATCCCAGAGCCAAGGCAGCAGGGCTGACTGCAGCCGTGCCGACTGCAGCCGTGCCAAAGTGCATGAGCCCTGCACCAAGACAGAGAGGGACGGCTGATGTGCGAGGTAACTGATGAACTGGACAGGTCTGTGTGAATTGGAAAGCTTGGAAAGGAACCTCCACAGGCAAACAGGGTTCCTGGCTCTCCTTTCTCAAACTCTTCTCCTCCTGCCTCATTGTACTTTATGACTGGGGTGAAGGTGACACCCCATGAGGCTTGACTGGCCTTAAGACATGAAGGTAGTAAATCAGGCCTTATCATTATATTATCTAGATGAAACAGACTCATCACGGCTGGCTTTATTTGCTTTTCTCTCCACATATCCAGTAGTTAAATTCTAGGGCTTTCGAAGCATGTGGATTTAACAAATATCAGTACTTCAGGGCACATGGCCAGACAAATTACTTTTTCCAGTTCATAAGATTAATCTGGGAAGAGCATGGGTCACTAAATGGTTGCAACAAATGTTCCAGCCCAGACCTGTGTTTAAGCAGGCTACGAGCTGTAGCAGAGGTTGCTAGTCTGATTTGTTTGCCCGAGAGATTAATTGTCCTTGTTTATTTTTCTGCCTTTCGTGAAGGAAGTCCAGACACACGTCGCAGCTCAGAACACCCCATCAGCAGTGGCTGTTCCACTTGCTGCTTTGGTCTAGAAGCAAACAGGACACTCAGCTTGTGGGAGCAGGTGGCTGAACTGTGAGCTCTGCAGTATTTGCCATCCCTCCTTCCCAGAGCTCTCCGGGGGCAGCTGTTCAGACGATGAAAAGTACCTCGGAAGAGCTGAGAACAGCAAGTGCCCTGGCTCAGACATACAGCTCTACCCCTTCCCCACTCCTCAGATGATCCAGCTTTAATACGAAAAAGACCTGCTCTAGTTGTTAAAAAATGGAGCAGTTCTGAACATTAATCAATTCTCCTTTCCATCACTAAGCTGCCCTTGAACCCAACAGTCCTCTGGCCTGAGGAGACAGGCGGTGACAGACCTGAGGGTGCTGCCCAACCTACTTTCCCTGAGCTCCACAAGCAGCCAGCTGTGCACGGGCAGGGCACACCTCCCGCTTCGCCCTTTGCACACGCAAATTGAGGTGCAGTGCGTCTCAGCAAGAGTATATGACTGCAGGAGGTCTTTGTCCCAGCACTCCTCAGTGGTGGGGACACAACAGGAACCTTATGCTGGCATGAAATGGTCTCCCCTTCTCACTACAGACATGTTCCCTCCACGCCAGCCTGCAGACTTGTGGCTATCGTCACATTTTCCGTAGAAGATCAACTTTTCCTTCCCAGTGTTACCAGACATTCCTCTTATCTCCCATCCCTCTCCTGAGCAGACCAGCTGGACTGCCTGCTACCAGTGCTCGGTTCATTGTGGCACTGGCCTGGTGCTTTTCTCACCTGGCCAGGATTGTACTGCAGCTAAACAAAATATATGAACTTCTCATTGATCACACTTTGGCAGACACTTCGGGAGGACAGTGATGAGGGATGAAGCCTAAGCAGCCAGCAGCTATTGTACAGTCAGCTGCCGAGCAAGTGGATTTTGATGAGGTTAACCTGATTAGCTTTGGGTGCACGAACAAGAACTGTCTATGCCGCACTGGGCGCATACTGCCATGGGGGTCAGCGCTCTGCATCCCTGCCACCAGCATCCATTTGTCCCCTAGCTGTCAGAGAGGATGCAAGAACTGCCCACTATTCTGTCAAAGTAATGTTCAAAACGGAGTTCTAACAAGATTTTTTCCCTTCAAACAATGTACAAATTAACAGCCAGCAGCATTTGAAAAATGGCCCTAATCCCTGTCTGCATGGGGAGTTTGCTCCCAGCGCAATGTGCCATATTATGACAACGATACATTCTTCAAGTGAGTGAAAACTAATGAATAACTAACACCCTGACAGTCTTGCTATTACTGGGTGCTTAGGAGTTGGGCAAAACTGACAGTGCAAGATGAATATGGCACTAAGACGAGATGTTACTTTGCACGACTGGTCAGGGGAACATAGACTTAATGGACATTACAGATGGGTTAATTCTAAAGGCTGAACTTGACTCTGAGCCATAGGTGCTCTCTGAGCAAACAGGGAAGGCTTAATCACTCCGATGACTGAGACGCAGGTGGTAGCCCCATCTGCGAAGGAAGCATTGGGACCGCGGTCCTGGGAACGAAGGATGCGAGCGTGCCTGTTGGCTCTGCCTCCCTGAGGGCAGGCAGAGGGAGGGTCCAGCAAAACTCAGGCAGACAACTCGCCTACAAATGCAGTCAGGAAGGCGGGACTGTCTCCAGCAGGAGCGATCAGCAGAGCACGCTGAACGTGCACTAGCCCCTGTTGTCATAATGCAGTAATCACGAGGGACCAGTGAAATTGTTCGATATCAGGCTGAAAGAGAATGGGCAGCATGAGCCCAGAATCAAGTGCGGCTCTTTGCCCAGAATGCTGTGGAGCCCAGATGTAGTCATGGATTTCAAGAGGCTTCAGAGACACTCCTGAAGCACAGCCCCACCTGCTAGCTCAGGGCAATGGTCAGACACAACCACTACTCCAGAAGGACCGTGAGCAGAATCTCTGGAGACTGGGTGCAAATAATCACGTAATTCTTGCCCTGTCTGCTATAGGCTTTTCACAAGCATCTGCCAATGGCTGTGGCCAAAGAGAGGCCAGATTGCCTCCATGGTGGCGCTGGAGGTCTTTCAGTGGCTTGTCAGTGGCAGCACCCGCCTGCAGCGTTCCGCAGGCTCAGCAGAGGGTCACCGTCAAGGCGGGGATGTCCTGTGTCGCGGTTAGCTCCGCCCATCCCCAGTGCAAGACAAACTGTAGTGATGTGGGATCTCCTCTACGCCTGCAGCACCAGACGGGCTGTGCCACCAAGGAAGGCTTGGCTTGCAGCAGCAAGCAAATACCATGTGTTCCTTGACACCTGACACGGCTGCAACTTGTTTCCACTCTCTTTCCCTTTAGTCCAAATGCAATCAAGGACAGATCTTCTCTGTCCTCAGAAGATACTGAAAGGGTCAAGGCCTCAGCTACAAGGAGGATGTTGTGAGTGCCTCAGATACTTGGCCAAATAGGAGAAAACCTTCTGTGAGAATGGTTTCGAGGTAAGGAGGCTCCTGGATAAATCTCATTTTAACAGATATGCAAAGCTGTAGCAAAGATATGCAAAGGTCTACCTGATCTGGTCAATCAGCAAACACAACGAAGAAGACCAGGAGTCTTCATCTGAAGAGAAGGATGCATGCGATCAGACACTTGGGTATGTTAATGAATTCCAGGAAATCTAATGTTTATGGAAATGAATTCTCTGGAATCCCATGAATCCTTCTCTGGAGATATTCCAACCCTGCCTGTTCCTGTGCACCCTGCTCCAGGCACACTTGCTTTAGCAGGGGGGATGGAACTAGAAGATCTCCAGAGGTCCCTTCCAACCCCTACCATTCAGCGATTCTGTGATTCTGTGAATAGGTGTGACTTTATAGTATATAACCTCTGAAGGTTTACCAAATCGTTGGAGCATTTATGGAGGAGAATCCCCAATGCTACCCCTGCGCTGCTAATAAAGAATACCTGCTTAACAGTGCTTTGTGCTGTTGAGTCACTCTCTGTTTCAATACGGAGCAGGTCTTAGTCTGTACCTCTTTCCAGAAGCAGAGATTTCAGATGATGATAACCTCGCAGTGCATCAGCCTGGTGGACTCGTGGTCAGTGATGTCAGGATGGTCTCTGAGACCTTATCCCCAGCACAAACCAGCAGGAGCCAGTTCCTGTAATTACAAAGATGAGCCATATCAGAGGAAAACTAATCAGCTTGCTGGATGCCAGCAAATTAAATATTAATCTAACTATTGTGAACACAAAAATGTTCATCTTCAGATATTTTCTGGCACAAGTGTCAAAATCAGAGTAGAACTAAGGCTTTATTCATTTTCCATTATCAACTTAAATAAAAAACACTCAGAAAAATGGGCAATGATGTGCAGAAGCCACTCGGCACAGATAATTACACTGTAAGTTTAGGCAGCTAATCACTCCTAGAATATGCTTCAGATCGCGATAACTCTTGACTGGCTTGTTTCCCTGCTTTGTTAAATCAGACAGACTCTCAGCTTTGCCTGATGGCCATGAGGCTCCCAGAGTCAGCATCTTTAAATAAATAGGGCTGTCTGGCAGGCAGGAAGCTCATCCTGCCAGCCAGCAGCAGGATGGACCTTCTACACCCAGAAAGCAAAGCAGCAAGAGGGAGGGACGCGGCAGGAACAAGGTTAGGAGCTGGGGCAGGCAGTGCCAGGCAGGAGCAGGGAGAGGTGGAGGAATGCCAGGCAGAGGGTACGGAGCAGGGCAGGAGTGGAAGCAGACATACAGAGGGCCACAGGCCACAGGCCCACACTGAAGAACTGAGGAACGCATGCAGCTGCAGCAGCGGGATGGGGAGGAACGGCTACGGGAAGGTGCAGTCTTGCAGCCAGCGTCTCCCTGCAGGGCAGCAGCTCTGGCCTTCATGGCGCTCAGACAGAAGAGCTCCCAAGGCTGTCCAGCAGCAGCCCTCCCGCACGGCACTCACACCCCATCCTGAGCACCGCAGCCGGCCCTGCACGGCTCTTCCCCGTGGCCTCCCTCTTGCTGTGCTCTAACTATTGCGCTGCCCGTTCTCCCAGCTGAGCCCCAACAGGGGCCAGGGGAGCCATACAGGAGAGAGGAACGGCAGTGCAGCCAAGAGGAAATAACGGCACTGAAACCAAAGGATTCTTCAAGGGAATCCACTTCTTCGGACTGTGGGCAAGAGGTGATTTTCCACGATCCTTTCTCAGGCATGTCAGACCTGACCTTCCCAGTGGGTGCCAGCCGCTTTAGGTTCCAGGTTCATCAAGGGCCTGACTTGGCTGCCGGTGGTCACAGCAGCAAGCAGGAACGGTGAGCTCTCGCTCAAGGGGCAGATGCAATGAATGCGGTCTGGGATGGCGAAGGGGGCATCCACCTGAGACAGAACACACTCAGCTGCAATCTGGGTAATTCTGCACTCGCCAGTGTCTGATCACTGTATTTACTTAATCCAGAATGGAAAAAATGAACCCTCCTTTATAGTTCTAGTGGATCACCCTTATGTTCTCAATTGCTAATGTACATGGACTTTTTCCTTGAACTAGGGCAAGAATTATTTTTATAACAGTACTCATAGATATTCTCTATTCTGCTTAATTATTAACTTTGCTGTAGTAAATAAAGGGTGTTTATGAGTTCCATCAATCTCAACAAACCTTTTGCATGTAAAGCACTGAGACATTTGTAATGAAGCAGCATTCGCTTTTGCTTTATTTAAGGCAAAGAAATGATAAATACAGTTCTGTGGATGCTCGTGTGCAGTTTCTTAAATTCAAATGCCTGCCAGCAATTATGCCTGACTTACTAGCTGCTTCATTATAACAACCTAAAAGATAGGAGTGGACTGGAATAAATCAGGACTTTAAAGAGCTCGTACACCCTTCAGCAACACACAGGTTTTCAGAGATGGCAGAAGCTCTATTAGTTAACACAGTGCTCGGTATTCTGTTTTGAAACAACAGCCTCTCCATGTCAGGAACTGTGCATCAGCCGAACTCTGCAGCTGTGTCTCTGAACGCTGCTTCTCACAGGCTCTGCTCACAGCGCTGGTAGAGAGCTGCTTTGGACGCAAATACAGAAATTCCATATTTACTTCCTTTAGCACATTCTATGTCCTGCCTTTCTTTAGCCACACCGATGGGCTTGTATTCTGTGGAATGCTGGGTTGCTCTTTTCTTGTACTTAAGATGCCCATCAGATAGAATGCACAGGGGAAGTTCCAGCCACTGAACTATGCAGTGTAGTCCCCAAGACTGGCCTCACCATTGAAAATGCATCTCTCCAGAGACACACGAACTAAAGCAGTAGCTGTGCCTGGGTGTCACACATCCCAAGGCACCTCTCCCAGCTATTTATACATCATATTGCTAAACAGGCATTGCTAGGGTTTCCTCTTCTGATCCAGTTTGACCCTGACAAACAGTAGTTTCCCCGAAACAGACGTGTTCTCTTCTGTTTCCTAAATAATCATCAATCTTTTTCCCCTCTTGATTTAAGAAAGACATGATCTTTCGGTAGGTGCTACTTAGGATCCTAGGGGTTCAGCACAAGCAACTGACAGAGACGGCAGTAAATGATTCCAGCTGAGCAGCATAATCAATTAGAGCTTTTGTCGATGTAAAATGAAAATGACCATGCTCTCATTCTGGAAGAAACTGTGGTATTAGAAAGCATAGGTTTGACAAGACAAGCTAAAACCTACACTCTTCAGATTCCAGTAGACCTATGCCATATTAATTATTTATCAAGATGTTTTCTTAAAGGGGTGTCTTTGTGCCTTTAATTTTCAATTCCCTTAATGCTGTGAGGATCTCTGCTGGCAACACATCAATTATTAATAGAGTTAAAACAGTATTTGTTTTCCCCAAATAGATTTTTGAATGCTGTCCTCATACCAGTTAGGTTTTTCTGCAACTTTAATGAGGGTCTCTGATTTCCTCCAGACTCATAGCTGAGGCACAGACTTGGCTGGGCCTTTGATTGGGCTGTCGGAGCATGCATGGCACCACATCCTTCATACTGTTCATCCCGCTGGGGCAGGGGGAGTGATCAAGGCAAAAACCTGTGATGTGGGAGCAGAAACAGCAGCACATCTGTAACTGGGAATTTCAGTTGCTGAGTTCAGAGGTTCTGTCTTTCTGGTGACTGTTTTGCATTTTCTTATTCCAGCAGTTGTCCCCAGGCTCAGTAGAGAGAGCCTGTGCTGTTCTCAGCTTGGAATACTTTTCTCCTAACAAAGAAAACAACAATGTAGTTCCCTTAATCTACAAGAAAGCCATTTCAATTCAGCAAAAGGATACTTGAAACATCATGGTTTTAAGAATTTTATGCAATCTCAGTCACTTCTCTCTCTGCCAGGGAGCATATGAAAAATTAAAACCCCAAATACCGCTCCTTGCTTTTCTAGGCCCTAATTAAAAATACATTTTCACAAGGAGTCGTCAACTTAAGGCTAATATTGTGTGAAATCTCGTAATTTCAATACACTCTTCACTTGATGTGGACTGGTAATTGGAGCTGTGGAATCAATTTTTCCCATACTTGAAACGCCCAAATGAGTATGAAATGTGTTGCATTTGTTCCATGCACGACTACAGTTTTGCACTTTGCTTGGAGTGGAATGATCATTCTGATGTATTTTTTATAACATAGCAATGTTTCCTCAGACTTTGATGTTTCACGTATGGAGCTATTATAACCATTTGCTATTTAGATGCATGATCCGTGGCTAATCTCCAAAACTTTGATGCATGCAGTAATTATTACTATTGATGTCATTGCACCATGTTTAAAATATTAACATCTCTTTGTAAGTCTACAGCTAACAGAAGAGGGAGGCAACCAGTCCACACCAAGGCTGGAAATTTCCTGTCCATAAAGAGTAAACCTCTGAAACTGCCTAAGATGACATTCTATAACCTTTGGATGAGGCCCAGACTATGAAGAATGCAAGGGCTCAGAGAGCAGGAAGGTGATGCAATGTGTGCTCTGGAAATTGAGCCCTGGGGTCTCCAGATGCCACATTCTGACAATCTGCTCCTGATGCTTGACCCTGAACTCAGCCATACGGCATGTTTCAGGCAACTCCTGCACCTAAGGCTCTGAGTGATTTTATCGTGCAGTGTGTCACTGGCATTCAGGAGCCTGGTGTTCACTCAAACCACGGTTTTCAGACCTGGCTAAGCAGAAGAACTGAAGTTCCCCAGAGCTCTCCACTGCCCTGTCATGAAACCTGGGGCTGGACAGATTGTTAATCGGGGTGTTGCCATGAAGGTTTTTCATGAGGGCTGCAAAGCAGTGTGAGTCAAACAGCATCTCTCTTGGTCTAGTTGCTTTCACACACCGACATTTAACCAGGACCGCCTGTCCTGCATAGATGCACAAGAACATGGGCATGCGGAGAAAGTGAAAATCCCCAGAGGAGTTTGCTACTTGTGCATAAATTTTGGGTGTGGGTGTAGCCTTGGAGGAACAAATGTCACGTTTGTAAAGTTTAAAAGATGCCTTGACCTGGCTTTGATATGCTGCAGTGGAGTCAATGTTTCTCATGAATGTAATCAAAACATTCACTTTTGTTCTCCTGGAAACTCTTCTTACTCTTTGCTTCTTCAGCTTTTTTGGGACCATCTTTGCAACAATAAGAGCCAAAATGGTCAACGGCAGCAGCCTGTGATGACCTGGGGACCAGTGGAGAGAAAGAAGCGGCCACTGGATTATGACAGAGAAAATGGACCCTGGAGAATCTTTGTGGTGCAGGAGGCAGAGGGAGGAAGTTGGAGTCCCGAAAGACTGCGATGTGCCAGTAGCAGAGGAATTCAGGACAGTTTGTCAGGCCAGTACCCCACAGTGCAGAAAGCTGTGTTTCCAAGCAGCACATCTCTAGGCAGGGAGCAGTCTGACAGATTCGCATTGTATATAAGTCACTGAGAAGGGGACGCTTTAATGAACACCTTCTCCAGTACCTTGATTAGACTGTGCAGAATTACGGCCTGCAGAGAGACATGTACTGCTACCCCAGTGCGCACGGGTAGGGCACGCTGGCAGCCTGGACGCCCACTGTGCAGTTGTGGCTGTGTGGCCGATTTCCCACAGATCCCCTGGGGATAGTTTGCTCTTCCGTGCAAGCTGTGACAGGAGTGGACGTTTTGCATGGAGATGAAGATAAAACTACACTTTGGGAAGCAGTTACTGTGACACATCTGCAGAGTTACAACCAGGGAGCCTCCCCCACCAGACTCCTGTGCATAGCCTAGAGCTCCTGGCTGTGCTGAAACATCTCCTGGAGGGGCACCTCCAGCCCTGCCAGGCAGACACTCACTGCCAAACCACACCACAGTCCTCAGCCTGGTGTCTCGGGAAGAACCCCCACTGCTGTAAAAGCATCTCATGTAAAAGTTGGCCAGTTTTAGCAGGCTAAGTCTGAAAAGCAGAAGCACGGTCACCTCTTCAGCCTAAGCCCTGTTAGCCTCTGTCTCTCCTACACAATCCCACGTTAGAAGTACTGATCTGCTCGCAAGTCTGGGAGTATTTCTTACACCTGAGATGGTAACAACTAATCAGGGCCAACCAGCTGACTAACTGGCCCACTAACTAACCGGCCCTCGCATCCCACACCCAGAGACACTGAGTGGATGTGCCATGTCTGAGGCTCCACAGAGCACTGACTGTGCAGGCAGACCCAGCCCCGTAACAAACACTAACACTTTTTTCAAGTTTCAGCTAAACTACAAGATAAGGAAAACTAACAATGCTTACAGCTCCTGTGGTCTTACTTGCTGCAGTGGCCTGAACATATGTTTATCCTTAGAATATATCTAGAGCTCTTCTGTTCTTGCAGAGGAAATGCAATGCAAGGCAAACACATTTAACAAACAGGCTGTAGGAAAACACCATGGCTCACGTGGCACTACTCCACACCGGGGAAGGTGAGTCCCGGCTCGGGGAATGCATGTGAGGCAGCCATGCAACTTGCGGCCTAATTATTTCCAACACAAAACTGGCTCCACATCACTGCCATGGCCAGGCACAACTTCAGCCAACTCTGCACTCTGGGAGCGTGCAGTGCTCACACCAACCCCGAGTGCAGCCCATGGGTAGGTTCATCTAAACCAATCAACAGTTCTCCACCATGGATTACAAAGTGGTTGGAACCTGCACAGCTTAAGTCATTCGGTACTTCATTTGTCATGTTAAAGCACAACTTCACCCACCAACCCCCACAAAACAGGTGTGATTCCTCGGTTTGTTCTAACAACGCTGGGAGGTTTGGCCCTGATCTCCACACTCCAGCAGCCTAGGTAACATTACAAAGCTGAAAACGTGTAAATGTGTGGGTCTGTATTAATACTTTCAACTTGCTACAATGTGCTTTATAGGTCTCTAATTACACCAAAGCAAACTACATTAATATATTTAGTTAACTGTTCGATTATGCTATTGGCAACCAATTCTGGAAAGTCAAATCTAACAACTCTGAACATCTAACTAGTAAGAAAAAAGTTATGTTTTGATTGCACATGAATGTTAATGGTTAATAAATTCTCAAAGCTGCTGTATCAGAATAATTTTGGTGTGCAAAGATTAATTTTTGTATCAAGAACCAATATTTGCTTTAATTATCTCAGCATAACGCTGTATCTACAGAAAAAACTTATTAGAAAATAACAACAGACAGAAAATAGACCAAGGTCTTCAGCCTAAAAAGCCGCATGGGTCTGAAAGCACCGGGAAGAGTCTGCCTGGAGCATATAGGACAAGATTAGTCTGATTCGGCAAAGTGGACAGCTTAAGCTGCTGAGCTCAGCCTCTTTGGGAGGACACCTGGAAGCAGCCTGTAGTGTAGTCTGGCTTAAAACAGCCAGCTGACACCAAGCTAAGTTGTTACCCTGCATCTCCTTACAAAGAAAGACGTGCAACCAACAAGACTCTGGCTCCTGCAAGCCAAGACAAGTGCCAGGGAGCCAGCCTGTCTGGACAGGGCATGCCCTTGTGCCTCTGCAGTGAGACAACCTTTCTGCACTTCCATAAGAGGTGTTAATTACAAGCTGCCTTTGCCTTGCTCAGACTCCACTGCTTGGTCTGACATGTCATGTCTGAGTAGAAATTTCATTGATTTTATTGCGTACAGCCAGTGTTTTACATAGCAAGATCAAGAGACAGAAGACAGAGAGCGATTAGCTGAAAAAGAGAACAAAAGCAGAAGGCCAACAAGGGCAAGATGCAAGGGTCAAGAATCGAGGGCAGATGAGAGCATCAGCAGTGAGGCAAGAGAAGAGGCTCCTTGGAGCCACAAGCCAATTACACATAGCAAAGACATCACTGTTCACTGGCTGGATGGCCTCATCTTGCCTCCCGGCCTTACTCGGCCATTATGATCAGAGCCATGGCATTTACTACCCCTGCCTCTTAGGAGGTGCACGTGGGTATGATGCCTAATTGTTCAGGCCCGGAGGGGCCATAAGGAGGCCCCTCACAATGACGGATCAGCAAGGCCCACTTGGGCAGAACTGTGTCATTAAACCACATTGTAAAGTCTCCAATACGATGACCTACACAGCTGAACTATCCTCATTATGTGAAAACCTAACCTCCCAGCTCAAAAATGCCCCCTACTCAGATAAGCCCCCTACTCTCTGAGCACGCGTAATGAACTTAAAAGTAGCTGCACCTTTAGGTTGAAGCAACAGAAGGACTACCAATGGCTAGCTGTGGGGCGTAAACCTCAGGCCTAGCTAACACAGTTCATTGTATAAATCTTTGCTGCGATTTTACCAGGTGTGATAGCTTTGTGGAATTACAACCTAGCACCCATCTCTGTGCAGACGTGAAATAAAGCAAGTATCTCAACTCTGCGTGTTGATCGGCTCCTTGTGCACCGGCTGAAGGACCACAATTTTGGGATAACAGTTGCCTGGCTCTGCTGGCTGCAGAGCCTCTCCTCCCTAGGCCCCTGGTGACTTAGGCAGCTGCTGGTAATTCAGCAGCTGAGCCCTGATATGCAAACAGGCTACAAAAATTGCTCCCAAAGACGATGGACGTAGCCAATTATCTGGAAGACAATGTGAATCCACACAGAGAAGTGTGGCAGGCAGAAATTCTGGCAGGCAGAAATTCCTTTGTTGGCCTCCAAAGGCAGAGCCCTGCACAGCTCCTGGAGAGCCCCCCAGACACCCTGGTGCTCCCAGTATCCATCACCTCCTTCTCAACTGCTTTTAAGATGATCACTGTACACGTCCTTCCTTTCCTCTTCTTTAATCTACCAAACTAGAAAGATTGTCAGTGTCACGGTTAGTCCAGCTGTGCTGTATTGTCACTTCATCCCAGGGGCACAAATCAGGGACAGACAAGTGTAACTTATTTCTGTATGAACACTGCCTCATGTCCATGCCTGACAAACTAACAGCACAGAAGACAGACATAGCAAGAGCTTGCTTCACAGATCACTTTATCCCCTTTCTAGTTAATGGCTGGCATTATGGTGGCAAAATTATTGAACTCTCCAGTTCCAGCTTCTAGGCAGTACTGCTGCTCTCTTGATCCAAGCCGGAGCAAAATTAGCAAGTCTGACGCACTCCCTAGCAAAAGCTCAGCTCCTCACCTTGGGAACTACATTCACAGCTGGTGTAAATCATACGGACTCCACTCTTGTCTGTGGGGTTGCTCACCGTGGGGCTAGCCCAGCACCATGGAAAGGCCTTGACGGTATTCATGTATTCATATTTTACTTTCAAAACAAATGAGCTGAATGCAGCATCTTGATCTTTAGCTGGTGACAAGAGACCTAACATGCTTCAGCAGGATGACACAAAATGTTCCCAGATGTTTTTATCACCTGCCAGGGCACTCCATGTGATTTCCCCAGCAGAGATCCTTGGTAAATCTACATTGTGAACAAGAGAACAAGTTAATCTAGAACTGAATCAAGGATTTCATTCTGCAATACAGCAATACAGATCAGAAAGCACTAGGAAGGAAGTTAAGCAAAGACAGAATCTCTCTGAATGGGCAGTATCAAACCCCAAGCCTGTCAAGACCAAGAGATGCCTATTCAGAACACCCTGTGGTCACAGCAGGTCTGCTTCCACTGGGAACCTCACAGACGCTCTCCTCGGACATGAGGCTGCTTCCCAGCCTGACATTTGCGTGAGTGAGATATCTGCAAAGTCTAATCACAGTTTTAAAAAAAGATGAATTCAAGCATCAAACAGAGCAAGTTCAGAATGCAGGTAATTAGTAACCAAGTCTGGCCTGCATTCCCTCCCATTTGGATCTGGCCAAGAGACCCTCGGAGCTGCACGTAAAGATGACACGGTCACCTGAGCAAATCTGCAAGAGAAGCTCTGGGGTATTTAAGCATTCAAGTGGCAACGTAGCACAGCACAGTCTTGCTTTAATGTAGACTACCAGCTGCCCTTCATGAGTCGGGTTGTTTAAAATAAAACAGAAGCACCAACGGGGGGCACTTCTCATAAAAATATGTTTGTGTATCTAAACAGCATGTAATAAAGTTCTCTGGTACAGCACTGATAACACATTAACCCTAGGTGTATGCGCCTGGGGTGATGTACATTTCCAAACTAACGCTTCCAAACCAACACTTCATGTAGATTGCTTTGAATTCACTGAAATAAGAAGCACAACCAGCACAAAGGTCATACCTGTCCCATCCCCTCATGCCCAGTCCTCATGTGTGTATCATCAGTTCCTGGATGGAGGGGCAGGTGGACAAACAGCTCTGGCTCAGGACACCACCTCTCTGCCAGATTACAATCTGAACACAGCGTCTGCTCTGGACAGGGCTCTGACCAGTCCACATCATCACTTGAAGGTTCAGGATTATGGCGACAGGAAAGGAATTACAGCATTTCCAAAGGAAAAAGAGCCTATTAATCTGCTACAGAGCTCTTTCCTGGGGCAGAAGGTGGTGTCCTTGCTTAAGAATCACAAAAATAATGGAAAAATCCCAGGAATTTTTTGGCTGCTTTCATCTGGAAACTTGTCCCAAAGTCATTTGTCAATGTGAAAACAAAAGGACACCCAGGACTTTATCACCTAAAAGATGTTGCCTCAGGTCTCGTTCTACCCCAAAACAAGTACAGTTGAAACATACTACACTTCATTTTTAGGCAGCAGTGCCAGCCTTGGCTTTTCAACTCACTATTCAACCTCTCAGAATGAACAAGGCTTGCTTAGCATCTGCTCACTCTCACACATTAGCTGCCCAGATCTTAGGGTGCAAAGCACACAGCAGTAGGAACAAATGAACAATCCTCGCTGAGAGGGAAGCAGCTGAAATACCCATAATGAAAATTCAGTGTCAAAAATGCTCTGAACTTATTTTCATTTTTTCAGGCTTACATTGAAAATCATTATCATTGCCAAACATTTGATTTAATTTTTAAAACTGATTATAAAGCTGAGAATAATGGTGATATTGTATTACCTTCCCCAAGGTGGGCACACCAAAGGCAGCAAGTTGTGGGTTTAACTACTGAGGCTGCAGATGGGACGCAGGTACCCACACAGCTTCTAAAGTCCAAAATGGGACTCTGGAAAGGATCCAGGTATCCCTCAACTCGAGAGGAGAAAAAAGAATTTCAGCTGTTGCTGCCCTAATCACTCTGTCAACAAATCAATAAAAGAGTTTCAACGTCTACCATGAGAGCTTCAATGGCCGCATCATTTCTGCATCCTCAAAAAGCTACTGGGTAGCTTCCCTGTCCTCTGATTTCAGTTCCAGAGAAGAAGAAATTTCTTCTGAACAATCTGACAACACATTCAGAGAATAGGCTTTGCACAAGAATACCGTAACTCGTTATGTCTTGTCAGCCTACAGAGATGGTGGAAAGTCTACAGAGAAGTGACTGTGCATCCTAGACCACAACGATTATGGTCAGTGCTTAGCAAAGACAGTAAAAATAGCGAAGGATGAAATGCCATGCATGGAAAACTGCAACTACCTTTTCTTACTACCTTAGGTTCCCTATTTTTCCTGCGCAATCACTGTTACGCAGCAGTGATTCCTAGCACAGTCAGATCATGGCCTTCTGTGGCCGAACACAGTACACATATACACCGTGTGAAACTGTCTTTACCACTGAGGTTTATATTTCACTGGATATATTTCTTCAGAATACCAGAACAGAAAACTGCTGTATAGCAGAAAGGTAGAGCTTGGTGATCAAACAGCAGTCAGACCTTCATCACCTACTGCCTACCTGTACGTTGGTGCTTGTAAAACTGCCCCTGCATCACATCTCCAGAGAGAGTTCCCCTCGTTTTTCCTAGTGAGGCCAGAAAACATCTCAGGGCTAGGTTCACAACAGCTCTCTCCAAGCAGTCAAGGAATGAAACACCAGCATCCTTTTCCTCTACTCAGCTCCCCCTCCCTTCCTGTCCAGGATCCTTTTGGCCAACTAACTAGTTAGAACAGAGCCACATTTTGGGCAACTTCAGGAATAAGGAAAAGTCCTAACTCCTTGCAGCCAAGTGCCAGAGCTGCTTATCATCTGGATACACAGAAGAAATACCTGTACAGTATATAAATCACCTGTCATCATCCTCCCTGGAAAACTCATAATAGTCTAATCATTGTGATATCCACTGGTATTACTCCCACTAACATTAATCCTGATTAGTCCATCTGGTATTAATGTGGACATCACAAGTACTTCCACGTGATTTCTGCAGGGTTCTTGTGTGCTTACGATCATCCTGGGTTTTGCTTTGAGGACAAAAGCTGTTCATTTGTCACCTATAAGACAGTCAGGCACCAAAGTCCCAGGACTCATTACAAGCTGATCCCTTCCCTTAGGTCTCCCAGTGTCTTCCTCTTAGTGAAAAAAGTACTTCATACCCTGCCATCCAGCTCCTTGCTGCAGGGGATTTGTATTTTCATTTTGTTATTTCGTGTACATTCCACAGCGCTGAGTGCAACATCAGTGCTCAACAATTAACAACAACTCTGGAGTCTCAAAATCTATCTGATATGTAGAGTCAGTATTTAAAAGGAGGGGAGCAGCTGGGGTTTCCTATGTGTGCTCTTCTGTGTCTGTGCTCTCCCCGGCCAGCAGAGCCAGGCACAGGCACCAGGTCCAGCCTGGCAGGCAGCTCAACTGCTGGCGAGAGGCATGTTCTCCTGCGGTAACAGGAATGGGGATAACACTGTCTGCTCAGCCCAGACATCTCACCACAGAGCCAACAGTTTTACTACCAGTTCCTTCAACGCTCTTTTACATTTCACTAGCTCTGCCTTAGACATGGCTGGAATATAAAGTATAATTCCATGTGAAGGAGCATCAGCTAACCCATGCTGCCCTCTCCAGGAGCTGCTATTAAATCATTACCAGCACAACCCTGCTGGGCAGGGAATAATTTGGACTGGTTTTCATTAACAGGCGTATCAAGAACTTCATTTTAGCAAAGATAAAGTCCTTCTCAAAAGGAAGGGCTTTTTCTGTGGCACTAAATGCGCTCGCCTTTGGCTAAGGCTCATAGGAGCAAGAATCAGCTTTTCTTCAAGAAGGACATGCAGCCAGGAGATGCAAAGGAAGACGAAGAGTAGGGCAGGAGCGACAGTAGCTGTACCCACTGCCTGTAACCGTGGGAGCAAACAGATGGAAGAGAGGTGAAGGGTAGCAAACCCATACTCCCTGCTTCATGTTCTGATGCAGTGCATAGGACATGCACAGGGATTCCCTGACAGCACATGCCACCACACCCCCACCACAGCGAGCTCAGCTGCTTGATCACAGTCATAGACTTGAAACACTGGTGCCATCCTACTTCAACAGAGGACTTCATAGCTCAGAAAGCAAACTATCCAGTCACAAAGCAGCTGGTCCACCCAGTGACATGAATATGTTGCCCCAGAACCAAAAGGATGGGCATGTCACACACCAGAGTGGAAGAATGCCAGGAGCCGATGTGCACATTTCTCTGAGGCTTGTCCTGCCCTAAACTCCTGAAGTAGGTGTGCAGAAGGGGTGAGTATCAAACAACAGGGGCACAGCAACCAAAAAGCAAACACAGATCTTACAAAGTGGGCACAAGGGAGTATTTTAGCATTACATCAGTATGGGGAAAGACCAGAAAGAAAGTCCTTGGGAGAATTTCAGCTAGTTATGTTTCATTACAGAGCTAGAATTCAGCACAGTGATGCTTTGTTTGAAAGGTGCAGCTCCATCTGGGAAGGTCATGGTCTAGCACGTGCTGCAAAGGCCTGCCAGTAATGCTGTCTCGGTGAAGAGCTTTTAGCTTCTTCCCATTACACAAGAGAAAAAAGCCAGAACCATCATATCCAAAGCAGCTATCTGGAGGCAAGCTATGGCACATTTCAGAGATTGTGTGTTTACAGTCCAATGATGTTTAAATCTTTTGCTCCCATCCGCCACCCAGGGACACCTTTGCATTTTGCTTTTATTTATCACCAAAGTCTATTCTCATTCCAGCCCACAGAGGCTAGCGAAGAGTGTTTCTTTATTTTTCATTCCAGAGGATTATTACTTATGTTGAACCCGTTTGTCCCTAACAGAGATGTAAGATGTAGTTCCCTAGGAATTCAGATGTTATTTAAAGTTGTTTTCCAATATCCAATTTGCCTTTTATTTATTTAGGGAACTATTTCAGCAGGAACCTTGCTGTTGAGAGACACCATGACTTGTTTACAGTGCTGTTCCTGAAGGCAGCCAGGAGCTGGGGGAGTCAGGCAGGCAGCAACATTACAGATCAAAGAAGTAATTACAGCAGAGAATACAACATTAAGTAAAAGCAAAAATAGCAAAGACAAGGGAGGAAAAGGAAACATAAATTGGGAAAAATACACTGTGCTCAGGATAACAACAGTGCAGGGACGAGCGCGCCCCTGAGCAAGCACTGCCCAGCCAGACATCACCTCACTTCAGAGTAGTTCTCCCCGTGCATGTTGTGATCATGCGTGTGGCTGCTAGCCGGGCTGGCATGTCACCTTTCCAGAGGCTACCAGCCAGGCCTGCGCTGATGGAATGGGTCCTGGACCACCGTTCAGCAGAAGGACCTGTCTGGCTGCAGTGGAGCATGGTGCTGGTAACTTCCAGCAACAGACACGTGAATTCCTGACTCTGCCCGACTCAGCTCTGCTGCAGACAAACTGTGCAGCCCTGGGCAAGCAAGCCCCTTCACCTTCTCTTCTGTCAAAGGCGCTGGGTGACAACAGCACTCCCCTATCACAAGAAAGTGATGTACTTGTGACCGTCTCTGGTCTGAGCTGCTCTGCCTGCCTGATAGGAGAAGAGAGACTGAAAAAAATCTTGCAGCCAGGCATTCCCAGGCCCCCGCGCAATACAGCTCACAGCCATGCAGTGAGGAAAGGGACTGGACTCGGTCAGGTACCAGGGGCTGAGCAGCCTCATTCACATAGAACTGCTCTGGGAACAGGACTCCTCGTACAGAGAACTAGCCAGGTCCCTGTGCACAGCACCACGCTGCCAATCCTCTGCAGCGCTCGCCTGGCAGGACAAAAAAATTGCATTCTCCTTAACTGTAGGGGCTTCTGAACAAGCATTAAGAAGGTCCATCCGTGTCCCAGACACAAAGTGGCTGCTAATTATTCCTGCTGCTGCTAGTCCCGTGTGGTCTCAGGATCGTCGCTCTCTGATCATTTAATGGGAAGTAGATTAGGCAATAATTGAATGTTGGAGCCAGTAGATCCCCACCCCCCAACAGCAGGGGATACACATTATTTACCCATAAAAAACATTCCAAGGGTTATTACCATGTAAATTGTGATTAATTCAATTCACAGGAATTATAGGCATGTGAATGGGAAGATTCCTGCAGAGGAAAAGCTGGGGAGCTGGCTCCATTCTGGCAGCAACACAGCCATGGAGTGAGAGGAAGCCCTGAACTTACTCCCATGACTCCTGTGCTACACAGGGAGCGACAAAGCGTGCAAAGGAATGGGAATGGTGGAGACTGGAGTTCTGCAGTCAGGCAGAAAGAATACTCACCAAAAAGTGCATAGACTTAGATCACCATCCGCTGCACAGAAGCCTCCATAAACTTTCCCAGGGCTTCAGCGACTGTCTCACAGAGAACGCAGAATGCATTCCAGATGCTGACTGAACCTCTTCATCCCCTTTCTTCCTCCGCTCCAATCAATCAGCAAAACATCACCAGATCAGGGGCTCGCCTACTGATCTCCAGTGGAATCTGACATCCATGCAACAAGGCACTTTTCTCCTGTCTTTAGATCCGACTTCCACTGCTGGCAATATGACTTTCACTGCAAGAACCAAATACATTGCAACTGAAGGTTACAGTTACCTCTGACAAGCCAGAGGGAAATTTTAGAAGTAAACAAAACAACAGTGAAAAATATTGGCTCTAAGTGTAAACCTGCATCATATGCAATTTCTTACCTAAAATGTGTCAAATTTAGGATAACATATAGACATGTAAGAGTGGCCACATGAGTTCAAACCTAAAGGCCATTCAGCCCAAGATCCTGCTTTTGGCAACAGGAGAAGAATGTCTAGAGAAGAATAGAAGAATTAGGAAAGCTTGTAGCAGCATGTCCCCAACCTCTAGCAATGTGCATACAGTTTGGAAACTTTCTGTGTCAGAGTGGGGTGGGTCTCTGGTATTTAACATTCACAGATAGATTTTTCTTCCACAATTTTAAGACTGAAAGAGCATGTGTAACTTGGGAGCCATTTGCGATAGACTGTTTAATTTCTTAGAGTGAAGAAGACAGAAGAATATAGGATTCATCACTTTAAATTCTATATAGTGACAAACCAGCACGTGCATTTCACAACCGAAATATACTTTATAGACAGTAATGGATACCGTTGAAGTATAACCTGGTGTCTGGATTATCAAAAGACAGAGTCTATCAATTTTTGTTTTTGTATTAAAGTTGTTTTTTCCATCTGTTGAAAGTGGCTCTTTGTGATTTCACAGGGCATTACACTTTATGTGTCTCATTTGCTGCACCCAAAGGAATTTCATTCTGCTGCATTAAAGAATACCTTGGGACGCCGGCTAAGCTTTTAACTTTCCAGAACACACTGTTCCATGTCTGTCTCCATCCCACCAGCTACCTTCTCTGAATATCTAATTTATACATAAATACATGTACGTAATGTAATTCACATGTCGCACTGCCTTTGTCACAACGAGGGTTCTGTCTCTATCCCATTGTGCCAAACCCATAGCCAGCAGCCCAGCTGCCGCCACAGTTGTCTGGAAGGGATACACCAGATCTCTGAAGTACGCTTAGTCTGCACCAGTACTTTTGCTTTCCTGTGCACTACACACAGGTGGAGAAACGGGAAATTACATCAAAGTTCATTTTGCTGCAGATGCCCTACAGACGCATACCGCACACACAGATACGTGTGGGTATGCTTTCACTCTCCTGATAACCTTACTTTTTTCTTTTAGGGTAAAGTACAGGTCATTCTAGCTGAGTGTTACCATGCCACAGCAGGACTACCTCTTAGTAGAGGATCGTCCCAATCGTATCACCATCACTACTATCCATTACAAGTGCCATCACAAAGCCCACTTCCAAATGCATCACCTGTCCTTCCCTTACAACCATGGCAACCAAACACCAGCAATCTTGCCGCAGTAGTAAGCCTGGTCTCCCATTTGTCCCAAGCGCTCAGTGCCTCCGGCTCCCTGCACTCTCGCCCTTCCCGTTTCTGCCACTCTATTGCATTGGCTCAGATCTTGCTGCCAGTAGATAGTTATCCTGATGGACCTCGCTACAAGGTAAATTTGTGGAAGGCTTAGCATAATGCTGAATCTAAACTTCCTACCGGGTCTTCCCCAGCTGCACTATTGCTTCACAAAGCTGTTAATGGGAACGGATGGTTTAGATGCTTTGGTAGGCAGTCGGACCCTGCTGGGCAATACACACTGGCGAAAACAGAGACGGGGCCAGGTCCTGCGCAGTTCTGCGGTGTGGTGGACCACCTTTTCAGAGCACCACTATAGCCCACAGCTCCCAAACACAAGCTGTGTGTAAAGCATAGCTAGGTGACTCACTCGGAAATGCAGCCTGCTCACACGATGACGCATATTACATTCCTTTCAAAATCATTATAGAGAGAATTTCCAGGGCAGAGGAAGCCACGCAGCTTTTTCATGGCTTGTCACAACATGAAGGGATCCAGAGTGCATGCTGCTTCTCTGGCCTTCGCTGCAGTGACCCACCGCAGCTCTCCTCCCCAAGAGCTCCAAGCCTGCTTGAACTCGAGAGCTGCTCACAAATAAACGGAGGATCTTCCTTCTCAGAATGAGGTTGAAAACACACCCTTAACTTCTTTTAATTCTCCTCACCATGGCAAGTAGCTGCTCATTTCTGAGCACAACAGGAGCATGACCTAACTTTGCAGTATGCCAAGCACTCCTGCCCCGCCCAGCCTCTCTGAATGCTCTGCGAGGAGCTTTGCTACCGCCGGTACCATACAAGACAGGTACGCAGCTCCTCAAGGAGAGTCAAAACCAAAATTCCACTCTGTATCAAGTGCAACACCTTGGAACTAGTCAGCAGGCAGCCGTAGAGCAGCAGGGGCTTCTGGCACTGCAGCAAGCGTCCATCACAATCTGCCCATACGGAGAAAGAAAAAAACCTGTCCAGTCTGAGAAGAACGACAGAGAACAACGCCCAGAAGCAGCCCCTGATTGCTGCTGGGCACAGGCAGAGCCACAACAGAGTGGAGCTCCAGCTCTTGTGTCACGATTCAAGCAGTGACACCAAGCTCTATACAAAACAGAGATGCTGGGCTTCACAGGCAAAACTGAGAAGTCTGAGCTTGATGTGTTTCTCTCCTGCATTTTCTCACAATCTCCGATATTATTATAGTGACGCACAACACCAGAGAATATAATTGCTGTAGTGATTACTTGCAGCCATTACATTAAGCTTTAAAATGCTCCTTTCAAATTGAACAATGTTTTTTCAAAGTCAACAGCTGGTTCACAGCTTGAAAGCAGCAGTTAAGATAAATTAAATAAAAAGGGTAATAAAATCACAGACTAAATTTAATTTCTGAAGCACATGCAAACTCCAGTAAAGCCTTTAAAATATCTTTTAAAAACATCCACAGAAACAAAAGTCAATACAACCAACAATTATACTATGCTCATTAATAAGAATGCAACAAATAACTGCACACTTCTAAATATACTTAGAGCAGAGCACAAATACAAATTCACGCAGCCCTAGTCTGGGGGATAAATTAAACAGAAGTTTCAAATGAGATCTGTAAACCTTGGGAGGAAGAAAAACAAATGTGTATATATACATATGTATTCTTCCTTTTAAGGTACGTACATATATATAAAGTGTGGTCAATGAAAATGACACTACCCTACCCTCGGGATAAGAAGGTGACCTGGTGTGCGCTCAAGATCAGTACAATGCCAGGAGCCTTTATCAGCTCTGGAAACGCACTACTGGAACAACAGGCAAGACTTACATTTCTACAGTGTATGACTTCACTTAAATGCCAAGAGACTTTTCTCTGGCCTGATCTTCTGCTTGCCGTAGGGAGAACACTATTCACAATTCAAATGGCCTCTGCTTGACTAGCTATCAAGTGCCAAAGCTACACATCCATTTGGACAAGGCAGAGAAACATAAAGGAGCCATGCCTTGGCTTTCTTTCACACTTCTGTCAGAAAAGCTTTGCACCTACCACACTGTTCCAAACAGGCCAACTAGCAAGCGAGCTGTCTCTTTGCCTCCATCCTTTGGATTGTTGATCAGCTGTGCAGCATTTTACCTCCTATCGCACTTGAAAAAGAAAACGATGCAAGAATCAAGAACAAATACTCCACCTTCTTTACCACAACTGGGTTTTTTGCCACGTCAGAAAGGCTGTTTCTCATCAATGCTCATCAGCAAGAAGAAATACCCCAAATCAGTTTTCCTTGTAAATCTTTCCAGTAGGCATACAGATTTGGTGTCACAGTTTTACAACACGTATATGACAGGTACATCGCAACAGACAGGTATATTCTCTGAGTTACACACTATTTTCTTCATTCCTTGCTGTTCATTCCTTGCAAGCAGCAATAGGGACTATGACAGAAAGAAGAGATTAGCCAGCCGCTTGCTCTAGAAATCACTGGGGCTGCCTGTGTAGCAAAAACTGCACTAAGCACACATCCAGAAGAATGAGATGAGTATGTAAAAGAGGATGTACCTCATTACTTCTGAGGACAGGCATCTCTGTGAAGGTGGATTACACCAAGTGTTTTCCTACACTTGGTGCACAAGCAAGATTTTGGCAGGCACTTGGAACAAGAGGAGGCGTTGGCAGATATTCGGTATGGGGTTCACCTCATCTACGTTTATCTACCAAAAAGGCAAGAAGGTCATCTAAGCTAGTATTTCAGCTTCCTTCCATAGCCTCAGGGAACAGACACCCACAGAGATCGATGTATTCCGCTTGCTTGCCTACCCTAAGCATGCCATCTAAGGCTGGGATGGATCGCTCTCTCAAACGACTCAGGAGAGCCCATGGGATTGGCTTAGGCTGGACATCTAGTGGAATCTGGCCTAGTCTAAGATTCAATCTCCTACCTAGGGTCCAGCTGAGACAAAAGAAAGAGTACTGGCTGCTACAGAGATTTTTTTAAAGATCTGTTGTAAAGATATTTTGTTTCTTTTAATGTTGAAGGAGCTGTCTGAACATGTTTGCAAATATGACGGAGATTCAAGTTGATATAAGCAAAAAAAGGAAATAACTAGATTTTAAAAATAGTCTAACTTACATAATTTCCATCCAGCAAAGGTACCTAAGGCTACATATGTAAGCAGTACTAATACTGACTACATCTCAGTTGCATCTCGGCACTGACACATATGTCCCAGATGGATCTTACATAATGTTTTTGGAAAAATAAGCGTTTTCCAATGATTTCTGAAAGTAGAACTGGGTGTGCTGTTATAGCCTACTCCAGAAAGAACACTGTGTGTCCTACATACACTGCAATGAAATGCATTCCAAAGTGCCGTGCAAAATGTCACCTTATCTCGCTTAAAGTTATTCCATCTAGTAATATCAGAGAAATTATGACAATATGTTGTTCTACATGAAAGTACATGACAGCGCTATTTGTGAGACCTGGCAGCTGCCACTCTCGGCAGAGCAGATGGCAGTGATAAAAACACAATGCAGAGAACAGGTTGATAAAGATATATCCGTCATTACACTTTCGCTGTACAATTACACTCAACTCCAAGATACGATCGAAACGCATGGCTGTGTCACTCTCAAGCAGGAAGACCTTGCTTATCTGAGGAAAATAACTCTTGTATAACAATTAATTCTGTACATGTTATTAATCAGAATCATTCATCTCCTGTCTACAGGAGCAGAAAAAGCAGCCAGGAAAGACATCCAAAGTCTTTAAAGTCTTGTGTGCTCAGGCTTTTGTTCTCGTAGAGGGAGAGACAACCATTCATGCCCTGTAATGGAAAATCAGCGTCAGCCATGATAACAAACACTCTCGTGGCGATCACCAATTTACACTCCCATCTAAGGACCAGAGGGCGTTACCTCCCATTTTAATTTTTTTTTCCCCTTTTTTTGAGGGGGCAGCGGGGGCCAGGCGTTACACAAGTATAACGCTCATGGAATGTACCAGCCAACCACTCCTGGAAGCAGGACCAGTCTACTTAGCCTAAGGCACACTCGGCAGGGCAGCAGCAGTACCAGCCTTTCCTCCCCTTCACCCCTGCCCCAGGCCATTGCCAACACTGACACGCACTTCTCTGCTGCAGTGGCCAGTAAGGCATACGCCACCCAGGCCAACCATGACAGCATCTTCCTGATGCAGATGCCTGGAGGGGAATTGATTGCCATCATCTCCTAGAAGCACCACAATCTAAGCAGAGCCAGTGACCCTGATGCGGCAGAGCTTCACGTGCCCTCAGCAGCACAGCGGCTGGACATCTGTCCTGCAGGGAGACTGTCAGAGCACCAACCCCAAACTAAACAGCTTCCTCTCACTTTGCAGAACGACGAATCTACAGATGCCAGTTCAGCTCAGATCAACCTCTGGAAATACTGATTCAGAGAACAAGGATGCTAAACTATATTCATAGCCTGTTAACTCCATTAAGACACTTGGCTACAGTAAGGCTTTCTTTTTACATTGGCAAACTAATAAAATGAACTAGAAGTTCTGGCTGAAAATCTGTTAGCTTTTGTAACAGAGAACCTAGGCCTGGGGCATGAACATAACATGTGTATATAATGTATATTGGCCAAATAATACCATTTAGAGGCTAACGTGTTTTAGGGCCTCACCTTTACATACCATAGCGACACAATTCATGCCAGCCTAATGGCAAGCTAGAGTGTAAGCTTAATAAGATGTATATAAAATTAATATTTCTGAAGATACAGGATTTGTAAAACATTGTGACAGCCATCAAGATGTTATGACCTTATACAAGTTTCAATGTAACTTCCATAGTTTCACCTTGCTTTATCTTCTTCCTTACAAAATGGAAAGGAGATTAATCAAGAATGCAATTTTTTCATTTGTTGTCATAAATTTGTTGTTATTTAAGAGCAACTGCAGTAACCCTAATCCCTTTTTGCCCATTCTGCTAATATGTTGGAGAGGCAACTGTCGGAAGCCACCAGAGAGAGCTGCCGTGCTTTGCATGCTGTGGCTCACACCGGCTGAGCACTGCGGAAGCGCCAGCATTAAACCCAGGATGCTCTCCAGAAGCTCCCTTGCACGGCTGTATGTGACACAGTAGCAGAGAGGATTTCATGTGATAAAAACTCCAGACAAAGTCAACCCATCTGACACTATTTTGCCCATCAGCAGTGTGAGTAATTTACAAGTCACTACTTGGGTTTATATATTTGGGTCATCTGTTTAGTTTTCATTACTTCTGGCCTTGGCTCCCATAGTCCTTCACAGATCAGATAACTGCTTTCCCAGTTTGCTAACTCCAACAGCTGGTTATTACTCACCAGACTCCTGCTATACTCGCCTAGGGAAGAATCATAAATAAATGTGTACAAGCAAGCAGATGCTGTCATTTTGAAAACTGATCCACCTAGCAAAAATGTCCTACTTAGGACTCAAGTGGTGAATCATTGAGCATGTCTCTTAATGTCATTTTAATAAAATGCAAAAACAATCGCAGGACTTTGTTCATTAATTCAAATTAGTAAATGATGAAAGAGCGTTATAAAAGAGCACAGTAGTACAAATAAATAATGAAATTCTGAACAGGCCACCTAATCTTCCCAATGAAGACAAGGGCAAGACAAGATACAGAGCAATTTTTTTAAATATTTGGTGTAACTAACCACTTTTCCACCAGTGGCAGACAAAGTACCATCAAGTAACTGTGGGTCCTGGATCTATGACTGTAAACAGAAGTGACAAATATATATGGTTTCTCAGAATTTATTCTCTCTCTTAATTGTGTGCCTGTTTATTTGGCGTTTTCTAAATAGGTAATTTCTTTCTGAATGTCAGTGCTAGGAGAAAGTGAGCTGCCTGAGGCATGTTTTTAAAATACCCAGAATATAAAAGAGAACAAACAGCGCTTTGCAGACTATACCACAGGACGCAGCAGGGAAAAAATCTTGGTATGATCTTTTCCTCCATGATTTAAAAGGGACATCTTTCTGCAAGGTTAGGCGGTTTGGCTGCCAAAATCTTTAAAAAAATTACTTCTGATTAAAGCTTCTTCTCTTGTTGACTTAGAATGGAAATGCCTAGCACTGAAGTCACCACTTCCTTGGTCAGACAGCTCACAACAAAAAGACCCCACATTAGTTTACAGACATTTCAAAACCAGCACGCATGTGCTGCAAGGTTAATTACTCTGATAGCAAAACTTCCCGATTCAGCTTTTGCAAATCTGCTGGTTTTTTTTTCCATTAAATATAATTTCAACCAAATTGCTAAGGCGCAGTATGATATGAGATTTTAGTCGATTTTCCTGCTAGACTAAAGGCCAAACACACTACGACAAGATGTAATACATAGCTGAAAACCTACCTTTATTAGCTTAGCAGATATACAGGTCAACTCTTTCAAGACTATTGACGCTGTATCAGCATTCAAACCATTGTACCAAAATATGACTGACTAGAAAGAATTGCCCTCCGGAGTATGCTCAAAGGGAAACACTGAACCTCCCCGAATACCCAAAAACTAAAATCTACTCCCAATTTCTTCTTCGCCTACAGTAAAACCGACAAAGCTTATCACTGCATTAATGCCTCACCATTGTGCTAGAGATTACATGTCCAGAACTTGGTGTTATTTAAACTACCAGAAAGGAAATCCAAGTCTTCAGAACGTAGTTTGCAAAAATATGCCTAATATTTAAACTAGGAAAACTATGATTTAGCGAGAATTGCATTAATCAACTTAAAGAGGAGTAAAAGTTAATATAAATGGCAATAAAAATTGGACAGTCCATAACCACAAGACTAGCAACCCTTGCTAGCACCATAAATCACAAATATCAAACGCACAGTCTAACAAGAAGCTTCCCTTGCCAGTTAAATCCTTTCTCCTACAGCAGAATATATTAACATTTAGCGATCAAGGAGAAAATTGTAGATGAAGGTGCTAAAATCGCACAGTCACAGGACGAATTTAAGGTGCCAAGAGAAAGGCAGTTAGAAGACAGAGAATAGATGGGCCAGCATGATAAGCCAAGGCAGCAAGTCCAAAGCGTGATGGAAGAAGAGGAAGTCATTCAAACAAGACAGCCGGGGAATGGGGCAGAGGAAAGTCATGCGCAGCAGCAGCAATAGGAGGACTCAACTCTTTTTTTTTTTTTTTGAAGGCGCTTGTGACTGAGCACGGGACAAAGAAGAATGGGTGTTCTCTCAGTACGCGAGGTGATTTTGCATCAGGTCTGACGATTTCAACCCCAGACAAGCAACACTTTTTAAATTTTTCATGAGTTACAGATTCCTCATTTCTTGTTATGTGGCTCTAGATTTTGGTTCCTGATGCTAAGACATTCCTCAGAGTTGCTGAATTTTAAGTAAAATAGTATTTTCTTTGCAGTCAAGTGTCAAGTACTGAGAACACATTCAGGGCACATTATCAAAGCAAGTCGGGGCTGAAAGATGCCATACAAAGTGTGTTAGAGTATTGAGGCGCACGCTGCACATGGGAAGCACGTCTCAAGCACAGAACAAATGCGTGCAGCCTAAACCACCAAAAGGACATTGCCTCACGGCAGCGTTCATCCCTGACGCTTCCAGGCTCCTGCGACGTTACTCAGACCGGCAGAGGCTTTCCTTCTAAAACTTAAGGCCAACACTGATCACAGAACCTCCCGGCCTTCCAGGAGTCATCTACTCGTTAGCAGCTGTCCCACTTTTGGAACTGAGAGATTTCCAAAGGGAAACAGCCACCTTCCTCGTCCCATCACGTACAGGCAATGCATAAGCTACAGCGGAAAGAAAACGAGACCGGATTTGCGCGTTCCCCCTCACGGCGGTCACACAGTCGCTAACCTCCAGCGCACTCGCTGGCCGACGGCCCGAGCCACCCCCCCCAGACGCAGTTTCGGCGGCCCCACGCTGCTCACGGGGACGCGGTGCTGAAGGCCCGCGACGCTGCCCTGAGCAACGGCCCCCCGCCGCGCCGCGGGAGGCGCACGCAGTCACGGGCCGAGCCAGGCGCCGAGGATGCCCCGGGACGAAACCAGCCTAGAACCGGGAGGTTTTTAAACCGGAAGAGCTTTCCGTTCCCGTTCGTTACGCGGCTGCGTGAAGCCCTGAAGCAGCGCGGGGGCACGACCGGGAGCGCGGCGCCGCGCGAGCGGGGCTGCTCGTGCCGCCGGCGGCACCCCGGCTCACGGCCGAGGCGCTCTCGGTGCGAGCACGCGCGCCGGCAAACGCCACCAGGGCGGTGCGAAGCCCAGCCCGCAGCCGCC
>VZSC01001140.1:0-37489 GCA_013398225.1 Steatornis caripensis | reverse complement strand
GGGCTCCCGCCGCCGCCCCCCCCCGGCGCCGAGGCCCCGCCCGCGGCTGTCGAGGGGGCCTCTGTGTTGCAGAGGGCGCGGAGCGACCCCCCTGCAGACCCTGCGGCGCAGCCCGGGTGTGCGTTGCCACGCCTTCGCTGCCCTTCGCTGGAGCACTTCAGGGACAACTACCTGGTTCCACAGAAGCCTGTGCTCTTGGAGGGGATCATCGACCACTGGCCGTGTATGAAGAAGTGGAGGTGAGAAGTAAGGGTTTCTTCCCAGTCCGGTGAGGGCGAGGGCCGTTCTCTGTGTCGCGTACCGCGCCGCTCGCAGAGCGGCAGAGGCCATCACAGAAGGTGCCGCTGGGAGTGACTTCTGCGGGCAGCGCCTTCCTGCTGCAGCGTTGTCTCTGCTCTGGAGAACTCGCCCCATAGATGAGGGGAAGCGCATCAAACCATCCAGAGCATTGCATGGTAAGCGCAAACCTGGTCCTGGCTGGGATGGTGCCCAAGGCAGCCGTGGGCCCTGCCTCCCGGGCTGCCCACGGAGCGCTCTGCGAATTACTGACAACGTGCGTCGCTCATCTGGAAACTAGCGACGAGCACGCGTTCCAGTGAGCTGCTCACATCTGAAGAGGGTCTGTCAGACACAGATCGGTGGTTTTGCGTCTCAGAACTTGCTGATAATTAGTGCAATGGAAAGTGAATTTTGGAGATCCGTAAGCAAGCGCGATTGGCTTTTTCATTCACAAGTATGAGCATTGATGTTCGTTCAGTGTCGTGTTTGAGCATGGAGTTTCAGACACTGCCGTTCAGGAGCGCATAATAACATTGTGCTGCCTGTGTACTGTAAGCAACGGAGCCAACATTTCCATTACTGAGAATCGAGTATTCGTGAGATAAAGCTTGTGGTTCCTTAGAAAAGGGGGAAAAAACAGCCACGCTTAGGGCAATTGCTTTCATTCCACAGCTGAGGGTAAAATTGGCGTTAACACGCTTTTTATTTCATCGGGGCTTGCTTCTTTTTTGAGGGAAGATGCCCCACTGCGTAACGTCAGACACTTAAAAAGATGAACTTCTCCATTTTGTTAATACCATTGTCCATGGAGAGACATATACCACCGGTCAGAGTAATTCCTTTGACTTTAGCCAGGATGGATATTATTGGCACCTGTATACAGAATTTGGCACTGAGAAAGAGTTGATCTAGCGTTAACGATAAAAAGATACAACATTTTATGTATCAAACATGGCAGTAAGCAGCAAGAAGATTAGCCATCCCTAGGTGAGAGGGACTTAACAGCTTGAATCTCCTTAGCTTGTAAGGAAACAGTAGTTCACTGAAGTAAACAAGATTTTGACACAAAACAGACAGTTGTGTCATAGTACACACATGAAAACTTGACCTCTTGTTTCCTTGCTGCTTGCATCCTTTTCTGCTACCTTATGTCTCTGGTTGCTTGGTTTTAGAGAGAAGAAACCCTCGCAGTAGAGTTTTGTTACTCTAAAAGATTGATTGTGATTGATTGCCTTACATAAAAAATCAGGAAGAGCGGTACAAATGGGTAATGGACCTTTCTTTATTTCAGTGTGGACTATTTTTGTCAAGTCGCAGGGTGCCGCACGGTCCCGGTGGAACTGGGTGCCCGATACACAGATGAGGAATGGTCTCAGAAGCTTATGACCGTTAGTGACTTCATCAACGAGTATATTGTGAACAAGGTCTGTTACTTCCGTTTTGTTTCACCCCCAACTACTGCAGTGTTACAGCATTTCTGCTTAGAACAAACATGCTCAGAGGTGATGTCAAGGGAGGAGGTATGCTATAAGTACAACTCTGAATTAAAAAGTTACAAATAGTTATTGCAACAATAGCTATGTTTGATTTTTACATGTGATCAAATATACAGCAGCTGGAATTTGGGAAGAGATACCCTCTGCAGCAAAAGCCTGAATGGCAGAGTCTTAAGGACGAGGGATCCTCAGCCAGCAGTTTTGTACCTCTTGGTTGTTAATCTGCTCAGTGGCATCTAGGATCAAGATCCAAATTCACGTGACACCATGTAAAAAAAAAAAGAAAAAAAGTTGATTAGCAATTGAATGTCCTTTTAGTTTCACAGCTGAGGATCTGAAGTCCTCACTGCTGTTTCCTAGTCTTGTGGTAGGAAGGACCACGGGGCACTTCAGATCGTTCTGTGGTGCAGCCTGGAATAGAACGTTGAGATACTTCCAGGGAGTGAAGGTGAACTGGTCTGTGTACCAGCGGGGCCTAGCTATAAAGGTGCAGAGCGTTGACGTAGGATTGAGCACAGAACTGTTGAGGCTCCATAAAATTACAGCTAGGCTGCTTCTAGTAACTTGAGATAGATCATTTGTTGATTGTGAGGTTATGTCGAGACTGTTAACAGTTTCAGTGTAGCTTTAAGTTACTACTTCAGAAAATGCCTTGTGCTAGTCAACTGTTGAAACAATTCTAGTACTCTGAAAAAGAACATTGGAAATTGATGTTACCTATAAGTAAATGACCTGACTGAGAAGTCTTACCCTATATGTCACTATGCATTTTTTTTCTTTCTCTGCTCTAATTCCAGAACAGTGTAGGATACCTTGCCCAGCACCAGCTTTTTGATCAGGTAAAACTGAGTGAATGTTTTTATCGTTCTGCAGTCAAGTGTTGCCTTTGTAGCACAAGTCATCTCTGAGGAGGGCATATGGAGAAGTTTCTGTTCCCACAATTTGAAGGAACAGAGGGAGGGGTGTGTTCCATTTGGCTGAAAGGCATGGAAACAGAACCCTTTCAGGGGTGAACACATTCAGTCTTAGTGCTGTTTCAGTACCATGTAGCGTATACTTAGATGGGTATCGCCTGGAAAGCAGCCTTTCCCCAAGGAATATGTAAGTCCGGGAAGAGGTGTGGACAGGAAACAGTCTTCAGTCATGATGTGCTCACCGTATTCTGACATGTCATTCCAGTTAGCCAGAGATTAGGTTGGTGGGAGATATAAAAAGGAATCTTGTGGAAAAGTAAGCTTAGTGTATAAAAGATCAGCCGCTCCTTTTCCATGAACAGCAAACCCACTTACTTTTGTGGTTTTCTCTGGTTTCTGCTAAAGGAAAGGGAAGAATGAGAAACCGCTGTCTTTCTCCTACTTCTGCTTCCAACAGAATCTGCTTGCTAGGACAGAAGTGTGAGGACATTTCCTGCAACTTCCCAGCAGTTCAGCTACTTCTCTCCTGCCTTTGCTGACAAGCGGATCATTTGTTTTCTTTTGTGTGAAACCTTGTTCCTCTGTTTTGTGTATTACACACCTTTGGCAAATCAGCACATACCTCTTTTAATGTTTATTTCTTTATGGGAGTAGATCCCAGAATTGAAAGAGGATATCGGTATCCCTGACTACTGCTGCCTGGGGGAAGGGGAAGAAGATGACATCACTATTAACGCTTGGTTTGGCCCAGAAGGCACTATCTCACCTCTTCATCAGGATCCCCAGCAAAATTTTTTAGCCCAGGTGTGTACTCTACTTACTCTGCACATACCATTAATGCTATAGCTAGAGAAAATGTTTATGGTCTGTAAGTGTAGAGGCAAGGGTAGCAGACATCTTGATGTACAGTTGAAGGATGGAGGAGATGCAGATGTTATTTTGCCATTGTATTGCATTTGTCACTACTGCGACTCAGTGCTCAGTGTAATCTTGCAGGCTGCAAGTGCTCCTCATTGAGATAGACTGTTACTTACCCTCATTTTACAGATGATAAATGGAAATCACAAGAAGCAGCTTTTCCAAGGTCACACAAGGCATTTGTGACAGGGTTGGGAAGAACCTGGATTCCTTTTCTGCAACAGCAAGACTTTGGGATAGACTTAGGTGCATCCTTTAATCCACTTATGTACCCAGGTTACCCGGTAAAATACCTGCTCGTGCATGCATTGAGAGTCAGATGAAGTAATACTTGCACTGTGACCTCATTGCTGCTAAATGAGATGATACTGTTTGTAGGCTTCTTGATGACAACTTTTGGTGCAGAGTAACACAGTAAAATACTGGGGCCCTTTGTGGTGAGCACTGTGCAAGTCGAAAGACCTGTTCCTGGTCCAAGCAGCTGACAACTGTACATCTTCAAACACCGAGGGGGTTTTTGCTTGCTAGAAGGAGATTGCCGTTTCTTCCTCCATACCATCAGGCTCTTTAAAAAAAAATACAGCTTACACTTTCAAACATTTTCCAGCAGGAGCATGACGTTGAATAACTTCTACTTGTGCTTATTTATGGCTCGAACCTTAGTTTCTCCATCCCAGACAGTTCCATCTTGCCAACCTGTGTTTTCGCTTGGAACTGGGGCTTAATTCAGGCCTTTCTGAAGTGGGTTTTTGTAACTGCTGTGCAATTATGTACATACTGTATTTCTCTTCCCTGCTAAAGCACCTGACGCATACACACAACTGCATTCTAAAAGCAAAGTATCCTACTATATATGCTATGTAAAGCTTGCTGGGATTTTTTGGGGGTGGAAGTCTATTATAGGAGTTGTTGGACTGGGGAAAGATACTTCCCTTACAAACTTCAAAACTTGTATTCTTCTGCCTGAAGAATGGGAGAGTATCTGCCAGTGCTGTAACAGAGTCTTTGTAATTTGAACAGCAAGTGTCCTGGCAGTTTCCAGTTTTCAGTTAAAACTGCCCTGCCTCGTGATGCCATTTAGGTTGTGGCTGTGGAGTACAGGAGGCACAAGTGCAAGTAACAAAGTGGAATTACCCCCACTGGCTGGGTGGTAGCTGCTGCAGAGATCCTAGTATTTCCATTAATGAGGAAACCAGTATCTGGAGACACAGGCTGCTGACCATTAACTTGTGCTTTCAGCCTTGCAATGTACAAGGCTGTAACCCAGTGAGGCAAGCGAAGGAAGGACCCATTAATAGTTTGCAACAGTCCAGGTAACACCCACACCCAAAAAAATTTCAGGGATTCGGAAAATATGCTGTTGGAGCAATAACCAGCGTTTTCTTCCACACATCACCAAAGGTATCACGTTACACTTGGTTCTTGAGAGAGCTAATTAATATTTGTAATCTCTTGGGGTATGGAAGGTATCCTAAAAACGCACAGACAGCCATAGTTATTCAGATCAATACTCCAGCAGTTTAACCAGTGACAGCAAAGAGCAGGACAGGGCAGGAATACATTGATACTTGTCCAGCCTTTAGAATACGTTTGTGTGCTGTCCCTGAACCAACAGACTCTAAACATCTAGCGTTACAACTTGGTAAGATTTCAGGAAATCCTGTTATATTATGTGGGGGATAGAGGAAAAGCAGCTTGGTTAGGAGTAGTTTGGTACATAATGCCAGTCCAGGGTACTGCGGTTAGTCAGAGTACTGACGACTTACTCTTTAATGTTATAGTTCCAAACAAATACGATCATGCCTGGCTCTCGAAGAAATCGTGAATCCTGGCACAAGCAGCATGAGTATTCACCCTGTGCTTTCTGTGGGCGTTCCACTGGTATCAGCGCAGGGTCAGCTTTGTCTCATTTATTCTGCCATTTCATTCTTGGCACTGACGACTTGCAATTCAGTGTAGTGTTCAGGTCAGTCAGTCCACTTACTTACCTTACGAATTCAGTCTTTCAATTAAGCACTCCAATCACAGACCTAATTTAATGATGACACAGAAATAAGAGCTAAAGGAGTGTATGGAAGCTCAGCAGTCACTCTGCGCTGGTGATGTGAACTGCGCGGAAGACACAACCTCCTTAGTCTCAGTTCTTTCAATTATTTTCTAGCTATGTAAAGCCCAAATAACACTGTATAAATTGGGTGCCTTAAACTTTGAATTTAAAGTAATTTGGTTAAAGGTATTTCCTGGTATTTCAAATTCTTAGCTGCTTCAAGGGAACAGGTATGTGAATTCCAGCAGTCCGATTTAACTTTTTATTATAGCAGTGTCTGTTTATTACTAACAAAGATAATGATGTTCCTTGCAATCGGGTATATTTTACTGGTAAATGCCAGCTGTGGCCCACAGTTCTCACTAATGTGCAGGTTAATGACAGATGGAAAACATTTATTGTAATATATACAGGTATTCGGAAGGAAGTATATCCGTCTGTATTCACCACAAGATTCAGAAAACCTGTACCCACATGAAAGCCAAATTCTTCACAACACTAGTCAGGTAAATAGTTGCCTGAAAATTTACTATCTGTAATGTTACTTTATCAAATCATATTTGAGTAAGGACATTCTACTGATGACTGTTTTGGTTTTTTATAGGTCGACGTGGAAGATCCCGACTTAGTTAAGTTTCCCAATTTCAGAAAGGCTGCATTTCAGTCCTGTATTCTGATGCCTGGACAGGTTCTGTTTATTCCAGTTAAATATTGGCACTATGTACGATCGCTTGATATCAGCTTCTCTGTCAGTTTCTGGTGGTCATGACTCTGAAGCACGCATAAAATCTGTTAGCATTGTAATAGCAATTAAAAATCAGAACAAGGAGCATCTGGCATCTTCTCACAAGAGAATTCTTTTTAAGCACGAGTATGTTCTTCCCTGTTCAGAGGTTAGAGGTGGACTGAAAAAAAAGGAAACCAAAACCCCACAGACTCTTGCTTCAGCACGGTGAAAGAAGCTGGATGGGTAAATGGAAGAAGATGCTACAGCTGCTTTATTTTTGTGGATGTTTCTAATATGAACTCCTCATAAAGAGCATCTGTTAGGTCATCATCTTGTACACGTGTGTACATCTGAAACAGCTCTGTATATGGGGGCTGCCAGGACTCTGCTTCAGACTGGGTTTGGAACATCAGGTTAGTGTTCTGCTTGGATTCAGTAACAGTAAAAATTGGAGTTAAATAAACGAGGAGGGATGGTGCTACCCAAAGGTTCAATATGTTTTTTAAAAAAAAAGCAAAGCAAGAATCTTAAGATGGTAATTTTTTTTGATGCTTTGCAGACATAAGCTGAAATTGCCCCAAACTCTTGTCCTACTCCTTGCCAATCCTTTTGACTGGGAGAATATTCCCTCTCTTACTAAGCATACCTGCTTGCGACCTGGCCTTATGTCAGGTGAACTCTTCTGTGTCTAAAGAAGGGACAAAAACCAAGCAGCAGTGACAACTGGAAGTGATCAAACTGTAGCCCTAGACCAGATATGCAGCCAGCTGCCTTAGTGAGGAGACCACAGGTGCTGCATCAGTTGTTCACCTACTTGAAGCCCTATGGTGCTCGTAACAGGTTGCGTTCTCAGTTGTCTAACAGAAACTGTACAAATAGGGAACACTGCTGCCCGGAGAGGCTTCTTTTAATAGTTCACCTGTATACATCAGCTTGCAAGACTGATGTTTGCATCTTTCATTCCCAAACACGCACTGAGAGTCCCAACCCAAGAACAGGGAGAACCACATACACAAAGCAGTCTTTAAAAATGCTGTGCAGGTGTAACTGTGAAGAAGGAGAACAGGGAGGTCAATGCTAGTTTTATTTTAAGAGTCTTAAAGCTTCAGGAAAAAATAAGTACACTGAACAATGCACTGTTAGTAATGAATACAATACAGTTTGGCTAGTCTAACGAGCAGGGAAAAAAGATTTCACTGAAAGGTTTTACTAGCATCGTCTGCTGTTGAGGATGAAGCTCTTCTCTGCTCTCCCTGTTTTTGATGGTGACTGGGAGTCTATCTGACTTGTACCTGTAAAGAAAACAAAATGAAGGTTAATGAATGACACACAAAAAAAGGATGATCTATAACCTCCAGATTTTTAAAATGCTTTATGTATTCCTGTGTTCCTGTTCAGAATATCCAATTTTCCTGGCGAAGCAGAGGAATTCCAAAGAGATTGTGCTCTTAGAAGCTCAGTATTTCCAAAAGTTTTAGCATCAGGTGTTGTGTCTGCCCCTGCCCCTCCCCAGCTCCATGATACGCACCGGATCTGCTAGTGACCATAAGGCATAATGCTTGCACTTTCAGGGCTCAGCGTTGCCTTTGTGTGGTTTACCATTTGAAACACAGAACTGAAGTAAAAAATAACTGATATTCAGCTGCAGTTATAAACAATACAGGCACTGCCACCAAGTATCACAGTCCATTCCCTAGTATTATTACACTCAATTTTTTTTAAAATAGGTTGCTTGGTACCTGGAATGTCACAAGACCAGAAATCATTACACTGCGGACAGCGTGGTTCAGTCTGAGCTCTGAAGTACTTTCTGACACAAGGTAAATGCATTCCAATTCCACAGGATTCACATACTTGGCTCTGAAATCAGAAGTGTTAATTAAAAAAAAAAAATCTTTCTAACCTGTCCTTCAGTTTAACATAAAGTTGTTACAAAGGGCAGCAGATAGATACACAATGCTTTATTGCAGAGAATGGTTCGCACAGTACAGCTGCAGATACTTGGAAGTTAAAGCTGGTAAATTACAAAAGGAGGTATTTGCCTGGAAACTAGGGAATACTATTTCCCTATATGGATAAAATTTAGCTCAAAAGGCAACACTGAGCTGTTTGGGTGCAATAACAGAGAACAACTGGGATGGAAAAAGCAACATGGAAGCATGTTAGTTGGGAAGACGTGAAGATGCAGGGTCAAGGAATAAGAGAATGCAGTAGTTTTGGAATAGGAGTTCAGGCTGTAGCCACTTAGGCAAGACTAAACTGGTAACTAACTTACTAGCTATCAAAATGCAGTGCTTTCGCACGCTATATATAAACATACATGTTCATTCTGAACTCTAAGGCACAATTCCTGAACCAAAATCCCCGGACCAAAGATGAATGTCACATGAAGACCGCTATTTGCAAGGTCCAAAGACAAGACAGCTAAAACTTAACTGTCACGCCTATTTAAGGGTATTTGGAAAGCCAGACAGCACAATAATGTTCCTCACTGGGTGACTTCACTTTCTCCAAGTTTATACTTGGAGATAGTGCTCCAAGACAAGTTTTTTTCCAAAGACAGAAGATAAAACACCTACTCGGGGAAAAAAAGTAAGGGGAGATTTTCTTTATATACGTGGGCAACATTACCAGATTACAAGACCAGAATTTTTCTGTGCCTGCCTAATACTCAAAGGAAAGCATCACAAACTTCAGCTATGCCCAGACCACGTAAGTACACGAGCAGATGCCTACAGAGGTAATAAAATGTTACCTGGATGGCAAGGCTGTGACAGATGTTACACTTCCTTGCCATGTCTTGGTAGTTGCTGAGAATGTATTGTTCCATCTCAATTATGCAGCGAGTATGCAGAGTATATTCTCCATTTCTCTAAGGAAACAAGTGGTGAGGCAAGCAATTTTTACCTTTTCTGAATTTTCTAACCACCTGCTATCAGGCATTCGACACCTACTTTTTTCTGCCATTGTGAAACTTAACTTGCTGACACTGATATAATGCAAAGCTGAAACACTTTTGAAGTAGGATAACTGATTTGTTCAGAGGATCACAATAAAGGTCTTGCGCCTTTAATAGAGATCTAGTCTTTGGAAGGTATAGATGAGCAAGCGTGCTCTCCTTAACAGAGACATGCAGTTTTGGGACCCTCCGTTTGGACGTTAGCAGAAATTCTGATTGCTTTCAGCAAAATCCGTACATTTACTGCTTGTGGTATCTTTGAAAATCTCTGCTAAATCACTCTTAATGTAAGTAAATGTGTGGCAGCAGGTTGGAGATGGATGATGCAATGAATCCAGGAGAAAAGGGACTGAGGTTTCACTTGTCTTGGCAAGCAACCGCAGTGTCCATGTGGTAAGCTAATCTCAGTTTCTCCCTCATGAAGTAAAGGAGATTTAAAAACATGCACAGTGGCCCATGCATTTTCGGTAGAGGAGTTCTGAACGTGTTTGGCCTTGCTGCTTTTCAGAATGTATTCTCAATGTAACTAACAGCACTGATCACCATGAAGAGCTTTCCCCAGCTCTTGTTCCAAGTTAAGCTATGCCACGCTGTTGTGTACATGCTGTGTCGCAATGCAGGGCTGTACACACATACCCACCTAGCTCAGGTACAAGAAACTCAAACCATGTTGTCTTGTATGGACCTACCCAAGGACTTTTTCCTCGTAAATGTACTAACTTTTCTGCAAAAATCACTGGACCAGCAATAAGCACAGGCCCCATAAAACCATTTTTGCCACCATTAAAGAACAGTTTCAGCCATCACATCCGTATGAAACTTACAGCTGGACCTATTAAAATATGAACACTTGAAAAGATACAGCAGTTACCTCAGAGAGCCACTTATCCTCCACAAAAACTTTCAGCAGTTGTTCTGCTTCCTTTTTCTTCATTTTTTTTGTCTTAAGTTGGTCAGCCAAGTTTAAAATATCTGTAGAAGAGGCAAAGCCATTTTCTGATGAAATGATTAGGTCCATCTAAGAAAGAAACATTTTCAACTATTAAAAAAAACTATGCAAGTAGATAGACACACCTTATGGTAATGTGCAGCTTTTTCAGATCCTACAGTATATGCCTTGAACCAGAACTGTAGAACAAAGGCCAAAAGCTGAAACAGTCATTGTTGCCTTGGCAGTTTTAACCTTTGCCAAGAAAGCATTTCCACAAATAGAACTGTACAGTGCTGCCTAAACAAAGCTGCATTCGGGGACCCTTTGGCATACTCAGGGGCGGCGGATCTGTTTCTTGTTATCTGCTCTTTGTCAAGGTCCTCTTGAGGAAAAATCTCACTACTAAAGACGTTTGTCCACTCTGGAGTCATTAGTACTGCTGAACCTACCTGCCACTTGAAGGCTGTAGCAATATTACCAGTCTTCAGAGAATCTCTCATTGGAAACATTTCTGCTGCTCATTACCACAGCAGCACGCAGAGTTTTTATGCCAGTAGTAATATGTGCCACAACAATGTGATCTCTGCAGTGCTGGCACAGCTGTATAGGTGCTTCACCAATAATGGGGGAGGGCAGATAAATCTCTGGGTACTATCCACATAGACTTTTGCAGCTGTCACAGAACAGTCAATACACCTCTCTCTCCAGTTCATACAGAAGATTTTATTTTACTAAGTGTGCAAAAAAAAAAATCAGAAAGTTGAATGGCTGGAGAAATTAAGTCCTCAAAGTTCACGACACTATGAGAACAATTCACTAAAACATGCAAGACACATAGCTATGATCACTACTCACATTAGTGGTTGTTGGTAAGAAATTAGACATCAAATGTCCTGGAATCTCAGCCCAATAGTTCTACTTGGAACTTTTAAAACTTCTCAAGTGTATGTTTTCTTGTTTAAAAAGCAGCATTCTGACTAGTTTATTAAATACAGAGTTAATTGGCTAAGCAATAGACAAATGTTTCTATCTAAATCAACAAATGCAATTTGCATGTTACTAGCATAAAAACCTACTGTATATTACTAGACCACTGAATGCAGTGAAAAATTCAGGAATCACAACTGAAAATGCTGAAGAAAGGACTTCGTTTAACTAAAAGCAGTTATGTCATGTCACGAACTCCAAGGAACATTCCCCTGTTGCTGATTTCGGCTTACCAGTAAGTGATTTCCAACAGGGAATCATTACTTGCACATACTCCCGCCCCGCCTCCATTCAATTTGAGATAAACTTGGGTAAGAAGGCAACTAGTTCCTGAACCACATCCCCATTCATTTCCATTTCCATTCATTTTAAGATGGTACCTTCAGAAATAATGTTATTTACTAACTAATAACGGACATACTTACTGTTTTTCTGAACAATTCTAATTCATTTTCTGTATAGTCAGATGCCATTTTAGTTATTTCAGTTTCTGCCAAATTCACCTACAAAAAAAATAACACTTAAACTGAAATCAAAGTGCCTGTGTATTTCTACACCACAAATTGTAAAAGATCCTCTGGGGTAAAGAATACATCATCTTACAGTTAACGGAAATGTCATTTCTTTAAGTGGCATGAAAGAGGCTGCTCCTTAAAAGATGGCACTTGATGGTACTCGCGTCCTTTCTCTACAACCCCTGATCTTCCAAGACACATGTTCTCCACAGCTGCGTCTGCCCAGTGCAAGCTCTTAAACAATCCCACCTCCACCATATAGAACTAATACAGAATATTAGTTCTGTATAGTAGAACTAATATATTACGGCAGGATACCATGCTGGACAGTAGCAGTAACTATGTCACACATTTTTATTTCATTGAAAAAAACATTCACTGATATTTCATATTGTTACTGCACATGCTACTGCTATTTATTATTAGCTCAACTTAACTGGCGAATGACGCAGAAAGGTTAAAAGCAGCAGCTAATGTCAGACCACCCCCCGTATGGTCTTTTGAAATTATGATATAACCTTCCCTCTTTGACATGCACATCTCAGAACATCTAGGGAAACTTTTTCTAGGCCATTCCTTAGCAACGCTTTTATGCTAGCTGATTTTTGAGAAAAAGAAAACTAATGTCGGAGGGCTCTCTGTGTTTTCTAGCTTAAAAATTCCTCTTGAGAAAGAAAGTCTCCTGTGAAAAAGAAATCTCACTTCAACACTTAAGCAGTGTTTATGCCAAATAAATCAGACGCTGCTGTAGTCCTTGCTGCCATGTTCCACATCCACACTCACTCCTTGGCTGTTGGCAGTTTATCCGCCCGCTCCCCTGTTCTAGAAGCAGCTTCCACAGCAGCTGCCAGTGTGACAGTGAAACAGCCCCGCATCAACCACGCGATGGCAGCACGTCGCATACTTACTAAGGCATAATGTGCTCTCCCATCCCCTTCCGACATTCCTTTCCGGATCTGCATAAACAAAGGCTGTAGATGGCTGTTAACAGTACTGATGAAATCATCCAGTTTATCGTGCGCGTAGTACACTAAAAATAAATAAGAAAAAGCACATACACAAAAACCCCAAACAACTGCACATCAGGCAGATCTTTTTATGTTTTATCTGCTGAAACACTTTTTTCCTAGGTAAAAGACCTAGAAGTTAGTGAGGCAGAATTCAAACAGGTCTGTTACATTCAGCAGACATATCATTTTCTTGTGCTGCTGACTACTAGCCTTCAGAGAAGCTCAGATCCTTGGAAGTCAAGCGTTTAATCTAGAGTCCAGACATTCTGCCTCCCTGCACGGAACCCACCGCATTAAACCATTCATTACAGTGACTCGAACTAAGTTGAACTGAAAATGTAACGTGGCCAAAAAAAATTATCATGCACAATACAAAAATATATTTGCTTTCTTTCATTTACACGCAAGGGATTCCTTGCATCTTTGTGTTCAGTTTCACAAATTACTGGCATGTAAATGATCAAGTTACATACCGGAAAACCTAAAATTCTAGCGTTGTAGAAATACAGGTAATACCTTGTGTCATGTTCTACAAACAAATTAAATACCAGCAGCAGTTCTATCATAGACATAATTAAGATGGATTTTGGAGTCATTCTGTAGAAGCACATGCTTTTGCTTGCACAGCAATGGCACACGCCCTCGAGTTTCTTTCCAATGCAAAATTATGTCAGTGGCAAAACTCCTGTTGACTTTGGCAGGCTAGGGTTTAAAAACCAGAGTTAAGTAACAGCTCATAACTTTAGAAAAATGATCAATGTCTCAAAACCACTACCAGTTATCACTAAATTGATAGTGTTCTCAGTTATAAGAGTCCATCACTTGCGTAACAGCATCAGACAGGTCCCACTGTCAAAACCCCGCTATACTTTATAGTGTAGTACAGTGCAAAAACATCCGTCACAGGACACTCCTGCATAGAAAGCTCACGATTCGGTATGTAAGACTCCTTGCGTGAGCCAAACCTACATATAGCAAGAACAATAATAAAGTAAGTGTAATATTAAACTAAGTATAATTTTGTCAAATTGTTGTGCCACCTGCCTGGCACCTGTCAGCAGAAAACACTCTGCATGCATCAAAGCCAGGGAGCGTTAATGACAGATCTAGAAGAGGGTAAGATGAAAGATAACAGAAGAATATTCTTTTGTACAACAGCTGTAACATTTTAATGCGAGATGAATGGCTGCTCTAGTAGATCTGCTGTCAAAAAAGGGATAGAAACTCTCCATGAAAAATGAACAGGGGACAGACTGTACCAAAAGCTGCACTTAACAATTTTAACGTCTAAAAAGCCGGGCAATTTACAATTTCAGACTCAGAAGGAGAAATTAAAAATGCCCTTGACTATTTGCAAAAGCTTGTAACTTACCTCTATGAAACAGTTCTCGTACAGGCACCCACAGCAACTGATTGGACAGAAACTACTTACTCAAACATACTACTACTGAAAACAAGCTATTTACTGTCAGCAGATTTGATGAGAAATTAGACTAACTAATGTGATCTTCATCCAGTTAGTATCCACAATCTTTGTACTCTGACTGTGTGTGTACAGGAATCTCTGTCCTTTTTTCTTCTGGTAAAGTATCTCAGAGGTGTCAATACTACTTCAACAAACTGTGTTGAAGACGACCTTGTGGTAACATCAGTATGTTAGATGAATACTAGAGCCAGTACTACCCTACTTCCAAAATACTGGATTAAACTGTTTGAGAAGTGTTGATTTCCAATAGTGTCCCCTGTAAAATGTAGTACCTTTAAAAAAATAAGATAAAATCTAAGACTTGGTTACAATTGCTGTAAATTATATTTTTGTAAAACAAATAAGTAATTTCCTTCTCTAGTGCATAAAATGCAATCTCAACTAATACTATATCACAGATGTACTTAACTGTAATCTGTTTTCAGTCAAATAAAATTAACGGTAATTGTTATTCCAGTACCCAATTATGAACACAACGAACTTGTTCATAGCATTTAAAACGAAGTATATGCAGGAACCAGGCATTACTCTTTCTGTCAAACAGTTCTCAGCCCTGAACACTTAATAAAGATAACACGTGACATCATTAGAAAAAGAGCTCGTTATGTCTTACCCTAGAACACTGCTTGGGAGCATTTTCTTTAGAAGAATTTTTTTCAGTTCAATGACAGATAGCAGATGAGCAAATAGTAAATAAATGACACACAAATATTCAGGACAGGGGATGTCCCTAAATTTAAACAAAGTCTTAATAATAAATATTTCCCACAGAAAAGCTGAACACATCCCTCACTGAGGATAAAGCAGAGGTGCTCAGACAAAGCAGAAACTTCTGAATGTGTCTGTATGCAAACTATAAACAGCAGATAGCATAACAGACAGACTTACCCTCTTGGTTAATTATCAATTCTCAACAGGCACTGTTTTAAACTTTCTTGCTTAAAGACAAGTGAAAAACAGGCATTTGTTCCTAAAATTAGTCTGAGATGCCACAGCTTATGATAAATTTAAATATACTGGCACCCTTATAAAATTAGAGCTCCCATGTTTACAGAAAGTCTACAAATAAGCTGAGCGAATGCTTTAAAAGATAGGACCTTTGCTCATACAAAATCTAAACACGTAGTTATCTATGTACTTCAGCTTCCATGTTCTCTGTAACCAGAAGATTAAGTACGATTCTAGTCTGCAAAATTGCGTTATCAAAATGTCGTGTTTTCCTTCAGCTTTGATAACACTGAGCAGATGTAATATAAGCCACTGATGACCAGTGTTGATATTTACAGCTCACGATCAGACCATTTTAAAAAAAAACAGTAACTATACAACAGCTTTTGGCGCAGAGTCAATCAGTTGCAGTCTTTAAAATTAAAAAACTACAACAAACCAAGAAGAATAACGTGGCATTACTTTGGATTTTAAGTCACTGATGCTCAGTTTTCCTTTCACAGACGAATAAAAGAAGAATAAAATATTCAGAAAAGTTAGTTTCTTTGAGGAAAAAAACATGGTGGGGTTTGGGGTTTTTTTCCCCATTTCCTTCAGTCACTCTCTTAGTACTAAAACGATTAATATACTAAGAAGCTCCCTATCAGGATTTTAAAATGCTGCCATCTAACTTCCTTCTAGCTAGAAACAATAGAACCCACAGGACCATTACTGGTAAAAGAATCTAAAAGCTTGTTTACAAAGTTCTTTAAAAACCAAAACATTCCTAATTAGACTTTGCAGCAACATGTACAATACCTTTTTTTTTTCTTCTGTCAAACAACATCAAATCCAAACCAGAACACTTCCTTCTAATAGCACATGGTATTATACATAAAACCAAGCAATCCCTGCCTAGGAGAGCTTAATGACATCTGAACTACGGACTACACTACATCATTCACTTATTTTTTTTTAATACGTATCCTGCTTTATATTGTTTTAAACTCACATGAAACCATTCACATTACCGCATTAAACCTCTTTCTACACATACATCCACAATATGCGTTGCAGCCCTCCCATGAAAAATAATCACTGGGAAGAATGAGTTGCTGCTCCTAGTGGCATACTCCAACACAACAATCTAGAACAAAAACAATCAGACTGCAAAGGAGTTTAGGGAGGGAAAACACTCAGTTATTCAAACAGCGTGGATGGATTTTCACCAGCACTGTAATGCTGATACACTTCAAAAGTTCTAATCAACTTCAGTAAGGACTCACAGCCAAGACTTCAGTTTCAAAGCGTAACCACTACCCACTACCTGAGTGATGACTAATGCCTACTACACTCTGCTACAATGCTGGTTCAGACCAACTTGAGACTGACACATCCATTTTTTTCCCAGTCTTCTTAACACATGGAGTATTGAATTTTGACCCAAGGGATACAGTCAGCCTTCATTACCAGAACATCTAAATGAGTGATTGATAAGCTTCTCTACATTTTATGTTTCAATCCAGCTATAAGTCATCTGATATGCTGCAAAAAATATTTAGCAGAAAATATGACCTGCATTACATGGGACACAAAAGTAGATTACTTCGTTCTCACCTTAAATTCTACGGCTGATACAAATCCACAGTGAAACCAGAAGAGTCCCTGCAGAGCGGGTAGCACTGTGGCAAGATAAAAGAATGCTCCTAAGCCTGGCAGGAGCACGGCTTCCAGGACTAGTCATGGGCAATAGGATGCAGACAAGATGGGAGAAAGTACAGCCATTCATCAGAAAACCTCACCTCATCCTCACCAAAACATTTCCTCAGCATTCATTTCTCCCACAACACGTAAGAGAAACACCTGAAGTGCGTTTACTTAAAAGCGTTCAGGATGTGATAGCAAAGCACTGCTGAAGAACTATGTGATCTCACTGTCTATGCTCCCACTGATCTTCCCCAGTCCCTTTTTTGTTGGTGCTTTGTTATATTCTTCATTCTCTAAACAAAAACGCCTAGTTTGAGACCCAAGAGCCATGTTTTCTTCTCCTAGTTTTGACATATTTGATGCACTATAAAGCAAAGTATCAAAACAACAGTACAGTGGGGTTTGCTGTTGTTTTGCAATGCAAACACTTCTCTGGTCAAATACATGGTTATCTGCAAATTCCACCAGAGATAAGAAAAATTCGCCTAAGCTCTAGCTGAACTTTGCAGACAAGACACAAGCATAATTAGAACACTGGGCCACACATAGGAGCAGCTGCTAGGGCTTTTCTTAGAATACTAAAAGACATACGAAACATGTAAAGCAAAAATGCTTGTCTATTCTATGAATCCCCATTTCTCGTATGTAATTTACTTCGTGGGTCTTTCAACGGCCAAGCACAAAATATATTACGCTTCAGAAATTGTTACGACTGTAGAACAAAGTTGACAGTTATTTTCTTCTGAGTTCAGCTACCAAGCCAGCTAAATAAAACACAAAACCACATCTGGACAAAAGCCAGTCTGATACAATCCACGTTAATGAATGGTTAATCATTACACTCCTTCTGTACATTCAAACAGGCAGGGAAAAAAACAGGTTTTTCTCATTCTTCAGCTTTTCTAAACATCCTTTTATATATGGACTGTATCAGCCATTTTTCTAATGAACTTCACTATAGCTTAATATACAGTTACATTTTATAATTAATTTTCTAAATATTACCTAATATTGTCCTTCAGCAAATACGGCCATTGATTTGAAAGGAGACCTGATTTCGTCCCTGCAAATTATCCTTAGGTTCATCAGAAATATAGCAAAAGAAAATATATCTCTGTTTTCTGTTAACCTTCCGGCCTGGAAGAACGTGGCAAAGAAAATGCTTGTGAATGACCGTGTCTTTGGAAAATAAAATGCTGGTCACAAAAATGCCTAATATTGTTATGGTTAAAAACTCGTCAAATGAAGGTGTGCTGAATCCAAGGAAAAAAACAGATAACCTTGGAAATCTATCAAGGGATAGAGAGCACGTGAATATCAATATTTATTCCATGGCCTGTAAAAAAAAAAAGTCATGCTATTAGAGAGAGAAATGTGTTTTCCAGTGGAGAAGCACCATCTTTCCAGCTGTACTATTCAGAATAGTGTAAACCCAGAGCTTCAGTTACTAAAGAATTTCAGCTGGCTCCGAATGCATAATTTAAACAACATTTGCTGGAGTTACCTGCCTTTCAATATTAATGGTTTAAAATTACTAATCTGAACAGCATTTGGGTGTTTTTAGAGGGCACTCTTTTGTTCTTACACATTCCTTGTTCTTTTTCAATTTTGTTCATAAATAAGGAAAAGATGAAAATCGAAGAATTTTATTCTTTCACTATTTTCTGGGAACCAGCAACTGACACATCTAATACTTACTGATTAATTAGTGCTAAACACATTACTCATTACAGCTTTATTTCGGTTTGTGCCCACCACATTTTCAAAATTAGCGAAGAGGAAAATCAGATCTCCAATCTGCAAGCAGATCTCTGAAAAATTCCTTATCAACTTGATCGCACATTTCTGTACTATTTAAGTTTGAACACGAACTTCAAACAGATCTGATAGTATACAGCCAAATTTTTGTTACATGTGCCATAAAATTCAGCTTAGTGTAGCATATATTAAAACTAACCAGCTGACCATGTAATCGGTCAGATGTGACAGATTTACTCAAGACGGACAACAGCACACACTTCATATCATAGTCCAAAGGAAATCTTTCAGAATAAGTACGAAGGAAAACATTCCAGCAATTTCAGCACTATCTGTGTCAAAAAAGAATTTTAAAAAACCGTATAACCCATAAAAAACATCTTTGCTAAGATACAAAGTGCTCTGTATGAACCTGACCTGATTAAAACCGAGTTTCCTCATTGCTATGTTATTTTATCTTTCAGGAAAGAGAGAGGACATTCACATCATTAAAGTTTTTTAACTTCTTTTTAGATGGTGTATGCTTTTCAGAAATCTAATTATTTGTAAGCTCCACAAGGAAAAAAAAAATAGTTCTTCCATCCCCCTACTTTTTCTCCAAGAGACACACCTTTATGGATTTCACAGCAGCGCCTGTGTAATTTCCTAGCCTCTGATCCTTCCATTATCCCATGCGACATCAGGACCTGCAAGAACCTTCGATGAGCATCCGTCATCTGAGCTGCCATCGCAATATTCCACCAGGCTTCAAATGCTGCAAGAGGTGGAAGCTGGAATTAATGCACATGTTCACGCAAATCAAAAAAACGCATGCCAAGCACACCTAAGATTAAACGCTCTTAACGCCAAAGGAGGGGGAAGAAAGCAGATCCCCCAGGTCATCCTCAGACTAACTTCAAGGTTCGAGGGGAAGGATACAACTAATTTTAGCTACAGAAGAAAACAACGCAGGCATTGTGCCGCCATGCCTCCAAACCGAAAACAGCAGTGCTGTACGTGGAACGACCAAACAACACCTTGCACAGTGTCGTGCTAATGCTTCTGCTTGTCTAGTCACGGCGTAACGGACAGAAATTCCTCCTCCCGATGTTCCGAAGAGCATCACAACTAAATAAACGCATCGGGAAATCCCTCGGCCGCCGCAGCCAGATAACCGCCGGCGGCCCGCACGCACGAAGGAGCTTCCCGGCTCCTGCGAGGCGCCGGACCGCGCAACGGCCGGACGAGGGGCCGCTCGCTGCTGGGCGCTGAGGTCCTCGGTCCCCCCCGCCGCTCCGCTCCGCTCCACTCCGCTCCGCACCGCCCCCGGCCCCCGGGCCGCCGCCGCGCGGGGGAGGCCGACGCGGGCCCGACCGCCGCGAGCCGCCCTGGGGAAAACGTGAACAAGCTCCCTCGCCGGCGACCGACAGCCTCTGGCCGAGCTCCGGCCTGCCCCGGCCACCGCCGCTGCGCCGCCCGCCCGGCCTCGGGCCTCGCCCTCGCGCCTACCGCCAGCCGCAGCCCACGGGGGAAGCCACGGGCGGCCGCCCAAGAAACCGCCCCCGGCCGAGGCCTAGCGCCTACCGCCTACCGGCCCCTGCCCTCCGACCCCCCAGGCCGCCTCACCCGGCGGGCCCTAGCGCCGCCGCCCCCGCGCTCGACAGCTCGGTGATCGCTACAACTGCCTGCCATCGACCAACCCGGCACCAGGCTGCGCGGGGNGCGGGGCGGGGCGGGGCGGCCCCGGCCCGAACTGAACCGAGGCCCGGGCGTGGGCGCCCGCCGCGCCGCCTCGACCGGGAGCCGGCCTAGGCCTAGGCCAGGACCCGGACCCGGACCCGGACCCGGACCCGGACCCAGCCAGGTACGTCCGGCGGCGCCTCCCTCCGCTGCCGCTCGGCGGAGGGGCCGGCCCCTTGTTCTCCCTGGCTGCGGCTGGGGCTGCGCGCACGACGCGCGCTTCGCGGCTGGCGCGGTCGCTGCCGTTCTCCTCGCCGTGCTGAGAAAGAGCTCGCTCTGCCGCGCTCCCGCCCCGGTGCGACGCGGCCCCGGTGGGCGGCCCGGTCTGGCCCGCGAGGTGCCGGGCTGGGGCGGGGCGGGCGGCGTCCCGGGGGCGCTGTGAGACGTGCCTCGGGCTGCGAGGGGTCCCGGGCGCGGGGCGGGAGGTCCCCGGAGTCGCGGGGGCGGCGGGCGGTGCTGGGCCAGCGCGGGCCCCGCAGCGCCCCCCACCCGGGGGCTGGAGCCGCTCGGCTGCGCCGGGACGGAATGGGCCGGGGTGCCGCTGGAGCCTGCGGGTCGCTGCAGAAGCGCTTTCCCTTGCTGGAGATTAGTGGCCTCAGGCGCTGCTTTTGAAATAATTTAAGGCGAAACTGGAATAATTCCCAGAAATTTCCTTTCTGCTGGAAGCCCTGCGCGATGGCTGCGGGAGGGACAAGGCCTCCTGCTGCGCTCCCTTCGGAAAGCCGCGTTAGCCGGGACCCGCGGGCCCTCATCGGAGCATTCACCGCGCTGGGCTTGCTCTGGGCTGCAGAGCCTCCCTGAATCTCGGGGTTCGCTCTTTAAAAATTACTCCCAGCGTGTATGGATTCTAAGAGAATTTAAGACCAATTCGTGCTAAGCTCTCAGAACCGGGCGTTTGGAATTGTAGGGTCAGAAGCGAGCTGTTGTAGTCAGTTTAGTCTAAACGGTCTGTATTTTTGGCTTTTTTTTTCAACGCATCTGAATTCAGCAGTTTCCATAGTTTCTGTCAGTTCTGAATTAGAAAATACCTGAAGTTATCTTGCCACTTGCAGACTATGATTTGCAGTTTGTCAAATTGTGTGAAAGTTCTGCTTGCCTTATAGGCCCAAAGAACCTGTCCTCATGCCCTTTGCTGACTTCTGTTGTCTCAACGTGAAAATATGCTGGAATGCAGAAACTTCAGCTTAAGTCATAAGTGAAAACTGATCAGTTCCAAGTTTTTTTTAAGGAGAACGTGTCTGTTCATTTTGAGAGGCTCTTCTCATGCTTTCGAGGGGAGGTTTATCCAGATATGCACCAGAAATGCGGGTATCATGTGTATGTTGTTGTATAAAATATCATTAATGGTAAGGATCCCAAACTACGTGCAGGAATTTGTGGAATGAGGATGACATTAAAGTATTAGTAAAATTACTCATTTAAAAAGAATAAAAAAAGTCTTGCTCCTCTAAAATCCAGCATTCTTAAGTTAAATTCATTCTTTAGTCATCTTACAATTATGCAGGAAGTACTGTGATAAGCAGTAATATGCGTATTACGCCCTTTAAGATAAAAAATGGGGCGGAGCCTCCCCACTAAGGAATCTGTAATCTAAACACCTGGTCGTGGATTTGCGTTTTTGCTTACCCAATGCTTTCCACGCAGTGGCCTCAGCAAGAAGAGGTAACGCTAACACAGTAGTGTTTTAATTGAGTGGCAAAGAAGCACGTGGGAATGGTTTGCTGTTCAGGTTAGGTAACACAGAGTGGAAACTTGAATTTTGTTTTGGCCCTTCATTGACCAAAGTTGCCATCCTTAGTTATTGGACTGTCTAAATATCTTGCAGTCTACCCTTTCTTCTTAACCTCCTCCTTGATGCAGTGTACAGGACTCTCTCCTCAGCTTCCAAATTCTTGCGAAAACCTGCTTTGTCCAAGACGCCTTACACTTTTCACCATACACGTACTTTGTGCGGTTGCTGCTGGCAGTCACGTTGCATGTCAAAGAGCAAGTATTATGATTTATCTTCCTATAGGTTTGCCATTTTGTATAGGCTCTTAGAAAAAAAAAACCAACAATCAAAAGCAGCGATTAAAGATGGAAATTACTCCTTAACTTTTCTTCTTTTCAAGTTTTGATACAAAGTCAGTTGATGAGCATTTTCATTGCTTTGCTGTATACTGCCTAACTCATTTTAACCTGCAGTTACAGCCAAGGCTTTAAACCAGAAAGAATAAGACAAGATGTACTTTAATTTTAAAAAGAGACAATTTTGAAATAGGAAGTGGTCCTTTCCCCGTACAGTCGAAGCAAAAGTAAATTCAGCAGTCTTATGTAGAAATTACTATGGCCTGTCTTTTGGGCATGAGTTTCTCTTTGAGCATAACAATTTTGCAAATGATGCCTGTAGATTAAATATTACCCTGATTTATTTAGAAGCACAGACCAGAAGTTACTGTTTTTCTTGATGTGATTGAAAAGATTTCATTGACTGTCTTTTTTTTTTTTAATTCTTCCAGAGACAGAAATGATAAATGATAAAAGCACATAACTTGTGCCGGTAGTCACATAGACCTGCTTCTAGCCCGGACATAGATTTCTTTAATAATTTTGGGAAAGTTGGTTTTGTTTTTCACACCTTACTTTTCTCAAATATATTGGGATTACTAGGTTTGCGGTGATTTTAGTCTTTTCTGTTTGTGTTACGTACTCTTTAAGATTGGTATTTCATTATCTGATATAAAGAAAAACTGAAGTGCTAACAGACAGGAAAACTATTGCCATTTTAAAATTTTCTGGCTTTGCATTGGATTTATAGTCCGCTACTATTTTTTTTTTTAAAAAAGCAGCTTAGTTTCATTAGAGTTATGGGTTAACTCAGTTTTCATCAACATGTGCAGATCTTTTCTCCTATGGGGGAGATGTTTTTGCTCTGCCATCTACTGATTCATGCTTATTCTCTGCCAAAATTTTAAGAGTTTCTTGGAACTCCAGTTGTGCAACAGTATTACTTAACAATGGCCTGGAAAGCAAACACTTCCCCTCTTGAGAATTCCGGGAAAGAAGAAAAATAAGAAGGATTTTTTTTATGCTGGAGCAGTTTGGGTTTGGTTTGGTTTGGTTTTTTGCTGAGCAGCAGCAAAGGCACTTGTGTTCTTTTAAAAAAAAAATTACTATGCTCAGTCATGTTTTGTCTGTTCCCAAAACATGAAAAACTCAGCTCTTGAGTAATAATTTTCTCGAGCGTTTATGAGAAATCAATCTTCCCAGTATGTCCTTTATTACTAGATGAGCAGTAACTGCCCCGGAGAAGGTCACAAAAGAGTTTCCATTCTTATCTTCTATTTTCATTAACAATGTTCTTATACCTTAACCTCTAAGATGGAAATTTCTATATTTAATCTTCAGAAGCTTGTTTTAAAGAGTGATCAATCATGCATGTGAGAATGGAAGAAATATATTATCGTTAAATGTGACTTTTCTGTCAAGCGCAGAAACTTGGATTATGAGGTAATTGCCTTGGAGATGAATCTGGCATACTGAAGTAAAGATCACTCATAAGTGAAGTGCTAATGCTAAATATACTGGGGAAAAAAAAGATTCTATTGCTACATTTCACAAGTTTGATTTATGTAGAAATACTTATCAGTAAAAGGTGTGGTCTTCTTTATAAAAAAGCGATTTTTCTGTCCCTTACTCAACTGAGAGAGAGTCCAGCTGTTGCGTACCTTGTGTTTATTCTATTCGAGTATTTGACAACAAGTATGCAGCAGCTGTGCTTGAGTATCTTCCCAGTTTTAGAGAGGCATTGTTTGAGGAGATAGAGCTTTGGTAGCATGCCTTTGAGGCTGCACATCTGTCCATGTGTACAGTGCCCACATGCTCACTTCCAAAAGGTCATTAAATTTTCCCTAGGCTAATCGTGTAACAAGTTTAAACCGCAACAGAGCTGCTGATCCCTCGCCAATTCCTTTTGTCTTGTGTGCTGGTGAAAATGAAATCTGTTAGAAGCGTCAAAGGTTATTTTACTACTGTAGCTGGAGCAGAGGGTATTGAACCACCAACAAATACACTTCAGAATCTAACAAAACTTGCACAGAAAGCCCAACACCACTCTCCTACTAAAGGAGATCTTCTGAGAACTTCTCTCCTCTTTACTCAGTCGCACAGAGAGCATCACGAGGTTTTGAAATAAAAAAATAACGTGCCACCTGGGAACTTTGCAGATGTAAGCAGAGCAACGGTAGCACATAGGTGTTAAGAACACTGCGTACAGACTCAGAGATTAGAAAATACCAAGAGCATGAGGTGTTGTTCCGTATTAGTTAGTGTGACTTTACCTACAAATTCACCAAAACTTTAAATGCATCGCACAGATTTCTAGTGATATGAAGGCTGGTAGCCGTAACTAATCCAGACTGTGTTCTTTCACTGAGTGGTTACGTTGCATCAGTAAAAGAATCTTGTGGGGAAACGTTGTTTGAAAGTCTTAAATTAATTATTTCATATGTTTTCAGTTTACTTAAACAGTTTTGCTATGCTTAAAGAATTCTATTATGTAAAGGCTGCGTGATTTTCCTTCTCTGAAGTTGTGCTGGTTATATCATGATTAGGTATGTGTTTCACAACTTCTTTCTAATTATTTACTGTTTTAATGAATCTGCATTCTGTTGAAGCAAGGCTCAGAGGTCTTTGCTAAAATCTTTTTCAAAAGAATGATATTATCCTAGCGTACTGGTAATAGGAGTTGGGGAAGATGTTTAAGTCAATAGATCAGACACTTCATTCTTAAATTCCCTCCGTTATCTCAGTGGAGTCATAGGGCTTTGGTGGCATGTTGTTTTTGTTCTAGTGCTTACCCGTTTAGTATCTCGCGTACTAGCAGCTTTGCTTTTCTAGTAGCTGAAAAGAGTAGGTCCTCTGCCAATGTCAGTCCAGTATCCTCTGTAATTAAAACTTTGCAGAAAAGTCTTCTAGCTCATTTGTATTGTCCTTATTCCTGTACACTTCTTCTTGTTCTATGAGCCAGCTTTAGTGGGGTCAGGCACTGCAGGGGATCTGACTCCTAACATCTAATGAAGTGCTAGAAACAGATACACCCTCACCTTAACTGGGACACTGATGTAAGATACAATGTTTTCTGTTGGCAGAATTTCAGCACAGCTTGTGGTACTGAACCTGGCCAGTGTCAATGATGGCAAGGCTCCCCGGTGCTGCACCACATACCCTGTGGATCCTTTTCTTTTCATGTACAAGTGAAGGTATGTTTGCCAGTGCTTTAAATTACTATACCCAAGGTTTTATTGACAGTGTTTTCCCATAACTGGTAGGCAGCACTGTTACCATTAATTAACTAATATAAAATGTGTAACTTCAAATGTCAGAAATACCTGTATACTAGAACAAATTCCTAGGGTTTTTTTTTTTCTTTTTATTGACCTTTTCCATATGGGCAAGAAAAAATAGGAATTTGCAGGAAGGAGAAACTGAGGTTTGGAAAGTCATCTTCCTGCTTCCCTGTTATCTAATCTCTGTTGGACACCTTGCTGCAAACAAGGTGCTCAGCAGTAACCCATGGAAAAATCCCAGAAATCCCATAAGAGTAGAAAGCAGTAGTCTCTCGTTTGCTTATTTTCGAAACTGCCACTGTTCACCGTGCAGGACCTTGAGGGAGCTATGCTCGTGAAATGGAGCCTGTAGGCCTACTGTTAAAGGGCACCTGTCCGTTAGTGTTCTCCAAAGTGTGCAGAGATACTAAGCTGGAAAATTCAGTTGGCTGGATTTGAACAAATTTTGCAGGCACTTGCTGTGAGACATTCTGTGCTCTGACTTGTGTCTGTACAGGGGCAGATGACTAACACATGGTGTCCTACGTGTTCTTCACTACATTCATTTGGTCTGGCAGGACGTATAGCTGCATTAAGTCTTAATACTGCTTGTTAGCTAATGGTTATTTTCTGAAGTTCAGCTGGCAGGAGTTGAATATGAAAATGTTTTTTTCCTTGTATCTTTTATGATATTTGATTATAAAGACAAGTTAGATATATAAAATCATGTTTTCCGACAATGCATTTTTATTCTCTGTAAAATGCATCTTATGTTTTGTTTTCGGTAGTTTTTAAGTAGTTCCACGGTAGTCTACAGTTTTTTGTTTGTTTTTTTTTAAAACAAACCAAAATAGTTAAAAAATTCGAAATAGCCTGTCTCTAAAGAAGGTTTATTAGCTACTTTGTTATGTACTATGAAATAGTACAATTTGAATTTGAATTAATGAGAAGAATCAAGGTTTGCGAGCGTGCATTGGCTGGGTCATCTGATCTAGGTAATCCCACATTTTCTGTAAATTATCCTTATCAAGGTTTAATTTTACAAATTCCGCCCCCCCACCAGTTAACTGCATGTTTCAAGTTTCTTTGGCATGGTGTTCTAGTTGAGGATTAAAACAGAAATCCAGTATTTCAGTTCCCTTTTTTAACTGCATGAACTGAAAACATACTCTGTACTGTATGTGGTTTCAAAAGGAAATTCTCAAATATCTGAGGTTTTTAAAAAAAATACAGTGTACCAGAGATGGAAAAGGGAGAAGGTCACAGGAGAAGAATACAGAAGATAATTTAGAGTTCTGGAAAGACATGAGGACACTGAAAGGCAAGATAAAGCTGCTAATCATCATAGCTTAACACAGCAGGAAGAGCTTCATTTAATTGAAGTATTCTGGAAAGTGTAAGATCATTAGCACATTGAAGAATAATGATGTTCATCTTTAAAGAGATTAAAATGTTAGTACTTCTTTTAAGAGTGCATCATAAAGTGGGGGGGAAAAAACCAATAAAAATACAAATGGCAACCAACTATAAACAGCAGCAACAGGACAAATAGGTAATGGTTCTGTTAAAATAAATAAGCAGAGTGAGTGTTATAGATCTGCATACGTTTAATCTTTAACTTGCTGCTCTTATGATTGTTGGGGTTTTTTTGAAGTATTGGGGACCGTGCAGAACAAAAGGGAACTAAATGTGGTGCTGCCATCCAGAAAGGATGTAAGAGTGATAGTTCTTATCTACAAGATAAATATGTAGCCTTAGTAGCTAAAACAAAACAAAGTATTTTCTAAATATTTGAACACTAATGAAACTGTGAGCTGCAGTCAGTTCTAGCTTTAGAACCAGTCAATATACCAGACAATTTAGATTATGATTTTAATAGAATTTTTAAATGGTTCCTTGACATTGCCGTACATCCTTGTTTGCGTAAGTGAGCCTGAGTAACGTTATTGAGCTTAGAAATTCTTCATGGTGAGGGTGGAGAGACACTGGCACAAGTTGCCCAGAGAAGCTGTGGATGCCCCCTCCCTGGCAGTGTTCAAGGCCAGGTTGGATGGGGCTTTGAGCATCCTGGTCTAGTGGAAGGTGTCCCTTCCTGTGGCAGGGGAGCTGGAACGGGATGGTCTTTAAGGTCCCTTCCAACCATTCTATGATTCTGTGGTTTAGATCTGTACAGCTTGTGCAAGAAAAGGGAGATATTTTTAATATTTACCAATAACAGAAGTTGAACATCAAAGAAGGCAAAGAATGGTCAGGGATGATAAACGAATTAGCTGTTTGTGACTGCTTCTTTTAGAAATTACCACATTTGGCACACTGTTAGTCCTAGTAACAGCATGACTTTACTGTCATATAGCTCCTCCTCTTGTGTTCCTTATTTCACTCATGTGGAATGCATTGAAATGATGGAAAGTGAGGCTGGAAGGGATGCTGAGGATTGTGTATTCCTTTTCCCTTTCAGATTCTAGCAAAGAGATTTTGACCAATGTTTTCTATTTTTGCCTTAAGTACTGCCAGTGAAAGACTGGAAACGCGAGCATTGGGACTGCAGAGACTTTGGGCTTTTCTGTACACACTCTCAATGCCTGGAACAATGTGACTCTTAAATCTCTTCAGGTCTCAGAACACTATCATAACAATATGTATCGTAACAGAACAGGAAATACTGAGTGAAATTAAGAACAGGTGTATTATAGAAGAAAGTCTGTGACAGGAAGATCTTCTAGACAACAGGGAACTGCTCTGGGGGGACAGAAGGCATGTATTTGGGAAGCTTAGAACCGTTGTAGATAAAGCACGAGTACATGCCTGTAGGCAGTGATCTTGGCCTGAGTCTGTTAGTTATCTGCATTTTGGCTTTTGAAACTTGTGTAATTTAGACCTAGAATTATGCTATTTTATAATTAAAAGTTGATGTATTTTAGATAGAGCTATCAGTCAGATTTTCTGTGCTTGGAAAACTGTGTTGGATGAGATGTGCCTTTCTATTTCAATATTACTACTGCAGACCTTCTTCCTCTCCAATACGGTAGACGTTGTCTCCAGAAAGATGGAGACATTTGGTAACATGCATCTCTTTCCATTTACCCAGAACGAGAAAAATAAGTGCTTTCACTTAATTTATAGGGGGCTGATAGCTCTGTTTAGATGGAAAAGTTAATGTTTCTGCTTAGTCTAATTTACTCTTTTGATTCTCCTGCTTCATTGTGTGCTGCTTCTCCCTAGTTAGGGCTGCGGGACGTGTACAGGAATTCGCGTGCTTCACTGACTATGACAAAGAGCTGGTTTGTCACTGGAAAGTGCCTGCACAAACGAATTGCTCCAAAGAATTCCTGCTCTACTACAGGAAGGAGTTGTTTTCTCTGCCGTAAGTGTTTAATAAGATGTTATGTTATCATTGTTGGAACTTCATATATCCTATAGCCGTTATCAGCTTTGATTCCCTCCCTCTGCCGTGGGTGTCTGGGTCAAAACGTAATCCAGATTATTCTTCTTGCCAGGAGGAAAATGGTTTGCTGCAATTAACAGCACGATCTGTTCACTGGTCTACTCTTCTGCAGACAACTTTGCACTCTTAGCACAGAGGAGTGATCAAGTCCTACTTTTAGGAGTGGTAGGGCTCTCATAAATTCGCCTAGCCTTGATTTCATGCGAAATATTACCTCCTTCAGGAGAAATCTTCTTACCTGATTTACCAGTACTCTTGCCTGGAGCCCAGATGATTATCTCTGCGTACAGTCTAACTCCATGTTCAAGTACAGATTCTTGTCCCTGTTCTGGAGCAGGGCCAGTCATCATCTCCTACAAAGGAAGGTGCATCTGGGCTCTCCTGTTCCTCTCCATATGATTTTTCCACACAGACATCCAAATAACCTCAGTTTGTACAGTGTAGTAAACCTGTTCCTATACTAGCAAGCTGTCAGTCCACTCCTTCAGAGGTTGAAGCGTGACGAAGAGTGTTAATTTTTCCTCTTGGGATCAATCCTTAGCCTTTCTGTCAAGATTTTCATTTGTGCGATACAGATACCCAGGAGTGTTTGGGGAGGATGGCTTGTTTAGGGGAGCTCAGTTTTGCTTTAGATTTGTTTGGGTTAAACCTTTCTAGGAACTGAGCTGCTTTGTCTCAGACTTGATTAGCTCTGCGCATTGGGAAGCTTGTTTTCACCGTTTCAAGAAAGTGTGCCACACTCTCTAAACATCACAAATTTTCTGCCTGTCTTTCAGAAATCATGTGTGTGTCCCTGAGAATGGAAAAGACAGTTTAAGGTGCACTTGCTCAATATGTCCGGATTACTTTGTATCAGGCCTCACGTACATTGTAGCTCTACAGTTCAATGGGACTGATATGTGGAATTACAGTGTTACGCCAGCCCTGGTTGGTAAGAGACCGTTTGCTTTGTCACGGGAACATCTGGTTCTAGGCTTTGCGATTCTATCTGACTCCTCATTCTTGTCACTGGGATGGTTTTTCCTTATCAGAGGTGAGAAGTGCCATGCTGGTTTAAATGCAAAATCCACTTGGCTTAGAAACCTGATTTTGGAGGAGATTCTTGTGGAGAGAGTATAAGTAACAGGGCAAGCAGAGAGTGATTATTCCTCTAGCTGTACGCTCTCAGCTGCCAGCCAGCAGCACTTTGGGGTCTTAGATGTGTCTTTAGCACTTTTTACTTGCGGCCATAGAATTCAAGGATGGAGAGGAATGTGCTACTTCTAGTTTCTAGAAAAGCACTAGGCTATCCCTACTGAAATGTCTTCCATTCCTGTCTCTGTCATACCCCGATTTTTTCATGGTAGTTGAATCATCCCTCCAGGACAGAGTCTTTTACAGTAATTGCTGTTGGATTGTAACAACCACTAATAAAAAGTTAATGACTCTGCTCTTTCACAGGACAGAAAGTAGATACAGTTTATGTCTCTCTATAGGCACCTAGTTTGTTTAGAAAGGTGTGCTTGTTCATAACACTTGTCGCCTCGGACCTTCAGAGAAATCATTCACATACCTTAGGCAGGCATTAGTCTGCATCAATGAGCTGGTTCTTTTTGGAATACTTGATTGTCGCTGCTGCTTGTCAACAGAATGAGCAGGAGCCTGCATCAGTTTCTAAGAGACGGGTAGCCAGGACAGCCTTGCTGCGAAGCCATGAGAAGCTCTGTGCCTACCCCACGGCACAGCACGCTATTCTGAGGGTGCAGGTTGTTCCCATTTTTCCAGGCTGAAAGCTGCATCCGGTGCACCAAAAGGTTAAACTTGTAGTTCATTCAGCCAGTTTGAAGATTCAGTGCTTGTTAATGAATACCTTGCAGTTGCTCTGTTTTGGGCTCTATGTCCTTGTGCTACAGCATAGTGAAAAGGGCTAAATGCATTGACTGCGATGAGGTTCTGGTCTCTGGTGAATGTTTGTCTCTCTGCCGCTCTCCATCAGCGCTTTCCCATTGCCATGTTCTCCTTAATCGTATTTTTTAACATACAGTTAAGCCAAGGGCCCCAAAAAATCTTGCCATTGAGAGAATAGAAAATGGTAATTTCAATCTGAGCTGGGAGGAGAGCTACTCTCCTCCATCCGTACTCTCTGGACAGCCGGTCATCTATGAAGTGAAATACTGGAGGAAGCAGCACCCGACAGAGGTAAGAGACAGCCAGTCTCTTAATTTTCTGTCTCTGGAGCTTTCAGGTTTAGAAAGTCCTCTGAAAAGTCTTGAAACCGTTTCATGAGTAACAGTGTAAGGGTCAACAAGGGCAAGTCCCGCATTTCTGATCACACACTTGCCACAGGTCACAGTGCCCCAAGGTGGTTCAGCTGGGCTTTAAAGGATTGAAACTCTTCTGACTGCCCCCCCAAAATGGTCTGCTGCTCGCAGTAGAGAGGGCAGAGATTCAAAATACAATGCTTCTGTTCCCTGAACTTACTTTGCTCCTTAGACATCAGGAAGCTGGAAGCTGTTTGTGACTGTGGCACCCTTGAGGCATTTCAGACACTCTCCTGAAAAATCTGGCGCTTTAGAGCTGGGCTTGTTCTGATAGGGGAAGAACATGCATGGTGGCGTGTCAGAAATACTACCCACTCATGACAACAAAATGCAGCATCACACACAGCAAATTAGGTATACAGTCATTCGCTTGTGAAAGGTTGTTGAAGCACCTAACTATTGTTATTTAATTGCTATCACTAACCCTTCACCACATAGAGAAATCAAAGTGAACTTTCTCACTTTCTTTTGAGGTTTCTGTAAAAGCAATTAACTACCAGGCAAGAAGATTTGAAATTACTGCAAGCTCCTTGAGGAGAGGCTATGATTATGTTGCAAGTATAAGGTGTAACTATACAGACTACCCAGCATACTGGAGTGAATGGAGTGAAGAAGTTGAATTTCACTATGGTAAGTATTGTAACAAACAGCAGCTTGATAAAGCATGGTATAGTTTCATAAACCATTTCTTACATACCCCATTGCTCGCCTCTCTGATGATCCCATAACTCCCCTGTTCTTCGTCCTTCTGAGTATATTGTGGATACATCTGTAAAGGCTGCCAAAGAGACTAAATGTTAAAAGGCAGCTCCTGGGGAAACGAAGGAAGAGAAGACCGAGGAAAGTTGGGTTGTTTAGCCTTCGGGGGGGGGGGAAGAAGCATAGCCACACTACAGTGGAGATGATAATGCCATTTTAGGGACTGCGTGACGGGTTTGTCCCTGAGAGCTGACAAATGGCCTCACAGTACATGTTGGCTCTCCCAGCTGCTAACACTCACAGTAACTGGCTACAGCACCTGCATCAACCCTTCAGACATGCTTCACACTGTTACCACTGGTAGCTGTGTACGTTCTGGTTTTTGTCTGCTGGAGGCTTTGTTTTACATCGCTAAAGGAGCGTTTTTTTAAGGTGCAAAAAAAGAGCAATGAATTTGGTATTGCCAGTACTTGTATTTATATGCATGTACACATGTAAATGTATATGTTTGTTTAACAGATTACCAAGTGACAGCTGAAGACATTCTGCAGATGGCTGTTCCTGTATCCTGCATACTGATCATGGCAGTATCTGTAATTTGTTACTTCTGTTTTACCAAGTATGTATCCTACTGTTAACAGGTTTTATAGAGTAGCAATTTGCACAGACATCAATATTGCTGTTGATTAGCTGAATGTCTAGTAGTACAGGAATCTAATGTTTTGTTTTTCCTCAGCACCTTTAATTCTATGAGCAAACGTTTTATAAACTGAATATTCTGTGTAAACCTTACCAGAATGGACTTGTTACAGTGTCCAAGACAGGCTGTAGTTATGGGGTTTGTGAGTTTTGCACCCCAGTCTTTGCTGGAGTTCTAGTAATGATGGTTAAATATCTGTATTTCTTTTTAAGGTTTTTTTTAGTGGTAATGTGAAAGTGGGATCCTATCTGTTTTGTGTGTCATTTCAAACATGATTAGAAGAACATGTGACTGTGTGCAGAGCAGTCACGCACCAAACATGCAAACATCTTTGTACTAGTTTAATGAAAAGCAGCGCTTGAAGATGCACAGAACAAGCGCTCCCGTTACTGCAATGCAGATGGCTAAGAGGGAGGGAACAACAGAAGAGGGAAGTGTACACTGATGAAGCCAAAATGCAGTCAAAACAAACAATTTTAATTCTTCATTTGCAGAGTGAAGAAAGAATGGTGGGATCAAATCCCAAATCCAGCAAAGAGCCATTTGGTGGTAAAAAATGTCAAGGTAATTTAAAGGCTTTGCTAAAAATACCTTTTTCTGGTCACCAGAAGTAGAATATGTAATAAGTGCTGTTGTCTGGCTAGTGCAGGGGATACTTAATGCAATTTACTTGTGTCCTAAATCTCATTTTTATCTTTATTAGTTTTCAGTTTTGTGCTACATTGATGAAATCAAGCTCCCTTTCCATGACTTAAAGCAGGGTCATATGGAAAACCAAATGTAAGTAAGATAAAAGGAAAAAAAAACCCTCTGCTTTACAGCATAGAATAGTTTCCTATTGCATAAACATTAATTGTCCTTTCCTTTTGACTTCCAAAAACAGAAGTTGCAAGAACTGTCTGGCTCACTTCAAGGGAAAAGATAACATCAGAAATGTTGAGAAATCTTGCAGTTGCCACAGCAAGTCTGAAGAGTGGTTTCCAAAAGGCAGCAGTGCAGTTTTAACCCCTGAGACAATTCTGGTTGAGGAGTCTATAGAAATCTGCGAATGTTTAACAGACGTGGAGGCTGAGAGCCAGGAAGAGACTAGTGACCAGATCACCGTGTTTGAGCCTTGTGAGAGCAGTGTCAGTGCTTTCAGAGAGCCCGCTGAACACAATGATGCACTTGCTAGCATGTTTATGAAGCTCCTGGCAGATGAAAACGACATGCAAGACAATGAAGACCCAGACATCATCACAGGTGAGAATAAAACCTTTGAGAAACTTGAGTCAGAAAACCCATCACAGCGAAATCCAAAACAAAGCGCAGCCCAGAGTCTGCAGCCATGTGGTATTTCTCATGCAGTCTCCCTTTTCACCAAAGCCTCTCAAGATGACTACAATTGTAGTACAGTCAGCAAGAAGTCGGAACAATCAGAAGAATCCTTTGAATCTGGTTATCAGAGCTCCAGCATAAACTCTGCTTCTATGGATGCAAGAGATCTTCAACATACGGTTCGTCAAAGCCTTTTTCCATGCAGTTCTGAAAGTCAGCATGACTTGTGTCTCCTGATCCAGGAATCTCCAAATATACCATCCTTTGGCACTGAAAAAGACAAAATAAGCAACCCTGCAAGCAGGAGTTTTGATACCTTTGTGTCTCTGTCCATGGGGCTGTGTAGCTCTGCCTACAAGAGCTTTGACACCCTTATCTCTCCATCCATGGAACCCTGTGGTTCTCCCTACAGGAGCTGTGACACCGTTACGTCTCCATCCCTGGAGCCCTGTGGTTCTGCCTACAAGAGCTGTGGTACTCTTACGTCTCCATCTCTGGAGCCCTGTGGTTCCACATACAAGAGCTTTGATATTCTTGTGTCTGCATTCAAGGAACCAAGTAGCTCTGTGTATAAGAGCTTTGATACCTTTATGTCTCAGTCTATGGCTAATGGTAGCCTGACTCTGTGTTTTAAAAATGCGTGCTCCTCACCACCTTTGACACGGTTTTCAGAGACACCAGAACTTAGCTGCAGAGATCAAACTTATGGACCCCCTAGCAATCAGATGTGTTATAGCAACTACAGATCTCCCTGCACTGAGCTTGGTTGTCAGAACACCTGTTCAGAACATCCTGATTTTCCATCTTTCTCCACACATGCAAATGGCAGTGCTTCAGCTTTCCTACCAGAGGAAGAAATATATAAGCAAGTAACATATCAAAATGTTCAAAAGAAAGCGGGTATCCCTTCCCCCATTGGACATCAACCGTTCAATAATGCAGTTAAACGTGATGGTACAGACTGTGACGATGACAGTGAGGTTATCTCTCCGTCACTATGCGAACCCTTCATTTGTCTTTCGTGCAACAACCTGATAGAAACACCCCCAGATACCACAACCTGTGAACCTGACCAGAGGACAGATGACAATGTATGTTTGACGGTACAGGGTTTTGACTGCAGCAGTGTCCCAAGTTTGGCCTCTAGAGAGAATGTTACACAGACCAGTGATGGCAGCCTTTGGATCATCAACTCTAATGACCTGTCTAGTGATAGCAAAGATGAAAATACCAGCAGAGATGAACAGCTGTTGCATTTGTTAGAGCTGAACTGTCAAGATTTTAACAGCAGAGAAAGCATGGGGACAAAACCTGACAGCTTTCACTGTACTGGTAAAGGAATGCAAGAGAGCAGCAGTAACAGACTAAGAACTGACACTCACTGCTGCATGCATAATCACTTGAGGAGACTTGAAAACGCAGGGGAAAAGGAAGAGGTGATGAAGCATGCAGTAGGCAGGACGTGTAGCTCAGCAGCTAGCTTGCCAGAAGAATCACTGGACAGCATCAGGCCAAACTTGGGAAGAAAAAATGCAGAGCCCCTGGAGCTCCTGGTCTCGTACGAGTTGTCACCTCCTCTTTTTGTGGACAACTCCTGTCCTTCTGATTGTCATAGTATTCACAATGAGGGTTCCAGACTGGTACCTGCAGTTAAAAAAAGACCAGTAGAACTACTGAGGGAAAACAACAGGAAGAATGAGAAAAAAATGAAACTCGTGCAAGACCTTGCACAGGAGGACAACTGCTATATGAAGGTAGCCTAGCCACGCTTGCCAAGACTGAACCAAACCAGTCTTTGGAAATAAACTGTATGGCAAATTGAAATGTTGCTGTTTCTTCCAGCCTTGCCTGAAGCAAGGGCTGCTGCTGTTCAGACATGGATTGAGTGGGTTGTAACACTCGTGCCTGCTGCAGGGCTGGCAGCTGGTATATGTGATGCAGTGTCCCGGGGAACAGTAGGAGTTAGCACCTAATAAGTGCAGCTGCAACTCTGTCAGGGGATGAAGCCAGAGCTGTGCTTGTTCTCTAAAAGTGAGCAGCAGCTGCAATAAAGGAGGCGTTCTTAGTACAGCTCCTGTGGTTATTGCCCTGGCTTTGCATGTTGCTTGGGAAGCACGCAAAGGTGATGCAGAAGGTGCTGACACACCTGGAAGTGGGATGCAGGTGCAGGTCGAAGGGGAAGTGATGGACTTGAACTGGCAGTGAGACGCAGCTGCCATAAATTATTTATTGGTGGAGAGGAGAGAGGTCCTGTATGCCTAGCACCAGCATGGTGTCTGTGTTTCTGTACTTGCTTGATCAAGACCTGAAATAAAGATTACTGTCATTTGGGCTTAAGCAATGCGGTTATTGATGATTATTACTTTCTTATTTTGTAGAAGCAAGCAGTTATTTCATACTTCTACAGATGCAAATGGAATCAGACATTTCTAAACAGTGTTCTCAGAAAGTTTATCGAGTTTATGGTCAGACTCCCTAAAGTGGTGGAGCATTTCTTCGGCTTCTTGTTCTTGTCCTGTCAGAATAGGAGTTATGTCTGCAGCTTTAAGGCAGCATATACTTCTTGGTGGATAATTGTTCCAAAAGTTTTACTCACGACTCTGAACTTTTCTAGGGCATTATCACATATTTTGATAGGGTAAATTCCACCCTAGTGTGCTGGCAGTGGCACAAAATAGTGAAGAACCATTAAGTAATTTTATGTGTATTAAAATAAGTATGTGTGTATTCTCATTATTTAGAAAACCCTATTTGTGTTGCCATTCATAAGGAAGGAAACCATAATGCTAAGCACAGAAACTGGTTTAATGTGTTTTGTAAGTAGGATTTCTGTACTGCAAACCTCTCTTAAAAGTGCACATTGGCCAAGCAGTAGAGGTATCTCTGCATCAATTTTTCAGTGGTTAAAAAGGGTATGTAAGCCCTGGAAGGAGTCTCGCAGTGAAGTGTCTGTATTTAGATGTGATAGTTAATATTTGTATAGGCACTTGTTTGTAGCTCACTTTCACTAAGGTGGTGGTTAGTGAAAGATCTTACTGCTTATAGCTGAGGTTCTGGTGAACATGTTGGTTACTTGTTTTTACTGAAAATACCAGCTTGAATTTTATTTTCACTTAGGTGAAATGTAATTCTATCAGAAATAGTCTTTCTTTGCATGAGGGCAGTCACTGCTGTAGTTAACATCCGCACAGATTCTGTGAAGTGGGAGGGCTGTGAGGTAGACGGATGAAGAGGCTTTCCAGAACCCATCAACCAAACCTGCACTGAAATGGTGGAACAGGAAGATGCATAGAGGCCATGGTCTGAGTCATGGACTTCAAGAAAGCTAACTTTGCCCTCTTC
>VZSC01001139.1:653537-670954 GCA_013398225.1 Steatornis caripensis | reverse complement strand
ATGCGTATTAAAGCATGTTGGTTTTGTCGTATTGAATTAAATATAATGTACTTCGTATTTAATTTTCAGTATCTCCGTTGAGGTGAGTGGATAAAAGTGGAGGGCATGAGTGATGAATCTAAATTCACAGTAAAAACATATCTACTTTAATAACTTTCCAGTCTCAATTACTGGCAAAACCCATGCTGTGGCTCCCCCTGAGAGCAGGTTCACAAAGGGTAGAAGTGCCTTTTGATCCTTGCTTAAGCAAATAATTGCCTAGGAGAAAGTCTTTGCGGTGCATCTGAGAGCCTGGTGTGGTGACTAAAGCTTTTGCAGTAGCAATACCACTAAATCCTGTTCCGTGTATGTCTCCTCAGGCTTTTATTGAAGTTCTCTGTTTCCCTGTAATTCTCCATGCCCCACTTTCTCATACAGTCACTAAACATACTTCTGGGCTTCTAAGTGTTACCTGGGCTGAAGGCACTGCGCAGCATGGCTGTGCTGGGCTGAAGGCACTAAGCAGCTGTCTGCCAGCTGCCCATCTGGCTGACTTTAAGCTTGAAGCTCATACTGAAGCCCCTTGCCAGGGTTAGGCCCTTCGCATCTGTCCAGACAGTGATTTTCATGAAACTTACGGAAACTTTGATTTTATTACTCTGTTGCTTGGACTAGTTAGTATTGACCACTGTAATAAAAGATCATGACTGAGGAATAGACGGACAGGCAGTGTGATCACTTCCAGTGAGTGCATATGAATATGCACACTTAATGGGCTGCATATGAGTGCAGAACACAAGCAAGTCACGTAGTTGTCCTGTTGTGGCAGTGCTAAACCCAAACTGATGGTTCTATCCAAAATACCTGCCAAAATGTACAAATAACTTATTGAATAATTGGCAGAATGTCGCAGGGGGAACAGCTCAAAGAATGGCAGCTGTGGGTTGTCTTCAGTATTGCTAGGTGTATTTACAGTGATACAGGCATCATACGTTGTTGGTATCAGTGAATAAAACTGCAGCCTTGTTTATCAGAAACATTGGTACGTGTTTTTTCTTGATTTCTATGGTGGCAGCAATTGTTTGATTTATATTATTATTTTTTCCTGTTCATTTGACCAACGAATGATCAAAATCTGCCCCATGCAGTTGTTACTGGGACAACTTGAAAATGACCCTTTCATTGTGTTTGTACTATAAGCTTCTAATGCCACAATCGTGAATCTCATTCCAGACAGCAATCTGTAAAATTATTGTAAACACTTAGCTGTGTGAAGTTTAATTAATGCCAGAAGCCTTCAATAAACATCAGTTGCAATTTGGAATGTGCTGAGTTAATGATTCCTGCACTCTGCCTAATGCACCTGCTGTTAAATCTACGTGCAAAGTGGCTGGCACTGACATTAATCACATCCCACGAACGTCCCTGCGTGCACAGAGGGAAAGGAAACTGCAGACCAACAGAAACATTTGACAGGCAATGTACTTGAACATCTCCGCTTAGAGACCTAAAGGACAAAGTGTGTAGCATTAGCATTTCACGTGCTATGAAATAAAAACATAATGAAAAGTTAACAAGTGCCTTCGATACTTTCAAAGTTAATAAAATAACTTCCCCAAGTAAAACTTTACATTAAATATATTGCAGAATCATCTGCTAGTTATCGCTACAGGATTTTCGTAATGCTGTTATTTTGTATTGCATTTGTTAAACTATAGAGTTTTTCCTTTGATGAATACCGATCGTCACCAAAAAAACACGGAGTAAGTTACGAAAAAAAAAAACCACCTCTACCAAAACAGATGTTTTGGAACAGACTGTGAATTTCTGTTTGTGTACCCATGCAGAAACTGGCAGCATTTAAAGTCGTGTACATCATGAAAGTGATAAATGTGGCTGCTCTGAAAAGGGATAAAGGAAGAAAAAAACCCAAGGTTGTAAACTGTGTGCTTTTTCTGTTTACCAAACTCGATAGATTTGTGTTCTTTTTCATGTTAGTTTTGTATTTGTGTGTCAGCACAACTCTGCCAGCTGAATCATGAGCATGCCAACTAGAGGTGATGCTGTGGCAGTGTACTTTAATGAAGGTGGAAGTGCAGGAATGATCTATCTAATCCGTTTTGTACTAATACAGGTTCTTGGACGAGTTAATCCTTGCTACGCTGTGAGAAAAGTAGTGCACTACTCCCACAAGACAAATACTTGAAATAAATACGTGTATATCCTGGTTTATGGTTTAGAATTCTAATTTTGTAACTTGCACTTGTTTCTAAAAAAAAACGAACACTGGTTTGCTTGGCTTAAAAGCAATTTAATTAGAGACTTTTCATCTCTCATCTCCGTTTTCAACTAATGAAATTAGGAGCAGCACAACTTAAATGAGGTAAAAACTGGTTATTCTTGGTGATCAAGTATTTTACAGCTGGTGGGTTAACAATTGCTGTGTAAAAGAACAGTAACCCGTTTCACATCTTCGGTGAGATGATTTAATACTGTTCAGTTAAGAAACTGAGAGGTGTTAATTGAAGAATTTCACTGCCACATCTGTGATGTCCATTCAGAAAAAAGTGCTGAAATACTGTGATTCTAAGGTTGGATCTTTGAACCCTAACGTGTAGTCCTGCTTTACAATAATCTTGCACGTAGCTGTACTGAATACTGTTCATTCTTGTGGACTCTGCAAAGATAACTGAGCCCAGAAGTTAATATCCAAAGCGAATTTGTTGAAGTTTAACTGTGTGAGGAAGACTGCGTTTGTGCATAGGACGTAAGACTTGGACTGTGGATCTATGCAGCACTCCCTAACTCTGTAGGTGGCTTCACATATGACCTTGAAAAATAAATCACCTATTGACTATTTTTTTTTTCAAATATTTGCAGGAAGATCAAGTCAATAGTGCTAATGGGTTTTTGTGTTTTGCTGCTGTAAGGCTTAGTGGACCTGTATCACAATTTTTGAGTTATCAGACTGGGGTTACACTGTCTCCTAGGATTGTCTATTGGGTGTCTTAAATTTCAGACAGGACTGAATGTGTCTAGGTGGTCCTAGTGGTGGTGTAGCAGTGATAATCTAAGGACATATGGGTTGAGAGCGAGCTAATTGTTCGTTAGATGAGCTACTTTCCGAATTAGGATATCTTCTTGGAAGCCTGGATGCAGCCATAACACAAATTAAGACTAACAACAATGCCTGTTAAAAGTTCAAAACTGTACTTGTAGAGATAATTTCTGCATGAATGACTATGCTTGATGTGTCAGCCTTTCGAAGGTTTTGTGAAGCCCAGCTGTCTCTTGAGTACAGGGTAAGAAAGCACTACTGCTTGGGGTTTTTTTTCCCTTTCAGGAACTTTCTCAGGTTTGGGGTGGTTCTGTTGTTGCTGAGGAGGGTGTTAAGATTGTCATCACCTATTATGGCCATGTTATTCATGGAGTGTGACCATAGAAATTTTTTATCATACTGCATTATCCAAAGCATGCATGGCCATGTCTGGGCCGTACGTGAATGTGTAATTTGTAATTTTTAGTTTAGAGATGTGATGACTAGAAAAACTTCCTCTTTGGTTTCAGTGATGTGTGTACATAAACTTATGTCTTAAAGTAGCATTGATTTATTATGGGAAACATAATCAGTAAGGAAGTGACTACTTGCTATACAGCTTTTCTGAATGAGTGAATGATAATAATAAACAATAACCAAATATTGCTTTAAAATATAAATTGTAATACCATCTGGAAGTGGAGTCTTTTACTTTCTGTTGATGCAACAGATAAAACAGGAAATAATTAATCAAAATACATTTGTTTTTCAAAAAAATTCCCCTGATCCAAGAAACACAATGTTATTTTCTTAACGTAGCATAGACAGGTATCTGCCACTGTTTAATGCTGTATCTTAAAGCGTCTTCCAAAGATGCTTTTGAAAAATAAAGTTAAAAGCTCAGGTATGTTTGCAAAATCCTTATCCTGAAATTCTGTAGTGGTCTCATGTCCCTGTAAACATTTAGTTTTAATTTTGCAATACATCCACAAGTGGTAATGGTGACGTTTAGGACATGGCATGGTCCAGTCAAATAAAAGGGAGTCAGAAGATAAATTTTTTAAGGCTCTTGTCCTGTCTCTGGCATTCATCAGCTCTTTGGAGATTCACTTTTTTGTGTGCTTTCTGTTTCTGATTAGATAGCCTGTGCTCTCAAAGCTTGGAGACTTCTTTTTATTGATCAGGTTGTACAGCACTCAGAAAAACAGAAGAGTTTTTCTCTCGTAGAGCTTGGGGATGGAAATGTAAAAAAAAATACTTGGGATTATAAGAACTACGAAACTTTTTTAAAAAGTAATATGAATAATCCTTTCTGGCTAGGATCTAGTAAACAATGGCATTACTGTGAGCAAGGTTAGCTGGCATGACTATAGTGGGGCTTGTAATTCTGTTAAGATTTGAAATTTTCCTAAATATTGTTCATTTTCAAAAAGCTCTTATGAAGTGATTACACTTTTAGAAGTTGGGTTTTTTCATTAAATATATTCAGACTTGGCAGTAACTAATTATGAAAGTATTGCAAACTGCTTGGAGACAGGCTTGTCTTAGCCTTTCTTGATCCACACCCAGATACTGTGTTCTGACAGAAATCAAAGCAGAAGGGACGTTGTCTTTCATTCCAGATACCATACTCACTATATGCACATCAGTGCCTTTGTGTTTTTCAAAAAAAATTATAATGTAATAACCGAAGAACTACTTTGGTTTGTATAAAAGTCCTGCGGGAAAACTATGAAACGTTCACTGAAGTTCTGTGTTGTTTTGGTCTTGTCATTTAAAGTGATTTGACAGAATTATAACCCTCAACAAAACCTCTGTTTGTGCATAACTGGAGCATTCCCACCAATTTCTCCCTCGTTTTTGTCCTGAATGGCGGGCTAGTCCCCTTGGGGATGGTCGCACCCATTCACCGCTGTGACTCTAGAGTAACGCCTCTAAATTTGTTGTGGCTTTTTAGCACCTTAGTTCTTAGTACTTTGTTGAATGTTGAACCACACTGTAGCTGCTTTCTTGTCCTGTACTCAAGAGGCAGCTGGGCTTTTTGCTGGGCTTCACAAAGCGTTTTCGAGTGTAATGCGATTCAGCTGTGGTACACTAGAGCTATGCTGTATACATTATGTTTTCTTCCCAAACTGAGCCTCAAACCAATAGGGACTTATTTTCTATGGAAATAGCTCTCATATAGTCAATTCTATAGCTTATTGTAGTCTGTAAATTAGGTAGAATAGATGCTGGAGAGCAGTTTTTTGTGCTACTTGTTATCCCTTCGCTCTCACTGCCTAACTGCTGCTGTTGATTAAGTTTGATCCCAAAGCACATCAGAATTAAAAGACTTTGCATTTTTATAAGTCTTCTGAAGAAAAGCTTTTCTCCCACAGTTCTGTGGTGAACGTAAGTTGTTATTCACAGTGGGGTAAATGCCTGAAGCAAGGGAAACAATTGCCTGTGAGTTGTAAATCTGACTGCAGTACTGATGCTGACAATTGTAAGCTGGTTTAGATGTATGCTGAGAGAAAACCCAGATAAAACAGCTTTGTCTTCATAAGGTCATACAATAACCTGTACAGACTGTAGGAGAGAGAGGTTGAGTCTTCTGAGTATGAAGGTATTTGAAAGCAAAAAGTTAATTTGTGAGGTTTTTTAATCTAAGTAAGAATAAAAGTGAAACAACTGTCAGGAAAAAAAAATCTTTAATATGTTATCAACTAGACAAAATAGATTCCTTAGTGACAAAAGCCACAGCCGTACTGGCTAACAGACTTCCGATTCCTCCAAAACAGCTGGAAGGGTAAGTTTTGCTGGTTGATTTCGTATGACCGTTCAAGGTAATTTTCAAGCATTTTCTTTTTGGAATTTGCGACGAAACAAAGCACCACAAGTGCTCATCATGCTGTCACTGACAGTAAGAGAATGGTCTCAAAAAATACCTTTGACTTGTTCACAGTCAAAGCTATGAAAAATGTTTTAATGCTCTTCTGTTCAGTGAAGGAACATTGTAAAAAGCCAGTCGTATGTTCCAACATGTAGTAACCGATATTGACTCCCTGAATCTAAGTAGTCTGGTAGTAACTGACTCTACTTTTTGTCTCGTAGCTGTCTTTCAGTGACTGAGCCCATTTTTCACTTATGATTTTATCTTATATTCCACTTACCTATTTTATCTGTAGTGTTTTTACGTGCATGTGATCAGCTGATGCCTGTTATCTTCCTATTTCAGCACCTCTTGGCAACTTATTATAAACACAGTAGTAAAATAAAAAGTATATAAACAGTGGCACTCTTGTAGTACAGGTAGTTTGAGATGTAAACTGCGTGTGAACTTACTCCTATGTGAAGCAATAGCTTTACTGGTCATGGTCTAATGCTTTTCACTAAGGCTGTTGAAATACTTCTGCTAGTAATCTCAGTAATTTAAGTAACTGCAAACGATGGAGAAAATGTCCTTCCTCATAGTTTTTATCTCTTTCTCCCCCCAACACACACACGTACGTGAGAGGGAGGGGTTGCAATGGATGTTGCCGGCAATGTTGCTATGAGTCATCTGATTTAAAAAGCGTTGACAGCTCTTCTTGCCTTTTTGCTAATTAGGATGAACCCAAGGAATTAGAATTTTTCATGCTCTTATCCCTGTCATCTTGAAAGTGTACTCTTAATGCTATTTATTTTAATGAGTGAATAACAACACACAGAATGGTAAGAAAAGATGTTCATTTATGCTCTATCTTAAAAAGCCACCTAGAAGTGTCTTGATCCTAAAAATATTTTAAAAATAAATTATGTAGTCCCTTCTTGGTCTTTAGAGAGGCAAAAGCACCTGTTTTGTTCACCCTGAAAAGGAGGAGGATAAGGAAGGATCTATTTGGAGTCTTTTTACTACCTAATATCTTACAGAGAAGGTGGAACTGACTTACGAAAAAAGCTTTTGAAAGCTTTTTGGTAGTTGGGGAGAAGGTGATACTGTGCAGCATATGCAGTTAGTGATGTGAAGACTGGGTCACATATGGAAAAAAATCACTAATTATTCAGTTTCACTAGGTAGCCTCTGAAGATAACTTTGGTGTTTTAAAATGGCAGGAAGGTCTCAAGGAAGTTTCAGTACTTGAAAAACTGCTTTAATATGTTACTTTATAATAGTAACTGTCTCTAGGCGTAATGATGTGATGGCAATTGAAGGCTGCTATGGGAATATACCTCCAGGTAACTTATTTCTTTGTTATTAATTAATGTTAAAGTGTGCCTCTTGGCTTGTAAAGATCTTTTATTTGGCTGATTTACTATTATTGAGAAAAAGGGACAGGTTTTTCATTCCAAAAGTCCTTTTCCAGTATCTGGGCACCTGGAAGTTCGTCTGTCTTTCCCATTTGCATTAGTTAGCTTAATAAAAAGTAAATAAAAAGGATTACCTTCCTTTTCAGACGGCTTCTCGCTTAGTGCCATAGGCTGTTGCATTCATGGCAGCGCTGCTGGGTTGTGGTCTGTTCCAATGCCAAAGACCAAAGTAACCGTGTGGACTCCAACATATCAAACAGCATTCTAGGTAACACATTCGCAAAAGCAAAGTTAATTAATACCTGGGCATCAGTTCTTTTAAAGTGACTATTCTTAGTAAGATTTTGGAAAGAAAGTATTTGGGCAAAGGTGCAAGTCTGCAAGCGATCTTTCTTTGCTGGAGAACATGACCTCCCTGCAGAGGGGTTTCGGTTGTTGCTGGGATCTGTGTCTGAAACGTTGTGCTGTACACGGATAGGAACTGTAAATCTATGGCCAAAAGCATACAGTGTTGTAAATATCTACATCATGTTGCCAAATATTTACAATAGTTTATTATGTAGTAAAATAAACTGTCAGTTTATATATTTTTTGTTGTAGAGTAGGATTAGTGTGTATTTTTGTGTGAAGATCTGCTATGCTTTTACAAAAATAGTCACGCTGGAGTTAGACATTTAGCTTTGTTTGTATAGTGTGCTATACTTAATAGATCTAAAATTCATATTACAGTGTAACAATTTTTTGCCAGCGTTTTGCCACATTAGTTAATTATAAAGTCTGTCTATCGATATAGTCAATGCAGCATGAAATTACATTTAAAGTATCGACTTATCATTTTAAGAAGTGTTCTTATATTAGAAAGAACATTTTATGGTGGGTTTTGATATCTAGTACCTTTAGTATTACTAAAATTATTTCATAAACAAAGGTATGTCTTTTGGAAACAGCTACTTTACTGTGGCAACAAGAATTCTAGAAATAAAGTAGTGCAAGTTAGGGAAACACAACTGAGATGAAGTTGAATGTCTGTTAAGTGTGAATAGCCTCTTCCAGTTAGATGTTGTTTTGTGACAAACTGGAAGTTGTCTACATTACTGCATGGAAAATATTTATGTCCGTGATTTTAAACTTTTTACAGACTTTTGGTGCATCGCTAGAAATAAGATAAAATACACTGTTTCTTATTATATTGAATAATTTTGAAAATATTTCATATTATGAAGATTGTTTCGCATAAACACAATTGCAAATACTCTTTTTGTAGAGTAAAGAGAAGATACTATTTGTTAACATGGACGTCTTTAACTTCTGCTTCTGGTAAAGATGGTAATGTGGAGTCAGAACTTGGATGTGTTAAAAATGGATCTCACTGCATATACATACTTAAATGAGCAGCTCAGGGAAAGAAATGCATTTGATTATTCCAACCTTCCTAGCTTTCCCAATTAATTGGTTACCCTAATAAAAGTTTTGATTTCTTCTGGGTTTTTTCGCCCCCAGTTACTTCAAAATATGTATCTGTGAATCCACAGAGAAAGTATGCAAACGTTAAATTTGATCAGATACACAGTTTAATACTGGTTTTGGTCCAATTGTAATGTTACTTGAACATTCAGTCTTCATGAATGTCTAGGTGTGTAACTAGAAAATTCATGGAGCTTGTGAGCAGTCAAATGTTATTGTCTAAATAAGAAAGTAGATATATAACAGTGTTTTCTAAACGTGTCAAAATGCTGTGGGCAATGGACTGCTAAATTCAAACCTCAAGGAGGTGAAGCTTTTCTGGCGGCGATGAGATTACCTCTGCAGTGAATTCAGTTTTATCTCAGTAGTTGCATAAGCAACTTTGGGCTCAAGTTGTCTCGTATCAGTGAAGTGATCGGTCTGAATTTTGCCCTCCCCCTTCTTTGAGCAGTTGAAATACTGGAGGATAAGGTCACTTAGGTGTTGTCTTCTTCCTGCTGTTTACATGCTTTTGACCAAAATTCGCTTAATGTAGTGATGTGCCTCTTGTCTTGAAATTAATAACATTTGATTTTTAAAATATGTAGAAGAGATACTTATAAACGAAAACAGAACTTAGGCAACAGCTGAAAATAATAACATTTCTATGTCTTTATTTCAGCAAAAACTGAGAATCATTCAACTTGAGATTCAGTTAACTTGAAATTCAATTTACACAAACTCTGTCTTACTGTAATACATACCTGTCAGTAGCATTTAAACAGACTTTTCTANCAAGGAGGTGAAGCTTTTCTGGCGGCGATGAGATTACCTCTGCAGTGAATTCAGTTTTATCTCAGTAGTTGCATAAGCAACTTTGGGCTCAAGTTGTCTCGTATCAGTGAAGTGATCGGTCTGAATTTTGCCCTCCCCCTTATTTGAGCAGTTGAAATACTGGAGGATAAGGTCACTTAGGTGTTGTCTTCTTCCTGCTGTTTACATGCTTTTGACCAAAATTCGCTTAATGTAGTGATGTGCCTCTTGTCTTGAAATTAATAACATTTGATTTTTAAAATATGTAGAAGAGATACTTATAAACGAAAACAGAACTTAGGCAACAGCTGAAAATAATAACATTTCTATGTCTTTATTTCAGCAAAAACTGAGAATCATTCAACTTGAGATTCAGTTAACTTGAAATTCAATTTACACAAACTCTGTCTTACTGTAATACATACCTGTCAGTAACATTTAAACAGACTTTTCTAGGTCTTGAGGAATTTGAGTCAAAGATAAGTATCTTGTATGGATATAGCTGAAAAACAAAACTGAATTTGTAGGTAGGAAAACATAAACCAGTGCAGTAAAGGACTTTGTGTTCTCTATTCATGGAACCTTCCCCTCCTGCGTTCCTTTTCCTGCCTTATCCTGCGTATTTACAGTTAAGTCATCATATACTTTCTCCTGGAAAATAATATAGTATATGTAAGGACTTAGTATGTGAGGATCAACATTTCTACTTAGTGATGAATATCAAATGAAGTATCAACAAGATTTCTTTGGTGAAGCTGAATTGTATCAAAGCGGACAGATTTCTTTGCTCAGGTCTGTCCCCATGATTCCATGCCACGCTTCCAGTAGTGACTGAGGTACAGAGGGACAAGGATGGGAAAAGCAGAAATCAGTACAATACTCAAGAAATGTTCAGGCTTTGCTAATGTGTTTGCATCAGGCAAGGGGAAAGTTCTCTCAGCGTTGTGATTGGCGGTGGAATTTGCGTGTTCCTTAATGTTTCTTAAAAAAATTGTTTCTTTGCTGTTGGAATGGTGCTGATGTTTTCAAGAGTCACTGCTGCTGCTTGATGCTTTGTACCTGTATCTGCTCTGTAAGATTACTTTGCATCACGCTTCAGTGGCATCCTCCTTGTGGGCCCAGCTGTACCGCATAGTTGGACTTTCAGAGTCCACTCTATGTTTAAGAGAAAGACAAGTTGATAAAAGGAAATAGCAGTAAAGACATAAACCTCCCAGTGCCATAGTAGTGTTATAATAAATCTATTTCTGAACAGCTGTCCATGCATGAGCTTTGAACTTATCTGGATATTTGTGGCTTCAATGTCCAGTGAGGAAAAGCATGACTCACCTATGATATGTTGGGTTTTCTTGCAGGAAAAGGCTCAGTGCTTTCAGAAGTCTCTTGCTTCCCAAGCAGATAAATCCACGCAGACAGAAGTCGTAGGCCATGATGTAAGTAGTTGTATTGAAGAGTATTTTTTATCATCTTTCTGGGTGTTCAGACTTCTGTCAGCATGTTTGCCTCTGCTGCTGTTGTGTCCATGCCTTGATTTAGTGGGATTTACTGAAACACCATTCATCCTTTGCTCTTAAATGATTCTAAAATAACTTCTGAAACATGAGAAGATAATTACAATTACCTGCCAGCATACCAATGCCCTAATAATTTTATGCTTTACAATGAGCCAAGAATTAGCAGAAGTGAATGTGGAAGATATGTATTAGTGGATTGTAATTTTTTTCAGTATTCATTATACACACTTATTGACAATTTAATGACGTTATTATGTTTATAATTGCCATGTGCTGTCCAAACAATGTTTGAATTTTGGAGGATAATGGAACAAATAGAATTTTGCCGAGTTACGTTAAAATTCTGTTTCCTGAAGAGCATCTTTCAGAATTTCTGCTAGAAAGTGAATTGATAGTATGTATCCTCATTCAAGAACATAGTAAAGAGCGATTTCTTCACTTTATTAATACCTTTTTTCCCGTTTTTTTTTAAAATGAAAGTATTCTGTCTGCGGGGCATTGGTTGAATATGTGTAAGGGATTCGCTTGTTTATATGAGCCTTCTTGAATAATCTTGCTTAAGAATGCCCCAGTGCGGGATATTTAGTGCTATTCTGTGATTTGAGCAAAGTCTAACGATACTGCTTACCAAAGACTCTTCTGCAAAATAAGGCTGTGGTTCTGCATTGCTCTATATCAACATGCTGCTTCAGATTTCTGAAAAGAGCACTGGAATTAAAACAGGTTTTGAAACCTTCATTTCAGTGTGTTTTGTATCAGTGGAGGATTAAAGTTTTGTCTTCTGAGTCTTCGCATAGTCTTCGGAAGATAGAAGCATAAAAATTTCACGTTTTAGTCTGATATGTTCTTGAAGCAAACTACACTGATGGTTTTTCAGTCTGTCTTTTAAGCAGATCCAAGCCAGGACTACTAACTTTTTTTTAAAAAAAAGTTCAATACTTTGGACAAAATTGTAGTTATAATTATTGTGTTTATATGTATTACTCAATAGTTGTGGGTTGTGTTGTTTTTTTTTTTTTTTTTTGAGTATTGTTTTATTTAGGGCAAATAAATCAGTACTTTTCTCAGTGTACCTATCTGCAGTAATTTCTTGTGTGTGGGTTGCCAAATATGAACCCTTACGTTTTACTGTGTCTGTGAAATAATATCTGTTGGAATTTACTGAAACTGTGAGGTGTATATGTTAATGGTGAGAATCTCATAATATTCAAATATATTTGAAAACACTTTTGTATGTTGCAATGCTATTTCCCTTTCTTCTGGGACTAATTATCCTTAACAGCTACTTTATTACATCTTAGATGTTAAGTAAAAGTCTTCCACTAAAAATGAGAATAAGCGATTTGTAGGATTGGTTTGGTTGTTTGGTTTCTTGGAGTTTTTTTGTGGTTTATTTTTTTTAAAACAGGCGTGATTTATGCATTTGGTTGTTCTCTCACAAATCAAATATGTGGTATCTTATGCTGCAGAGATCCATACTGTTAGTGGATTTTTTTTTTCTCCTTTTTCCTGAAGTTTGGGAGGGGGAAGTCTTCTGTTAGTAAAGTGATTGTCAATTCTACAATAAAATCAGAACACACACACACACACACACACCCCCCAGATATGGTTTTCTGGCTGAGATCTGAGTATTAATAATAACAATAGTTTCTTAAAAAAAACTTTTTCTTTAGCAGTATTCTCTTCAACATTAGTGGAAAATGTTTTTCAACCTTCCATGATAAAATGCCTCTACAATGTCGTGGTTGGAATCATGCATTTTCCTGTATAGAGTAATACAATGCAAGACCAAAAGGAAGTGTGGAATGTTTTTTTGTGGAACGAGACATCCACCTGTATTTGTCTTGTACAGGGTACTTGTGAAAGTTGCTTTACAAGGAATTGATTACAGAGAAAGTTGAACTAATCCACAGGAATAAGACATGCTTACGACGATCATCATAATGGGAATTCATTGAAGAAGAATGTGCAAATAAATCGTGTTAACGCTTTCCGTAATGTTAAAAACTTGGTCGCTTATTTGTTAGACTTGCAGCTTTTCTTCAAAGGATAGCTGTTAGAGGTAATGAGGGGTTCAACTGTGTTTCAGTTGAAGCCAAGTGGCAATTACATTCGTATTCTTTGCTTTTAGATGAGATTTTAAAGAGCAAGTTGTAACCCTGGCAAGTAGTATCTGTACATCATTTTATTAAAGATGTGCATAAGTGTGTTTAACTACAAGAGTATTGTGTTAATGTGAAATTAAATTAAACAGAAAAACATAAACCAGATCAGAGAATGCAAGGTATGATTTTCACCCCAGTCCCACATTCTGAGAATAGCATACTTTGAATAGCATTGAATACTTAAGATATCTAGTTCAACGGGTAAGCAGAAAATTTAACTTCATTACATCATCACTATAGTTTTGCTGCTGAATTCCGAAAAAAATCAAACAAAACAAATCACTTTTATTTGTCCTTAATGCAAATTTCTGAAGTTTAATTTAGAAATTAACAGTAGTCTGATAAACGTGTTATCAGGAACGTGTGCAGCATTATTTCATCGATGTTGTACAAGTATTGATATACATGTCAGAATGCAGTATATCAGAAATCTTTAAGTTAATGCTTCTGTGAATAGTTTGTTTTGTATTCTTTCATATTCTTTTGTTTCACTGTCTAAACTTAATAGTTGCTTATTTTGCAGTGCAAAAAAAAAAAAAACCTGAGGCAGGTTAGCTCCCAAAAGAAAACAGTGCTCTGTTTTGTTTGACTTCTGGACAATGTCTGCAGTAGTTGAGAGACTATCCTTCAGCCTCAGAGTTCATTTAGATGCATCATTAAAGTAAATGGGAGTTCTGACTTTGACTTAGACAAGGAATGAATCCTTTCATCCATAGGGTGTACAGTAATGAAAAAAAGGCTAGTCTGTGTTTAGAAAGGAATGGGTGATAAAGGAAGAAATGCAGTGTTTCAAAGGGAAGAAATGTTCCTGATTCTGTGGAGCTGCTCTGAGAAAGTTTAAACAGCGTTAACTGAGTGTTTTGGGTAAGTATTTGGGAGCTTACCCGAATGGAATTTAATGTAGTGTATTTTAAGTTAGCAAATATAGCATAATTACAGTCAGATTGTGGCTATCAAGATGATCAGCAAAGTTCGGATCATGCAATCTGCAATACCTGTAAACTGTTGGATGGTACTTCTGATAAGTTTCTCTGTTTTCTCCCATGCAGCACACTCAGATTTTTCAGCTGCAGTTGCTTTAGAGTACTGTATTAGCAAGCAAGTGGAATCTAAAGGCTGTAGCAGTGAAGATAGTGTTTCTCCTAAAGAAATGTTTGAACTGGAAAGCACACTGCTTGATCTCTTTTCTGTATTAAAACAGTCTTAATACAAAACTTAATTATGGAATTAAAACATGAATTTTAAAACAAGTTTTGATATGGAGGAAAAAGGTCTTCCGTGATGACAAATGCTGCAGTTTCCTTAAGTGATTAACATAACTACTTTGCTGTGTGACTAAATTGAAAGTAAAATATCAAGCCAGCTGCCACGTGTAGTCAAGGAAAGACATTAGAAAGTAATCCAGGTTTCTTCGAAAGCTAATTGTTTTCTACTGCACAATGTCGAGGGATCTCCACCTTATGACAGTCCTAAATTTATTCCGTTTTCCAGTACGTGTACTGAGAATAGTTTAAAACATGTTGAGAGTCTTGCAGAAAAAGCCATGTGCGCAACAGATTGATGTGGGAAACTGCTAAATAATAAATGATTAATGTGTCTTAAATAATCAATGCCAATTTAACCTGCTTCACCTTCCTTTGTTTGCAAAGCCTTATTTTATTGAGCGATCAAGGAATAATTTCTTTCATGTCAATCAGATTACTAAAACGGAACGGAAGATGAAAGCATACAGTCAACTAAACTAGTTAACTGAAAGCGTTGCAACTGATTACAAGATCATGTTAAGCAATACAACTCTAGTAATGGCTGCTAACTAAATAGGTAGTCCGAAGTATCATGCAGGCATCGCGCAAACAGTCTGCAGCATGTGCCATTGCTAATGAGATTTCATTAAAACGTGTCTCGAAAGCAGAATTAAACAGTTACGATACAGTTCTCCATTTCTGTCACCAAAAAAGTCCGACTCAGCACTGTTTTGTCAATCTTTATCAGTCTTTGAATGAAAATAATTTGTACTTAATTTTATTCTACACAGAGTAGAAATTCCTAAGAGCTAACATGGTTTCTACAATGTCTTTTCTGTTCATCTTGTGCTCATATTACAGGTTTCACATCTCAGAACTGCTATCCTGCTTGTTCTTTGTCTTTCATGCTGAGATTAAAGCTGATGTAAACAGGTTTTGGACTGGTCCTTAACTCATTCCCCATTTAATGAAAGTCCTTTCCAGTTTAGTGGTCCTTACGTTTTGTATTATGCTTCTAGAGCCTCAGTCAGCAAACTATTGTGGGATCGCTCCCAATCTGCCTACTGCTTGATTTGCGTAGCTACAAATGAAAATTACCTTTCCTTGATGATGAGCAGCATTGCATTTACAACAGTGCTGGGTGATACGCAAGTAGGCATGACTGTAAGCACCTGCACTACCATGCGATATTAAAATTAATAGGTATCCATACTAATACATTTTTCAGGGTGGTGTTTTGTAGCTTGCTGTACATTACCTTGAACAGCGTGTCTCTGTTTCCCTCCCAAAGCCTGGCCACTGCTTTCTGCAGAGCCTCTCTGTTTCACTGGGAGGGAGTAGAAGATGTGGAGGTGGTTGCTCTAAGTGTTCCCCTCCACCTCCCTTCTGTGCTCCTCAGCTTCCTCGGCAGCCAGCCAGTACGGTTTATGGATGCCGTGAGGGACCGTGTTGCATTGTCTCCTCTGCTTTAGGAAGGCAGCGGAACAGAATAGTAAAGTGTTTGAACTTCTTGACCTTTCCAATTTAATCTAAATATATTCCTGCCCACAGTGTTGCGTAGTTTGTTACAGTGTGAAATGAGTTGCATTTTGCCCCCTAAAACAGAAAATACATCCTGCTTCTGCCTCCCCCTCCCTCCCCCCCTTGGAGACTGATGTCCGGCCACTATTGTATGTTACTACTAGATTATTTTTCTCCATTTATTTCTTATTTTCTCTCTGAGTTTGCTTTCTAATATATACAGTGAAATAATGCAAACTCATGCATAATACACGTTTCTCTAAAGCAAAATTATATATATATTAGAACAAAGAACCATCAGAAATCAGCTAAACCATTAACCATTTTGGACTTTGTTTGCTTGTACCTCTGTGTACATATCTGGATAGCCAAGTTGTTCTTGGCATGCTAATTCATTTCCCACAACTTCCTCTCGCAGTCATTTTCTCTTCTTCTCATGTCCAATTTCCTTTTTATAGTATACAGTTTCAAAATACTGTTTCAAAATCTACGTGTGTTTTAGAATGCCCTACTTGTGCAAATTCTGTCAAACTTTTCGTCCATTAATAGCAAAATATTATACTGAGACTTCTTTGGTTTTAATGATTGCCTCCCACCAACCCTTACCAAACGTCTTGCCTCACCACCAAACCCCTAGGTTCTTGCTGTTTGAATTCCATTTAGCCACAAAGTAACGAACATGAATGAATGGTTACACCTGGTACTGCTCACTGCAGGGATAAACAGTTTTGAGTTACCAGTGCTGAACTTGCCCGTGAATGCTTCCTTGGCATCTGGGTGGCACCCTTGGATGCTGAGGATTTGGCGTTTGTGGTGCTATACAAAAAGCGATACAGGTTTTCACATAAATGAACTTCAAGAGTAGCTGGGTTCTGGGACAGAAACCGCGACTTGCCGTGTGGAGAAGACAGGCTTCCACTAATCACTTCCATTTTGTGGCTTATTATCAACAGATATTATGCATTTAATTTTGCCATCTCTAGGAATAAAGAACAGTAAAATTTACATTCTGTGGTGGTGCTCAATTAGTATGAATGATCTTCGGGTTTGATTTGTGGAATGCAAGTTGGCTTCTGGCTGCTTGTATAAATAAACTGCATGCTGTTTAAATATTTGTAGCTGTCCTCCTTTTGAGCCAAGAGAGAACCAATTTTCTTTTTTAGTAATTTTACTTTTCAGTTGAGTCTCTTCTGAGAAATTGCGCTCTCTGAAATTAACAGCGTGTTTTTCAGGCGGTGTCTGCTTCTAGGAGTGATAAGGCTTGGTGTTTATAGTTAGTGCTGGAACATCAGTAGGCATGGTCCGCAGAAAGGCTCTTGTTTATGCTTATTCCAATGGAAACCAAGGTTGCCTCTTGGTTCTTCTCACTTTCTTATGTTCTGTAAGTGAAGAGTGGAAAAGGGGTCACACCTGTGACCCTCCTGTGGGGAAG
>VZSC01001139.1:636339-653370 GCA_013398225.1 Steatornis caripensis | reverse complement strand
GGGGGGGGGGGGGGGGGGGGGGGGGAGGGCCAGACAGGTGACCTAAATCTGACCAAATGAAGTATTCCATCTGGTACGTGTCGTAGTCAGTGTATGAGAGATCGAGGTTTAAGGCGGGACTGGCTGTTCAATGGACAACGGATGCTCTCTATTAAACACTTTTCCTCCCCAGAGGGGAAAGGAAAAGAGAAAAGGGAGTGAGGCTTATGGGCTGGAAAAATTAAAACAATTTTAATGAAACGATAACAAAAAAGTATAATAATAATAATAGAATAATAAAAATAGAAAATGTGTCTTCTTGATACAGTAGCTGAGTTTCCTCGTAGACCAGAACTTAATATAACACTAGTCTCTGTATCTTTAAAAATATTGTTTTCCTGTAATATACTCTGCAATAACAGTGCAATGTTTTTCTTGCCTGTTAAGTTTTCCATCTTTCTNTCTTGATACAGTAGCTGAGTTTCCTCGTAGACCAGAACTTAATATAACACTAGTCTCTGTATCTTTAAAAATATTGTTTTCCTGTAATATACTCTGCAATAACAGTGCAATGTTTTTCTTGACTGTTAAGTTTTCCATCTTTCTACTTACTCTGCATTTCTCTGTCATAAACTTCTTCTGTCTTTGTATCTACAGTTATGCTGTTGCTATCTTGCTTTTGAATTGCAATAAAATATGAGGTACTTAGAAATATTGACCAGACTTACTGTCACTAGCTTTTGTTTAGATGCCTTGGAGTGGAGGAGAGAAGGAGAAGAAGGAAAGGAGGGTGTTGAGTTGTTACTATGTACTCATCCTAGAAGTTCTATTTTTTTTTTTAAATAGCGCTTTTCCCACTTTTTCTGCTTTAGCTCCATCACTGTCTTCCCCTTAGAGTTCTCCAAAAGTTTGATTTTTCACTTAAACATATTTGTCTTATTATTATTTGTCTTATAACAGAATTGTCTTATTTATTATTCTTACTTTCGTTTCTGTGTAGTACTTGTAAGCGAGTGTGACTTACCAAAATGTTATTGCAGTAGTATATTTTCAGCAAGTTATAGTTATGTTGTTTCTATCATAAAGATGCTACCAGACAGTTCATGGTATCTCTAAGTATTAATTAAATTAGCAGTTATCGCTAGAATTAATTAGTAAAATGCATTCAATAGCAATCAGAAATTCTCAAACACGGCAACGTTTCGCAATAGGCATTGAGTGTATGTTCTTAAAAATTATAACTTGGATTCACCTTGAAGAAAAGATCAACAAGCAAAATTCATAAATGAGGCATGGATAACCGCTGTATAATAAGGCAACGTATAGGGGTTTCGTCATATTAGTACGTTTAGAATAGGTGCTTTTTCATGCAGAATTGTCTACTTTTATCATAACGTGGTAATGTTTTCCTGTTGTGTGCATGCTGCATGTAGATTTCCTCTATTAGCATAAACTAGCTCACTCTGTGACCTTTTTCCTGTACAAACATAACATCTGTTGTACATAACCATTTTCTAACTAGAACTGTGATGCGCAAGCTGACAAGTAATATTTCTGATTTTGTACGCATTGTCACTTCATTCCTTGTTATGTTGATCGTTAGTGTAAAAGAAGCTTTATTATTACATGCTGCCTGCATGACTGCATACAGCAGAAATGATCATTTTTCATTTAACTTTTTGTTGCCATCAAACCATGCATCTCTAAGATTTCATTTCATTTTTTTTCTTTTCTTTCTTTTTTTTTTCTTTTTTTTTTAAGGCCCTGTGGAATTCTCCATGTTCTGAAGGCTTAGTTTACAAACCTATCAGCATCTCATTGGTTCCATCATTATTAAATTAAAAAAACAACATCTGGACACTCTGCACTTATGGATTTGATTAAACACTGCTGTATATGAAATGAGCTGCAAGTTACCATTACTGGCAAAATTCTACTATTTAACATATTTGTATTATCAACAGTCAAACATCACCTTTCTGGCAGTAATATCTTCATTATTAAATATATCTATGAATAAATTATTAGTAAGCTAACACAAAGTTATTATCTGAAATAAAACTCAATTATTCGTACCATTTTGTGCCCTTGATCATCCATTGGTGATTCGCTACAAGTAAGAAAATCCTTCAGTGATGCTTGTCTCTGAGATTGAAAAAATACGTCTTCAAGATCTGGAAACCTAAGGAAACTCTTAGTTTTCAAAACCTGTATTTTTTGTCTTTCAGTAATAATACTTTTGCACTCATTGTGAATAACAGGGTCAACACCTTTCAACATATGGTCTATTTGATGAATTTTCATAATGATGTATGTAATTCTTCTGTGTGATTCGAGAGATATTCCTGCAGGGGATTTGGTAAGCTTTTACAAGGACAGAATTTACCCAGCTTTATCCCACGAAATAGGAGAGCTGATCCTAAAAATGTACGCTCTGATTTTTTAATCCATTAGAATCGTAGCTTTACTCTACTTTTTATCTTATTTTCTGAGTACTTCAACTTCTAAGAAGCATTGCTAAGACAGCACCAATGTGAGCAAAGTGAATGTTGTGTTTGCTGGGCGTGACTGTGCACCTTGAGTGGATAGCTGTTGTCGTCCAAAGAAGGGGGTGCAGGCTGGGGCGGTGGGGCTGTGGTAATTCCTGGCTTATGGTTTTATTAAGCAAGAAATTGGAAGCAAACTGGAGAGTTCGCCACAAACCCTGCCACAACTATTAGCTGTTTCAGTGTTCCCTTACCCAGGATTGACTTCATTCACCTGAGGATGTACTCTACACCCACCCTTACCAGGTAAGATAAGAAGGTGCTTCTGCCAACGGGGTTCTGAAACCCTTCCTGCTAATACCTTTTCTTACTAACAAGAGATGATACTTGAATCTTACTACTATGCCGTTTCAGTCAAGCCTCATGGGATATAATAACAGTTATTCAACTGGAGCAACGGTTTAGCACCTGCAACTTTAATTTCAAACACAGGACATACTACTCTCCTTTAAAAATAACATTTCACCAGTTATTCTTAAATGAATCTGAACTGAAAATAAAAGCTATCAGCTAAATATTCATGCAGGTCTTTAAAGTGGATGAACTTTCTTCACAGGTGATGTTGCATTATGTTGGCTGCTTCTGTACCTCTTACCGTGATGTTATTGTTTATCAATCTTATATCATCTTTTCTTCTTTTGTTCGTAACAGCCATCTTCAGCATCCTCTCTCGCCCTGTTGATCAGGCTTCGTGAAGCTTCTTTGCATGTGTAATTGCATAGTTCTTACTGTATTTGTTGGAAGTATCTTGAAAAAACAATTAAGTAGCACATATGTAATTTAAAGAAACGATGGAACTTTACCTTCCGTGTTAAACTTCATGTGTTGCCTTTCTTCCTTCTCTTCCTTGGTACTGGAAAATCCTTTTTGTAATCACTGATGAGCACAGAAATGTCTGTCTCTTGCTGTCTGTCATGCATTTTTTTTCGTCACCATCTTTATTACAGTAATATTTTCAGTCCTTATAGGATACTGTTATCTGGAAGAGGATGGAGAGAACATTTTCATTGTGATGCTTTGGCACAGAGATCTGTATTTTGCTTATTGAAATACGTATTGGGAATGGAGAAGGTTGTGAAAAAAATTTGTAAGTCAATGAAAGAAGGGTGGAAGAAAAGAAAATATTTTTAGGATTTTAATGAGAATAAAACTGGTTTCACTTCTTAAATGAACAAGCTTTTTACCTGTTCCTCCTAAGTCTGTGAAAGAATATTTAAAATACTCAAACAGCTAGTGTATTTCTAAACCTGTCACGTGATAGAGGTGTTGCTACCAGCTCTCATTTCAGTGCGAAACTGAACACAGCCCTTTGACTTTGGGGTGAAGAGTGTAAGAGTTGGGATTTTAACTTCCCCATGAAATTACCCATCCTCTCCAATACCTTTTTTGCAATTTATTTATTTTACTTTTATTTTTCACTTTACAAAACAGTATGAACCAATAAGAAATTACTCAGGTTTGGTTTCTTGCTCACGTAGCATTCAAACGGTCTAGAAAAAAATCATGATTGACAAATACTATTCAGACTTAAAGGAGACATGGTCACAGGCAAGAATTTAATGTTATTTTAATTGAAGTCTTAACAATATGATGAAAGTTTTTTATTATTATTATTCTAGTTACAGTGATACTAGCACATACAGTTCAAGCAGTCAAAAATTAAATGTACAGAAAGTTCCTAATACTTACCTCTTTCTTTAATGTATTACTCACTCTTGCACGGTCTCTCGTGATCTGAAGGTCAATGGCTTCAGGTCAGTCATGGGAGCGAAAGCATTATGGTAATCTAGTATCGCAGATCCTTGGCATGAGTCTGATGGTAACATGGGTGATTTCTTTCTCCTCATTCTAGAATCCAGTTGGGATCTCTCTGATATGTTTGTTAACATGTTGTTCACCTTGCTCTTTATCATTGATTTTCAGTTCACATTACATCTCTTACTCTTACAACTGGTTTTACTACGCATCCTTTGATGTGAGCAACTGGCCATTGCTAAGATGTTCATAGTTCTCGGGCCTCTGGTGTCATCCAGTGCCTGCAACTATTTGGACTGCTCATTTTTGGAAGCTCATTCTTCACAGACTAAGTGCTTGTTATTGATATCTGTAAGATACGAACATATAGCTGACAGAGCCACCACTGCTCCTCCCCACCTGCTACCAAAACCTTGCCACGTGAGCCCACGTGAGCTGTGAGAAGCTGAACAACAGCTAGTGCAAAAAATGTAACAGTAACCTGGTCATTAGATAACTCCTCTTTAGAGTTAAAGTAAATATCCAGGCAGGGCAGACAAAAACAAATCTTGATGCCCATGTTGTTAGCTTGATCCAAATCCTGTGTCTTGTTACAAGCAATGGCAGCACCGTGTTGACTGGAATGCAACGGTAAAATAGTATTGGCAAAATACTGTGTTCTCATTCTCAGCATTGACATGTAACAAGAGCAGAGGTTTGTTATTTTAACTAGCACACATTGTTCTTTCTCCGTTTGATGCTTTGCAAGTGGTACCAGGTAACCTGAGTTTGCTTTCTGCACTTTCCTCCAGGGACTTCTGAACGTGCTAGTGCAATGCTGTTTTACACAGCACAGGAGGGGGAAAAGTAGAAATAGAGTCACTGGCTTTAAAATTAACAAAGGAGCAAAACTGTTACAGCTAGAGCAAATATTCAGTGGTAAACGTTGAGAGGTTGAGAAGGAACAAGAGTGATTTTAAGAGTTATAAGCAGTCAGAGAGGCAGACAAGTCTCAAAGAGCCTGGAGTGGGATAGAGAGGCAGAAAGGTTACACCCTTCTTGAATTGAAGGGAAATTTTTTTTTGTCAGTGCTTTTCTTTAAAAAAAAATTAATCTTCTGAAGCAATTTCAATATGAATACATGCAGAACAGTGTGAATACTGGCATATAAATTGTTCTGCTGTACTTCGATATGCATTTGGGCCAATAAAGAATACCTGTAGCGTATGATGTTTACAACAGGTCTCTAAAATAATTTGGAACGTCATCATTGAGGCTGTTTGTGAGTGTAGGTACTGTGTGAGTGGTGAAATGGCTGGAAATTCTGTTGTTCTTAAATAGTTAGAGGATCAGTGGTTTATCTTCTGGAGCTGAGTTTTCCCAGTGTTAACCAGTGGGTTTTGGGTGTAGGTACACTATTTGGTCATTTAGATTATAGTTTAAACAGTTCGTTATGCTTTAGACTTTTATATAAGTGTTAAAACTGATAGCGCTGAGGAGGATAAAGTTAGCATATAATATATGATCTATGTTATATCAACAATAGAAATGGAAAATGCCATTTCTGTCCCTGACCTATTACTAGTACTTTCTCGATAGAAGTGTAGTGAGGGCTGTATCCAGGCTGTGCACCCTGCCTTCATTTCAGTACAGTGCTCTTTTAGTATTCATTTATTCATTTTTAGTAATCAAAGTTTCTGCTTCTTTAGAGTCAACAGAATATTAACATTAATGATAAAACAGCAAGAAGGAGCATGAAGGGAAAGGATTATAAATTAGATTTGGGGAATAGTAATGCATTTCTTTTGTAATGTACAAAAAGGAATTAAATTGAAAAGAGAATCTACTGGATACCAGCAATAAACCGAAAACAAGTTCTGTTTGGTTACTAGCAAATGCACTGCAAAAAAACTTGAAAGATATATTTTTGTGTATGGATCTATTAAATCATGCTGAAGTTGAAAGCGCATGAATTAGATACCATATTACAACTTTCTATTCAGTACCAGCTTCATTACTTTCAGGGAGATTTTTATTCATCTAAAAACATCCAGGAAAAACTTGTTGGTGCTGTTAATGTTAACTATCATGATGAAATTAAGTCATAGCTTTGTATTTGATACTAAAATAGAGGGGCTTGATCTATATTGTGTAATGGTGCGAACATACTATGGAATATTTGGAGAGAAATGCCAACACCTTCACTGACATATCACTATGTTTTAAGGAAAGAATGAGGAAAGCACAACTGCATGGGAAGAACAGATGATAGGGCAGTAGGATCTTCACATCATAAATATATGAAACAATTTTAAGTGCGCACATCAGAGACATGAGGTTCCCAATGTTCAAGTATTAAGCAGTGTCCATGTGAATATTTATTTGCATATCTGCGTACACCTATATTTCATCTTCCAGTCTTTTAAATGATTGAGGAGAAAAGGAGAAAATTAATATGGAGACACATCTACTACAGGAGTCCTGTCAGGTTATGAATAAATTCTGCAAAGATAACCCCTAAGAAATTGCCAAATTTTAGGTGTTGCAGATATTAAGACAACATGAAGAAAGACAAGTTTTGCTGGTTAGAGTTTGCAAAAGTTTGCAAAAGGACCGGTTCAGTGATCCTATCTGGTTCCAGTGGAGTCAGCTTTTAAGATTCTGTATGTTTTACAAGCATTGAGGTACCCTAGAAAAACTCAAGTAACTGCAGAACATGAATAAAAATCCTGAGACTAGCGATGAACAGTTGGCTCTTCAGACATTGTCATATATCCACTCATACTTCCACTGTCACAAGTTTTTTTGAAGGCTTGTAGAACTGTCCCCTGGTACTAGAAGGTGCGTACTAGAGAAACAGTAGCTAACAGGTTAGTTGGCGACCAAAAACTGTTTCATATATATGTATAACAAAATAAATCCAGGAATTTGTGGTCATTGTGGTAACTGGACAGAAGTGAGCCTATTGTTTCTATGTGAGAAGCAATCTGAATTTCAAAACTAAGTATAAGATGAGCTGAAGCCACAGATAATGTTATTTCTGGGACGCTTTGGAAATGATGAGAGGATCCCAGTGAACGAAAGGCAGGGCTGTGAGGTTGTGTTATTTGTTCTTTCCTGGCTTTTAATTGGGATCTGGAACTGAGGGGCTGACTGTGCTCCAGGATGTGCTTCAGTGTGGGCTCTCTATGGGCCACAGTTCCTTCAGGGCATATCCACCTGCTCCGGTGCAGTGCTCTCCACAGGCTGCAGTGTGGATGTCTTCTCTGGTGCCTGGAGCACCTCTTCTCCCTTCTTGTTCACTGACCTTGATGTTCACAGGCCTTTTTCTCACCTTTTTTTAACTTCACTCCTCTGCTTTCTGGTGTTTGCCCTTTCTTAAATATGTTTTCACAGAGGTGCCACCAGCTTTACTGATGGGCACTGTGTTGCTTGTGAACCCACCGGAGCTGTGGGTCCATGGTGATGCTGGCTGGAAGCATCTTGTGCCCAGCATGGGGCAGCCCTTGATCTCTTCTCACAGAAGCCACCCTGGAGCCCTCCTGCTGCCAACACCTTGCCACATGAACCCATCGCAAAAGCAAAGCATAACCCTACAGTTGACCTGAATGGTATGAACATTAATAATTTTACAATTGTTTTTCACGTTAGGAAAATGCTTCCCTGGACTTACAGATCTGTCAGTACGTGAGGGATGAGTAATATAAAATGGTTGATTAGATGTGTGAATTTAAGAACGTAGCAAATTCAGAAAATAATGAAACTTAGCATAACTTCTGTTCCAAAATACCTGGATAGACTAACATTGGTGGTGTTGGCGATGACTACTGTGAATTCATCCTTAGAGTTGCACAAATTCTGTGGTAGCCTTTTCACAAGTATCTGTCAAACATTGGAAATTTAATCTGCGAGAATAAAGCACTTGGCAAAATAATAATAATAGGCTCTTACAGAAAATTGAATAAAATTTGTGTCTGTGCATTGTTTATACCTGCTTTTGTATTGCTAGAGAAGTAAATTTTCAAATCTTTTTAAAACAGTACAAGTGTGAACTCAACAGTAACTTAAAAAACAAAACCTTTAAAAATTTCCTTGTTCTGGAACTCCCAGATGTGATTCGAGTGATCTGACGGATAAAATAATATGGATAAGTAGTGTGGAGGACAAGGAGGAAACCAAAAACTTCTATGAGTCCATCAGAGTGTACCAACATCCATGCAGTATTTTCTCTATTTCTTAATATTTCCCTTTGCAACAAATATCCCTGGAGAGCAATAGGTCTGGCTTCTGAAGATCTTCATAGCTCAGTGCTTTCCTGATACTGGCCAGCAGTAGAGAAAAAGCAAAAGAAAAACCAAGTGTAAATGGATCTCGCTAGTAAACTGCCCAGTTTATCAAATGAGATTAGGGATTTTTATCAACCCAAAGACTGATAATTACTGATACACCTACTTTTTACGAGTTTATTTCCCTTGTGATTCTCTATCCTGACAAAATCCTTAAAGGCGTATGTTCTGGTTTGAGTTTAGTTTGGTATTCCTCTTTATGATATTAGTTTAATTAATCCACTTCTCATCATCTGTAGTGGTGATAAAACCAGTATCCAATGTTCAAGATTCTTAATAGGTCTTTTTCAGTAGGTCGCTATCACTCTATTTCTGACTGTATTGAATACATTTATGCTGAGGAGCAGATTAAGTGTGTATTATATATATGGGGCATATATTGCCGAAAGAAGGTGTCAAATGCTTGAATCTAAGAGCTTTTTATACTATCTTAAGCAGAAAGGGAAGAAATTAGTTGGCTGACTCCATTCCTAAACCCTGGGTTTTCCTGTCTTCCTTTCTCAAATCTCTTGTTGCCATGTCTGCAAATTTCTCTTTTGTTCTGGCTCATTGTTTTCCCCTGCTGTTGCTCCTTTGCTCATTTCTTTTTATCTTGCTGTATTGTTTTTATTCTCTCTCCACATTACAGTTCCACTTGGCTCATTCTCTTCTTTCCTCCTCTCCTGTGAAACGTCTTTATCACTCATAAAGCATGCGTCTAAAACTTCAACAAAACCAGAAACCAGAAAGGCACACTTTTTCTTTTAACTTCTGTTATTCCTCAGTCTTTTTCTTATTTTTAGACAGAACGGAAGAGAAAAAAGACTTCTAAGGCAATCTACCCGTACAGAATAATTCTCAGGGACTAGGAAGTCGTATTTTTCCTATAGTTCTGGGTGCTAGCTGCTATGTTCAAAATCTATGCAAAGAAAATATTGCCATTTTCATTTGTGCGGTTGTTAAGTTAATTTTATATATCTTTTTAACTGTCTAGAAATTATATTGGTTGATTCAGGCTTGTATCAAGTAAGAAATTCCTGTAAAACTTGTTTACCCACCCTTTGGTTTTCTAGAACTATTTGTAACAGGTTCTGGTTGGCAAATATCAAGCGAGATGCTGTCAACCTGAATTGTGTAGAGAACAGCTATTTTCAGCTGACCACGCAGTTGTAGAATTTAATTAAAATACTTTTAAATTCTTTTGGGTATCTACAGGAAATTTCTTAGACTGCCAGCAGGCTTACTTTGCATTAGTGCTTTGCAGTACCTCATATTCCATAACGTAATGAATTTTAAGTAGGTCATGACTCTGTTCTGGCCAAACACAGAATACTTTCTGTGTGTTTATCGTGTCACACGTTCGTGGAAGATCCTAGCACAGTAAATTGGAGGGTGCAAAGTGAGCATGGATGTGATATGTTCCTCTTTCATACTGCTAGTCTGTACACTTCAGTACAGGTCTCATAGTCCTTGTTTTTGCATGCAACTACCCGTAAAATTCTTAAATCTGACTTTTGAAACGCTAAGTGAGCTACTTACTGTTATAGTAAAGATGGGAGAATTTAACATTTTGACATTATTGGGCAGCTTTCCTTCTGCTGAAGACACTCCTTTCAGCTTTGTTTCTATCCTGCATTTTTCCAGCTGTTGCTTCCCCTTGCCCTTTGGTTGTAAGTAATGAATGTAATGTGCTGCTTTACTTCTGATAAATGTAATTAATCTATGATTAGTACCAGCATTTCTGCATAGGCACAAAAAACATGTTTAAAGATTTGAGGCCGTGTGCTCATAAAATAATCATCTTGTTCTTGTGTTAATTTGAGTAGGTTATTGCAGGACCATATAAAAATCTTTTTAATACACTTGAAAAAGCATACCCATTGAAGATTTTGCATAGCAAGATTTCACCTCCTTTTCAAGGGAGGCCTTTTAAAGATCGGGTTAAAGAAATCGGTCAACTATCCTGTTTTCTAGTGGGTTCTTGCCCAGGTAAAGCATGCTGCTGCTTCAGGTTTTCTTAGCCATAGGAATGAGAGAAAATTTCTACACAAGTATTTATGGTTTACAGCTCAATATCTATGACCGGAGGAAGCTCTGTTTTGATTGAAGAACAAGGAAGTGTGGACAGCCTGACTCAACTTCCATGTTCAGTTTAGGATGCCAGAACATTATATTGAACTATCCTGAGGCGCTAGAGTGAGTCACTCAAAATCTCTTCCGCACATATTCTTTGTATTTGGATTTTCTTTTGCACATAGTAAATTTTAGGTTTTTTTCCTTTTTGCTAAACACATTGCCAAAACTCATTAAATATAACTACAACAGTAATGTGACATGTTATTCTGTAACCCCTAGTTGCGTAAATTTGCTCCACTATGTGTGTGTGTGTTTCTTGAAGAGATGATGTTTGAAAAAACTGGTGAGGAAACCTCCCACAGTACATGACAATTATTTACTCTTACACCTCTCCCAAAACTGAAGTATAGGTCAGTTCTCACAGGTTTACAAATACATTATTTCTGAATAAGATGTGCTGCCTATGGGAAACTATTTTCTTTTGGAAGAGGCAGGGGGCAAAGACATTGGGAAAGGGAGCAGGAGTGAAGACTGTACAATATATTTAATGAAATATTCATTATTTTCACGTTTTTATTCTATCTTTCCTTGAAAAGTTCTCTGGAAACTTCCAGTGCTTTCACTTCCTATTCTTATAAACTTGCCTCATTGACACATTGCAGTTCTCTAATTCCATACTCTCTATTCCTTCTTGTATATCTTTTTTTTTCCTTTTTCTTTAGTTCCCAGGCTTTTTCTTTGTTAGCACTTTGGTTTCCATGCTGCTTCTGTGCTCATTTGTGAATAGTCATCTTCCCCATCTGCAGTTTTCATTCTTCTTGAAATCTTTCCTTGAAATTTCTCTTTTTTATTTTCTTTGTAGTCATATTGATATTGCAGAACCAATAACTTGGAGTGCAAGTTTATATGGAGATAACAGTGAAGTCAAGAGGGAAAACTTTTGGCTGTAGAATAGAATTTCCCATTGGAAAAAGGTTATTGCTTAATTTTTACTCACACGTTTTATCTTACCCAACATCTATATCAGTTACTGCAAAATAGGTTGTATGCCCGTGCTAAGAAAATAAATTAAATAAAGGATTGTCACAAAATCCTGAGCCGTTTTATATTTTTTTGCCTCAAAAGTGTGTTCTCCAGGCTCATGGTTATTGTGGAGTTACTGCATCAACTGCAGTTTTCCTGAATGCATATTGAATTAGCACATTAGTGTTATTAATGCAAGTAAGCTTTGACTTGTGCATAAGCACTTCTGAAATAATAATGATGATATTTAAATATCTTGACACGTTTTCCTACTGTTTACTGTCATTTTCACCTGCTTTTTCTTTAGAAACCAACATCTGACTACATAGCCAACGTGTGGCAACAATTTTGGCTATATTTGGCAACTAGAGGATCCACATGACAGACTCCGCACTTAAATTATAATCTTTACAATAGAGGTTTCTGGAGACAAATGTTTTAAAGGAGTGTTGCCTTGGTCCTCAGACTATGGGGAAAAACTCCGCCAGTTAGCCCCAGTTTTGATAATTGTATAGCTGTCATAGAATTGCAGTGACCCTAGGAATTGCAGCAGGTCTTTACCTCCTTACAATGCCTTCTTTTCCATTAATTTATCTTATTTTGCATAACTTTAGTCCCAATTAAAATAACCAAGACAGCCTACATCTAAGGTTTCTTGTAAAACGTTTCTTTAAAATTACTCTGCAGAGCTTTCTAGGGATGTGACAGGTCTGGGGAGAGAAGATACTTAACCCGCAGGGCAGTTCAGATTCTCATCCTTAGATGCAAACTATTTCCTGAATTGGTTAGAAAAAAACCACAAGGGAGCCAGAATCTGCCTGTAGTGTACTTTTTTTAATCACTGATCAGTTAGTTGTTATTTTTTCATGTAAAAAGTGGTACACAGGCACTTATAGGAAGGAGTACATAGGTACATAGGAACGTATTAGGAGACAACTTAAAATGCTAAATTTTGTAGCACATTGGTCCAAATACAGAGAAGTACTTAAGTACCAGCTGGAGTCAGCATCCTCTGAAAACCTTAATATAGTTTGTGGATTTGGATCAAGGTAACTGTTGGAATTTTAAATATCTGTGTAATGTAAATGACCCTGGCACAACTTTTTATGCAAATATGAGGAGCTGGTACGTTTTGTAGAAGAAATAATAATTATTTTAAAGTTTTGTGGGGGTTTTTGGTGGTTTTGTGGGGGTTTTGGAGAGCTCTGTTTCATCAGTGCATCTCCTTTTTCGCCGCCATTGCAGTCTCAATTAGCATAATGGAGGTTTTTCAGTGTGAACCTTTTGTACGTGAAATGTGCCAAAAGCTTTATCCTGTACTAATGAGGATTAATTGCTGTGTCACTTTGCATGAATGCATGAAATTCTTATGTCCTAGAAGTAAGGACTGCAAGAGGTTTCACTGTTGCTGGAGGAGAAATCTGCTTTGCCTTTGGAAGGTGCAGATAGACTGCCGTGAAAGGTGTCAGAGAAGGGATCTATCCATTTATTTATTTTTTTATAATGGGATCTGAAATTGAATGTGTTGTTCATTTATTTGTGTGGCATAAATAGAACAGTACGACTTTTTTGTACAGTTCGTGTGAATGCATATGTCACGATTGAAGTAAAAGCTATTTATAAATTGTGAGAACTGGAGGGGACAGGAGTTGCTTGTTATTTCCTTGGTTTAGGTCTCCAAATTAAAAAATTATTGAAAAGTTATGCTTTGCTGCCCTTCCATGGAGTTTAAAGGCTGTGTTCTCTATCAGTCTCTATCTAAAAAACTTGGGATGAGATAGACAGGTAGCATTTATTTTTATTGTTACTGTTATTCCTTGTGCTGTGACTGGAGTGGTCGCTGGTGTGGGTATTCAGGAATTTATCACTTCTGAGGCAGAGAGAAGTAAATATTCTGTCACCTTTTCTCAGTTGTCTCCTGCTTTAGCACACTGCACTCTGGGGTCCTGATCTGTGCAAATCGGTAGCACTCCACCAGAATGTTCTGGTCCATGATAAGGAACGTGCATTGCGGTGACTTTTGTGTGGGCGTGAGCTGTTCTTTTTTATTTTACTATTAAAGTTTCTGAAATGATACCGATGTGTGTAATTCCCTTTGTTTAAAAAAAAAAATATGTATGATGCTGACTTCATTGAGTCTATTACTTGAGCAAGTGTGATTCACCATGAATCTCCACTTGCATATGGTATTACAAACACTAATTAATCCTGTTTGCAATGACTGATTATGATTAATGCATATCCTTAAAATTTACACGCAATTACAGAGAATATAATCTCTAAATTTGTATAAATACAAGTTACAATTTTGAACATTGTAGATAATAAGCAATTTTCCAAACTTACATTTGCATGTGCTAATTAAGGACTGCTTCATTGTATGTACATTTGCAAAGAGGTTTTGTTCTCATTACTCAACTTAGTGCTCTGTGAATAGAGGAAAATAGCATGCCATTTTTGGCGCAGGTCCAAAATATACATCTTAAACATGATGTTGAATCCAGATTAATCTTTTGATCGATTGAACTAGTTAGTGGCATTTTAACAGTTGCTATTGGTTTAATTAAATTTACCTGCACATAAAAGGGAGGGAAATTCTGGATTTCTTTTTTTCCATTTATCATTTTGATGAGTACATGCTTTTTATTCTTGAGAAGCGAAAACCTTATGTAGTAATATACTTGATCATGGTGTACAAAGAATGCGTGAGACAGTACGTAATACAAGAAATTTCTTGTGCTAACAGTAATAATACATATCTTAAGATTTTTATTGATTGGCATTTTTTGCCTTTTGTTCTTATATACGAGCAGAATTTGAAATCTGGACAACTGAAAATTCTGAAAGAGAAGAAAATTTCTTGGAGGCTTTAGTTTTAGTTCTGTTTTCAGAGACAGATTAAAAAATACATAGGTACGTTGTGATGAAATATGTGTTTTGCATAGTTTAAGCAAGGTATTAATTGTCAACCATGATAAGCTAAAAATAAAATTTAACAGATATTATTTTTAAAGTTGAACTATTACAAACTACCTCTTTCTAACTTAAAGTAAAACCCATAGCTGAAACTGAAATTATTATCTCGTGTTTAAATCCGTTCATTGCTTTCAAATAATTTTCGCTTTTTTTTGTTTTCTACTATGAGTCAAAAAAAGTTATTCATAAACGTTTATTAAGAATAGTTTAAAAATATTTACGTTTCAACTATCTGGTATTGTAACTGATGATTATATGCTGCTTAGTGAAATATTTGTTGCTTTGTGTATTGGCTATACCTGCTATTGTAACAAAAAAAAAATCCAGCTAGTTATGATTGGGGAAGACTTGCAAACACTTTTGATCTCAGACATTTTAGAAACTATTACTATGGTGATTATATTTTCTACAATACTAGTGCGAGTTTCTAACTAAAAAGAGGATTCCAGGGCACACAAGATCTTGACATTGCTGCCAGTGTTAATGTTGGGCTTCATAGTGGGACAGTAATGCAGGTCAGTGATGGGAACTATTTTTTTCTGCAGTCACATAGTTCTGTGATGTGGTGGTGGGTAAATTGTCCGTATCGAGTATGTGGAAAGCTGCAGCACAGACTGATGAAGAGTTAAATTTATAAAAACTCTCTGGAATTGCTTGGTAAGCCTAATTTAGAGGTTATTCAAATGAGCTGGGGATAACCTTAGTTGTAGAGATGTAATGGCTATCCAGTGTTGTTTTTCCGTGAACCATTTCCCTGTCTGCTACTTGNTATGTGGAAAGCTGCAGCACAGACTGATGAAGAGTTAAATTTATAAAAACTCTCTGGAATTGCTTGGTAAGCCTAATTTAGAGGTTATTCAAATGAGCTGGGGATAACCTTAGTTGTAGAGATGTAATGGCTATCCAGTGTTGTTTTTCCGTGAACCATTTCCCTGTCTGTTACTTGGTTTGTCAAGCTCAACTTTAGGGGTGATGGTGAAGGGCTTGTAGTCAGATTTGGTAGTATTTTTAAAATTGCCAACTTTATTATGGTTTTTTGCGTTATAATGTGTTTTACACATTCTCCTGAATCAAAAATGAACATCAGTTTTAATGAACAGATTTGTTTCTGTAGGTTTTTCATGAGTGTGGTAACTATTTACATGTATGTGCTTTTGATTTATTTCTTAATTGCTTGAAAAAAGTCTCCAGGGAAAGCTTTTCAGATGGCTTTCATTAGAGGGTGAGTCTTTAGATGTTAAACAAATGTAATCATTATTGGGGAAAAATAAAATTGAATGGAGAACAGCAAAAGCAAAAACTGTTTTACTTTCTGAGGCTTACCTGATATTTCCAGGTCTGAGTTCTTAATGCTGTTTGATCCATCTCTGACTCTCGAGACACTGTCACATTTTTGTATGCACGTTATTTTTTTAAAATTTGTCATCTAATGCATTTTTGGAGCCAGAAGAAGACAAAGATTCTTTATGCAACAACAAAGCATTATTGGGATCGAAGTAGCAAGACAATGGTCTCTCAAATGATTTTATAAAATGATTGGGTTTTGTTTGCATTTACTTCAGAAAACTTAAACCCAGTCCTCTCTTTGCAAGTTTTCATTATTAGTTACATCTTTTTAACCTTCCGTAGACTGTTTCTTCCTTTATTTTAAGTTCTGAAATCCAGCCCTTTGCTCTCAACCTCATATTAATTCTCCAGGTCCACGAAAAGCACGTTAATCCAAATTCACGTGTTGTGATACTGCTATGTCACTGAAGTGTTTTCAGTTTTCTGTACAGTTGCCTACCTCACGTAGCCTGAATGATTTCCTCAGAGTCCTAGCTTAAAAAGATATGGATCTAATTCACAAGCACAAATTTGATTTTTAAGTACTGAGAATTGTTACTCTAAAATTTGTGTGGTTTTGTCTGTTTAAAGTTTTTGAGGGAAGAAGGTCTTCAAAGTCGAAACATATGGTATGGTAAGTAGAAGAACCTCCCCTTAACTGGAATTCAATTGAGATAAATTATGGTTATTGAGTAGGTCCCTGTTTCTCTGTTGTTTTTAAAACTTCAAGTATGTAATTTATGCATTGTTGTTCTTAACAACAATTCTTCTTCTGTTGAACTTCAAGGACTGGACTGTCCACAAGATGTGATCCAACAGTAATTTATGTAATAATGTTTGCCAGGGACTTATGAGAGCTGTAAGCAATCACTGCTAAGGCAGTTTGAGTCTCCAAATGTGTGTCCTCATTTGAGGTATTTACTTGTTCTGTCATAATTACTTGAATGTCACATTTAAATGTTTCATCTTTTTAAAGGCCTTAAGAAAGCAGAGTGATTGCAGTGGCAACAGCAGTTATCTGCAGGGACAGATTCTGAATTACCACC